>JBBGZY010001256.1:922500-1395000 GCA_037952925.1 Lithobates clamitans
TACTGTGTCCTCTGCACAGTGTGCACCTAAAGCTACCTGAAGACAATTGCTGGTGTTCTCATACTAATAATACTACAGGCAGGCAGTTGATTCTGCTAGCTGCAGTATCAGTATATATATACACATCCCAGCTTTGTGCAGCTACATCTCACTGCAGGCCATTAGTATGTCTGGAAGGTCAACAAGGAGAGGCAGACAGTCACAAGCCAATAAATGAGGGCAAGCAGGCTCTGTGTCTAGAGGCAACAGTGCTGGTCATGGAAACGGTGCACCCTCATCAGCACGTGGCCGTGGGACACGCTTGCCCTTTTTTTCGGCAGCTGGCCGTGTTGAGCCGAAGACTTGGTAGAGTGGACCAAGCCATCCTCATCCTCCTCATCCTCTCTCACCCAGGCTCAGGGTACTTTGTCTGGCAAAGCAGCTGCCAATGCGGCCTCTTCCCTCGGCTCAATGGCATCAGTCACTCCTTCCCTAGCCCCACCATGTCCTCCTGAGGAGTCCCTCGAACTGTTTGACCACAGTGTCGGGTACATGCTCCAGGAGGGTGCCCAGTGTTTTGAAGGTTCTGATGATGGTACCCAGCTAGAGGAAGGCAGTAACGTGAGCCCAAAGAGAGGGGGTGCCCAAGAAGGACAGCAATCTGGCAGTCATGTTCCCCCAGCTGCAGCATACTGCCAGGTTTGCTCCAGTGATGAGGAGGGAGGGGATGATGAGGTCACTGACTCCACGTGGGTGCCTGATAGGAGAGAGGAGGAGGAGGAGGCACATCTCCAACAAGGCAGGATGCCCTCCAGGGGCCAGCTTAAGGGCAGCACACCGACTGCATCAGACCGCAGAGCTCCGCATGTGCAGGGCGCTGCTGTCTCTGCGCGTTATTCCAAAAGTTCTTTGGTGTGGGCCTTTTTTGAGACGATTGCATCAGATCCAAATGCTGCTATTTGCAACATATGTCTCAAGCGTATCTCATGTGGCAAAAAACATCACCCGCTTGGGCACCACATGCTTGACGAGACATATGTCGACCTGCCATGCAGTTCGTTGGCAAGCGTACCTAAAAGACCCACACCAAAGAATAAAGCTGACCTCTCCTTGCTCCTCATCAGCTGGGATCTCCAACCCCACTATACCCTCAGTCCTCTCTGAAACCTGCACTGAGAGGAATGAAGGTGTAGAATTAGATGTGTCACAGCCAAGTACTTGCGGGCAATCTGCTATTGGTCAACCGACCTCAGATTGTACCAGGCAAATTTCCCTGCCCCAGCTGCTGCACTGCTGAAAGAAGTTCGCTCCCAGCCATCCACATGCCCAGTGGTTGAATGCTAGCTTGGCTAAATTGCTAGCACTTCAACTGCTGCCTTTTCAGTTGGTAGACTCTGCCTCCTTCCATGAGTTTGTGGAATGTGCGGTTCCTCAGTGGCAGGTTCCCAAACGCCACTTTTTCTCACGGAAGGCGATTCCGGCTCTCTACCGGCATGTGGAAGGCAATGTCTTGGCCTCGCTGAACAGGGCGGTCAGCGGTAAGGTGCATATTACCGCTGACTCATGGTCCAGCAGGCATGGACAGGGACTTTACCTATCTTTCACCGCACACTGGGTGACTCTTCTGGCAGCTGGGAAGGATGCAGGACAGGGTGCAGTAGTGTTGGAGGTTGTTCCGCCACCACGTCTCCAAAATTCTACTAGTGGTGATGCTGCCACACCTCTCTCCTCCACCCCCTCCTCTTCTTCTTCCTCCATGGCCTCTTCCTGTGCGGATTTGTCCTCCGTAGGCGTTTAAGGGGCTACGCAAGCACGCAGGCAAAAAGATGCCATGCGGTGCTTGAGCTGGTCTGTCTAGGGGACAGGAGCCACACTGGGGCAGACATTCTGTCATCTCTGCAGGGGCAGGTTCTGAGGTGGTTGACACCACGCCAGCTTAAGCCAGATATGGTGGTTTGCGACAATGGCACCAACCTCCTCTCCGCCAGGGACAACTGACCCATGTGCCCTGTTTACTTGGTAGTCCTTAACTTGGTGGTGCAGCGGTTCTTGGGCAGGTACCCTGGATTACAGGATGTCCTGAGGCAGGCCAGGAAAGTCTGTGTGCATTTCTGCAGGTCATATAATGCCAGTGCTCGGCTAGCTGACCTCCAAAAGGAATTTAACTTGCCCAAGAACCGCCTAATCTGTGACATGCCCACCAGGTGGAACTCAACGTTGGCCATGCTGCAGCGGCTGCACACGCAGCAGAGGGCCATCAATGAGTACCTATGCGACTATGGCACCAGGACAGGGTCAGGGGACCTTGTTTTTTTTTTCCCATGCCAGTGGGCTATGATCAGGGATGCATGCACTGTCCTGTCACCATTTGAGGAGGCCACGAGGATGGTGAGCAGTGACAGTGCATGCATCAGTGACACTGTCCCTCTTGTCCACCTGTTGGAGCACACGCTGCGTGGTATAATGGACAGGGCACTTGAGGCAGAACAGAGGGAGGAAGAGGACTTCCATACCTCTCAAGGCCCCCTTTATCCAGACAGTGTTCCTGCGTGCCCGCCGATCAGAGTAAGAGGAGGAGGAGGAGTGTATCAGCATGGAGGTGGAGCCTGGCACTCAGCATTACCAGCAGTCTTCAAGGGAACATTTACAGTCCAAAGAAACCCATGGACTTGTACGTAGCTGGGAGGAGGTGGCTGCGGATCATGTCGTCCTTAGTGACCCAGAGGACTCTGGACCGAATGCCTCAGCAAACCTACACTGCATGGCCTCCCTGATCCTGCAAAGCTTGCGGAAGGACCCTCATATTCATGGTATCAAGGGGAGGGATGATTACTGGCTGGCAACCCTCCTTGATCCACGTTACAAGGGTAAGGTTGCGGACCTTATCTTGCCGTCGCAGAGGGAGCAGAGGATGAAACATCTTCGGGAGGCCTTGCAGAAAGGTTTGTGCAGAGCCTGGGAGGTTACAATTTACTGGTCCTCCTGGACAACGTGTTGCTGAGGCTTCAGTCAGTCACAGAAGGAGTGGTGGAGGAGGCCAATGCGTTGACAATTTTTTAGTCCGCAGCCCCAAGGTCTGATCGGTTCCAGCAACCTTCGCCAGCGTCTGATTCACATGGTGCAGGATTACCTAGGGGCAAGATCAGACTTGGACACCTTTCCCACTGAAAATCCTCTGGGTTAATGGGTCTTGAGGATAGATCACTGGCCAGAGCTTGCACAGTATGCAATTGAGCTACTGGCCTGTCCTGCATCCAGCGTTCCTTCGGAACGCACATTCAGTGCTGCTGGAGGCTTTGTAACCGATCACAGGGTGCGCCTGTCAACCGAATACTAGCTCATTATGCCTTTGTCTTGCAGTTTTTTTGGGTTTTTTTAGGATTTATTTAAAATGGGTTTACAACCACATTAAGATCATCCAGCAATCTCTGGCCACAGCCACTGTCCCTAAATATGGCATTTGACGCTAGGTGTGCGTGAATGTGTGTCAGTGGGCACACAAATTTGCCTGCACACATTCCCATGCAAACAAGCACGGCCATGTACAGTGGGTATAGAAAAGATTAACCCCCCCCTCTTTAAAATCACATTTTGTTGCTTTGCAGCTTGAAATGAAGACAGACACAGTTTTTGTTTTATTCAGGCAAATTTACTAGTTCAACTTATAACATCCAAGTGAAAACTATAACACCAACATGTCAGAAAAAAAATCAAAAACAGAATCACTGGGTTGGTAAAAGGATCACCCCCTTATGTCAGTATTATGTTGAACCACATTTTGCTTTAATTACAGCCTTAAGTCCATTGGGATATAGCTCTACTAACTTTGCACATCTAGACTTTGCAACATTTGCCCACTCTTCTTTGCAGAACTGCTCAGTTCAGTTAAGTTTGATGGTGACCGTTTGTGGACTGCAGTCTTCAAGTCTTTCCACAGATTTTCAATGGGGTTTAAGTCTGGGCTCTGACTAGGCCATGCAAGGACATTTACCTTCTTCTCCTTTAACCACTGTGGTTCATGTTCACTGTGCGCTTTGGGTCATTGTCAGTTTGGAAGATAAACATTCCTCCCATTGACAACTTTTTGGCAGAGGGCAGCAGATTTTCCTCAATAATTTGACGGTATTTTGCCCCATCCATTACTACCTGCATGCTTTACTGTAGGAATGGTGTTATTTGGATAGTGAGCTGTATTGGAATTCCACCAGACATATCGTTTAGTGTTGAGGCCAAATAATAACATTTTTGTTTCATCTGACCATAACACCTTTTTCCATGTGGCCTCAGAATCTTTAAAGAGGAAGTAAACTCAGAAAAAATATTCACAGTAATCATATGGCCACTATGTATAGCATTTATAAACTCACCAGGATAAGAATTAGCATTCTAGGATCTTTCTTACTGTTTCTGGAGCGTAGTTTCTTTTTTATCTGTTCCTGCCTAAGCCGGCGCCATATTTGCGGTTGCCTTCCGATTCCAGCCTCATCTGTACTTCCGCCCTTTCCTCTCTGTCAAAGCCAGAATCTCACGCATAATCAGTGAAGATTAACCAAGCCTCGTTTTAGTATACCGTTACCATGGCAACGACCTATAAGAGCACACATCCAAATATCCTCCCTGTGTTAACCATGAATGTCCTTGTTCACACTCCCTGTGATGTAGCTGGTCACATGGGGTGTTTCAAGAACACCAGGATCTTGTGAGATTGTGATGCCGTGGAGCTCTGTTACCAGAGGCATGGCATATAGATGCATAGACTGACGTCTTGCTGCATGTGCCGTAAGTGAGGGACAAAACGCGCGTGCGCGAGTGACATCACTGAAACATATTGCCGATATCTCCTAAACAGCGCAGCTTGTAAAATTTTTAAAGCCACCTACAAGTAAGTGATTGCAAAACACTTTACATGTGGTAAAGTTGGGCAGGGAACCACCACTTTAAGGTGGGTTTAAGGTGGTCAGATGAGACTAAAATTGAATTATTTGGCCTTAAAGTGTTTGTTAAGTCAAACATGAAAATCACTGGCAGACCCTCTATTAGAGCTATGCATAGCACACTATATAAGTCTTTTATAAAAACGAGGCTTATAAATATCGTTTTAGAATGATCTTCAGGTCGGTCACGTGACTTGCGGACGCTATACAGCTCCGATACATAACTTCTGCAGAAGCGGCCGAGATCTCCCTCTGACGTCAGCCGGGGAGATCACATGGCCGCTCAGTCCCTCCTGCAGTAGCCCTGTAAACCGTCCGAGAGTCACGTGACCAGCATGAAGACTTATACAGTGTGCTATATCTATCTGTATTAGAGGGGCTAGCAGTGACTGTTTCTAATTTTTTATTTTTAAGAATAGCGGCGGGGGGGGCTGAGACAGAGACGCAGACACGGAGCTGACAGGCAGGGAGGAGAGGGTGATGGGGAGAGGAGAGCAGGACTGCGGATGGCGGAGGGATGTACACTGACCACGGTGGTCAGGGCTCAGCAGCCCTGATTATTGTGGTCAGCGCAGAGAGGGGGATACAGGAAGTTGCAGGTTCAGACAGGCTTTTTACCTTCTAGAGAGGGGCAGATTACACAGCATAAGTATTGTGCTGTTAATACTGCTTTAAGGCACCAGAATCTCTAATTTTTTTTCTTTGGGTTAACAAACACATTAACACCAAACGATATGTCAGTAAAGCTTCACTTTGCAAAGAATTCCCAACCACATGCAAAGGAAAAAAAATGCATTTTTTCATTGCACTGAATGGTATGAAGGAAGTCAGCAGAGCTTCTGCTCATTTACTATGCTCTGGAACAACTGCCCTTTGTAAAGTACACAGTCGATTTGCCTTTAGTAAATCAACCCCAATGACTCCAAAAACTGCAAATATGTCAGTTAATAGAAACAGCTTTGAGAAATGGTTGTTATTTACATTGTTATTACAGTGTGCTTTAAATTGTCCCTAATTATCCTTTAGCATTAATTAAGATAAGATAAGTAAGATAAGCTTACCAATAATTATATAAAACTACATTTTTTGTACTAGATGTTGGCACAAGGACTCAAATTAAGCAAGTAGTCACTGGCCAAAGGTCTCTACAAGATAATCAAGTTTTTTTATTGTTGGTAATGGCAGCTGTTTGGGCTATTATCAACTCATTATTTCCTTGTTAGTCTTATATAGATTTATGGGTTCATAGCGTCTGCATTTCTGTGACGAAACCCTGCAACTGCATGCCACAACTTGAAAGTAGAAGATTTAGACTGGGTTCACACACATGCGATGCGATAACTAGCGGGATTCCTGTGTGGGTTCTCACATCACATGTCACTCACAGGCAGTTCACACTGCCCTCTACGAACCGCTGCGGGTGTCAGAGAGTTAATGACACCCCCAGATCGATTCACAGATCGCAGTGCGAACTGTCAAATGGTACAGGAATCGGATTGCGTGGGTTTGAACACCCATGCGATCCAATTCCAGTGCGGACCAAAAAAAGGGTCCTGCACCATTTTGGTGCAAAAGCAATGCGATTTCAGCCATACAGTTTGTATGGCTGAATTTGCATCGCACAGACATCGCATGTGATCTGCACAGCAATGCGATGCGAATCACATGCAATGTCAGTCATCGCACAAGTGTGAACCCAGCCTTAAGTCTTTTGCTTTAATGTATCTCTGTAATAAGGCTAACTATCCACAGGCATACCAGTGTCCTATGGATCAGCGCTGTGTTCCTTAAAGCCCAGTACTGGAACTCTTGTTCTGGCACTCGTCTCCACTAAAGGTTCTTGAAGAGCAGTTCTGGGGAAGATTGCCACCTCAAGCCCTTATCTAGCTCAGGGGGGCTTCCATGGTGATGGAGGAAGCGCGGAGAGCGCCTGTCCACATCCAGGAAGTGTAGCGTCACTTCTCCTGCTATGTGTGGCACCTCACTATTATCTATGCGATAGGTAAGGTGGAGACTAGAGGAAGAGAGCAGGGACTTCACTCCAAGTAGAAGGTTGATTTACTAAAGACAAATAGACTGTGCACTTTGCAAAGTGCAGTTGCTCCAGAGCTTAGTAAATGAGGAGGAGCTCTGATGACTTCTATCATCCAATCATATGCAAGAGAAAATGCTGTTTGTTTTTTTAAATTTACCTTGCACATGATTTGGTGGTCTTTGCAAAGTGAAGGTTTACTAAGCTCTGGAGCAACTGTCCTTGAAGAGTGCAACTGCATTTATGCACAGTTTATGTGCCTTTAGTAAATCAACCCCAATATGTGAGTCTAACACACAAAATATTCAGTACCTCATACTGTACCCTGAGCAGTATATTCCTTATTCCACGTTGCCTCATTATGTACTCTGCACTGTGCATTCCTTATTCCACACCGCTTCATTCTGTACTCTGTGTTGTACATCCCTTACCTGGGCACTTATACCCCCTTCCTGACCAGGCCAATCTTTAATTTCAGTGCTGTCCTACTTTAACCGCTTGCCGACCAGCCGCCGCAGTTGTACTGCGGCAACATAGCTCGGCTGCGCGAATCACCGTCATGTTACGTTGCTTCCTGATTTGGCCACTAGGGGCGCGCGCCCCCTGCTCGCCCATGGAGCTGATGCGAGTGCCCAGCGGTCGTGATCACTCCCGGGCTCCCGCGATCACTCGGGGCACACCGAGAACCGGGATCTGTGTGTGTAAACAGTTTCCAGTTCTCTGAGGGGAGAACAGACAGATCGTCTATTCATACAGCGTATGAACAGCCATCGGTCATCTCCCTTACACAGTCTCCTCCCCCCTTCGGTTAGAACACACACTAGGGAACACAATTAACCCCTTGATCGCCCCCTAGTGTTAACCCCGTCCCTGCCAGTGACATTTTTACAGTAATCAATGCATTTTTATATATCGCTGCATAAATGCCAGTGGTCCCAAAAATGTGTCAAAATTGTCCGACGTGTCCGTCATAATGTCGCAGTCCTGATAAAAATCACAGATCGCCACCATTACTAGAAAAAAAAAAATTAATAATAAAAATGCCTATTTTGTAGACGCTATAACTATTGCGCAAACCAATCAATATGCGCTTATTGCAATTTTCTTTACCAAAAATATGTAGAAGAATACATATCGGCTTAAACTGAGGAAAAAAAAATATTTATATATATTTTTGGGGGATATTTATTATAGCAAAAAATAAAAAATACTGCGTTTTTTTCAAAATTGTCGTACTTTTTTGTTTATAGCGCAAAAAATAAAAAACGCAGAAGTGATCATACCACCAAAAGAAAGCTATATTTGTGGGGAAAAAAAGACGTCAATTTTGTTTGGGTACAACGTCGCACGACTGCACAATTGTCAGTTAAAGCGACGAGTGCCAAATCGCAAAAAGTGATCTGGTCAGAAAGAGGGTAAAAACCAGGGCTGAAACGGTTAAATTACAATTGCGTGGTCATGCAACACTACCCATATGAAATTTTTATCATTTTCACACAAAAAGAGCTTTCTTTTGGTGGTATTTAATCACCACTGTTTTTTTTTAATTTTTTGCTAAACAAACAAAAAAAGATGGAAAATTTGGAAAAAAAAACTTCTCTTAGTTTCTGTTATAAAATTAAGCAAATAAGTAATTTCTCTCCTTCACTGATGTGCGCTGATGAAGCTACACTGATAGGCGGCACTAATGGGCACTGATAGGCAGCACTGATGAGGGACTGATGGGCAGCACTGATGGGCACTGGTGGGTAGCACTGATGAGCACTGGTGGGCACTGATGGGCAGCATTGATGGGCAGCAATAATGGCATTGATTGGCATTGATGGGGCTGCACTGATCATCAGGGCACTGATGATCAGTGCCCTGATTATCTAAGTGCATGTCCCCTGTCAGGATTGCCAATTACCAGCTCTCCTCTTCCCACAATGTGACAGTGTGTGAGGAAAGTACTGCCAATAACCGGCAATTCTGTTTACGCTGTGATCAGCTGTGATTGTACACAGCTAATCATGTGATAAAGGGCTGCTGTGATTGGCCCTTTACCACAATCTGTGATCAGCTGTGTCTGAAGGATACAGCGATCACAGAGCGTGCCGAATGCATGGTTCCGGGAGGAACGAGAGAGCCGCACTGTAATCGTGTTTCGCCTATAGCATGGTAAATGAGTGGTTAATGACAGCTTGCTTACTATTGTGATTCTGTAATTGCCCCACAGCTACCACATGGTACCTGGGCCAATCACAGCACCCTGTACCGTGTGAAAAACACGCTTACAAAATTAAATAAATAAATTTTTTTTTTTTTTTTTTTGTTTACATACAGCCACCAGTCAGTATTGCTGATCAACGCCACACCAGTCATACTATGATGCTGTACTTCACTGGTGACAGTATGTTTGTTTCTGATTGCTGCCCCTCCTGGTCCTGCTTCTAGCTCCTACTCTGGTACCAAGCTGCTTCTGCATCCTGTTCTGAGGACTGCGACTACCAGCTCCACCCACTTGAAGAGTGAACATCACCAGCCAACTACTCTGGCACTCGTACCACTCCTTACCCTCTCATTGTCTGTCTCCATCTCAAGGTGGGTTGGGTGCAAGAAAGGCCTCCACAACATTCAAGTCTTCAACAGATATGTGCTAATGCTTTACTGAAGAACTTTTAATTTAAAGGAGATCTAAAGTCATAGCGTACACTTCCATTTTATATCATATATTATATTATCAGCATTGTAACAGCAACACAAACAGTAGTTATTTTTATTTTTGACAATCCACAATAAATTGACTTGAAATATGTCTTTCATGTTGCGAGTGCCACCTTTCTGTTGGCAATCTTTTTCCTGGATTCCCTGCATGCTTTAGAGCTTCTCTGCTGCAGTTTACTTTCAATGTTGCGAGTGCCACCTTTCCGTTGGCAATCTTTTTCCTGGATTCCCTGCATGCTTTAGAGTTTCTCTGCTGCAGTTTACTTTCAATTCATAAGGACTACATATCCCATGGTACCTTGCTGCCTGTAATGATGATTTGGTGCGTTTCCTATGATGACTGTGTCTCCTGTAGCTCAGACTGCAGGCTCTGTGAAATGTCTTATACAACAGTGTATGTTCACAGGCCAGAGTACATATGTAACAAAGAAATCAAGCAAATGTGTGGGACTCTTTCAAAAAGAAAAGTTATCAAACTTCAACTTGTCCAGATTATTCGAAGTAGCCTAGAAATAATAAAAAATTCTCTCTCTCTCTTTCTCTCTCTCTCTCTCTCTCTCTCTCTCTCGTATCTCACAAAAGTGAGTACACCCCTCACATTTTTGTAAATATTTTATTCTATCTTTTCATGTGACAACACTGAAGAAATGACACTTTTCTACAATGTAAAGTAGTGAGTGTACAGCTTCTATAACAGAGTAAATCTGTTTTCCCCTAAAAAAACTTAACACACGGCCATTCATGTCTAAACCGCTGACAAAAAAAAGTGAGTACACCTCTAAGTGAAAATGTCCAAATTGGGTCAAAAGTATTAATATTTTGTGTGGCCACCATTATTTTCCGGCACTGCCTTTGGACATGGAGTTCACCAGAGCTTCACAGGTTGCCACTGGAGTCCTCTTCCACTCCTCCATGACGACATCACAGAGCTGATGGATGTTAGAGACCTTGTGCTCCTCCATCTTCCGTTTGAGGATGCCCCACAGATGCTCAATAGGGTTTAGGTTCTGGAGACATGCTTGGCCAGTCAATCACCTTTACCCTCAGCTTTTTTAGCAAGGCAGTGGTCGTCTTGGAGGTGTGTTTAGGGTCGTTATCATGTTGGAATACTGCCCTGCTGCCCAGTCTCCGAAGGGAGGGGATCATGCTCTGCTTCAGTATGTCACAGTCCATGTTGGCATTCATGGTTTCCTTAATGAACTGTAGCTCCCCAGTGCCGGCAGGACTCATGCAGCCCCAGACTATGACACTCCCACCACCATATTTGACTGTAGGCAAGACACACTTCTTTGTACTCCTCATCTGGTTGCCGCCACACACGCTTGACACCATCTGAACCAAATAAGTTTATCTTGGTCTCATCAGATCACAGGACATGGTTCCAGTAATCCATGTCCTTAGTCTGCTTGTCTTCAGCAAACTGTTTTCGGGCTTTCTTGTGCATCATCTTTAGAAGAGGCTTCCTTCTGGGATGACAGCCATGCAGACCAATTTGATGCAGTGTGCGGCGTATGGTTTGAGCACTGACAGACTGACCCCTCACCCCTTCAACCTCTGCAGCAATGCTGGCAGCACTCATACGTCTATTTCCCAAACACAACCTCTGGGTATGACGCTGAGCACGTGCACTCAACTCCTTTGATCGACCATGGAAAGGCCTGTTCTGAGTGGAACCTGTCCTGTTAAACCGCTGTATGGTCCTGCTGCAGCTCAGTTTCAGGGTCTTGGCAATCCTCTTATAGCCTAGGCCATCTTTATGTAGAGCAACATTTTTTTTTCCAGATCCTCAGAGAGTTCTTTGCCATGAGGTGCCATGTTTAACTTCCAATGACCAGCATGAGCGAGTGAGAATGATAACACCAAATTTAACACACCTGCTCCCCATTCACACCTGAGACCTTGTAACACTAATGAGTCCCCTGACACTGGGGAGGGAAAATGGCTAATTGGGCCCAATTTGGGCATTTTCGCTTAGGGGTGTACTCACTTTTGTTCCCAGTGGTTTAGACATTAATGGCTGTGTTTTGAGTTATTTTGAGGGAACAGCAAATTTACACTGTTATACAAGATGTACACTCACTACTTTACATTGTAGCAAAGTGTAATTTCTTCAGTGTTGTCACATGAAAAGATATAATAAAATAATAAAATATTACAAAATGTGAGGGGTGTATTCACTTTTGTGAGAGATACAGTGTATATATATATATATATATATATATATATATATATATATATAGTTTTTTTCTCCCCATATTGCTTGGGGATATTGTTCTTGGAGAACACTGTTTGGCCAGTATGACCTGTGTGCTGGTTTTGTTTCTTTGTTGAGAAAAAAATAAAGAGTTTATTAAAAAAAAAAAAAGTATGCTTTTACATTTTGACCCTACAAACCCTTTAAAGGGAATAAGCTACAGTGCAGAATACTTAAAACATACTGTACATTGGCAATCCTGATAGGAATTCACAAGGGCTACCTTATGCCCACCCCCTATATCCTGCATAAAGTAGTAGACTACAGTCCATGTAGGCAGACAGTGATGCTGTGCCATCACATACATACTAATTGAACCTTCTGTTGGCTACCTCACTAAGAAAACAGCCCCCATATTTACTCTTTACTAGACACTAACAAGGGATCATTGGGCCTTATGCACACAGACGGCTTTGCCCATCAGCATCAAATCCTGGCATTTTTGGGCACACGTTCAGCATCCAGCCCCACTTCCAGCATTCTGACAAGATCTATGATGGGTTGAAATATTTGGGGGCGGGACGCTGTAGCCAGCAGTACTCATGTTTAGCATGTTGGCAGCCATATGGATTCAATGATGGGTGCCCCAAATGCAGGAATTCTGCAGAATCCACCAATCTGTGTGCCTTCCAGGCAACCAGAAACGCTTTGACGTTGATGACCCAAACCACCCTTTCTGTCTTCTTTAGCTGCAGGCACTACGGAGCAATTCATCCTTTAAAGCAGAACTAAACTTCCAAAAGGGGGTTAGTTCCATTTAAACACTCCCCCTCCAAAAGAAAACAAATGTATGATCCTCCACATTGAAGAACTACCCTTTGAAAACACAGGTTTGTAATATATTTTGTCTATGAAATCATGCAAACCTTTTTTTTTCTTGACTCATTCAAAGAAAATTTAATTACCCTTCTCGCAAAGCTTTATCTTTGTCGTCAGACATAGCAACTGATAAACTGAAACAGTCACATGGTAATTATAGTTATTGTGCACGATGTTCCATCGTTGTACAATAGCTCTAAACAGCAGATGCTTTCCTTCCACATCAGTGACCTCTGCCTTGTCAGGCAGTACTGCCTGAGAAACCATTAACACTTTCATGCTTATTGTATAAAATTGGTGTTTCCCATTCCCCTCCCATGGTGAGCTGCTTGTTTTCTGTGCACATTACTGGCTTTCCCACTGCCATCTTAGCATCAGTGACTGGGTGGCATTCCACCCTCTGCTAGCTGAACTGCAGTACAGGCTCATCTCAGCACGTCAAATTTTTTAACATGGGTTCCTATGGAACATTTTCACATCAATGCCTTTTTGTACCTCTGCGTTTTTGGAAAGGGTCAGGGACTTTTTTCATGCAAATTGCAGCATTTTGCATGTAATAGAATTCAATGGACCAGCTTAAAAAACGCAAGTGCAGCGTTTTTGATGAAAACGCTGCAAAAACGCTGTAAAAAACGCTGCTCAAAAAGGTGGCAAGCATCACAAAAAAAAACTCCAAAAACGCTCAAAAGCAACATGCATAGATGTGAATCGAGCCTAATAATCAATGTGCATTTACTACTTTTTGCATTGAAGTCTGAAGAGCATTGCATTCACCATCAGTGCATCGTGGGTGCAATTCATAAGCTCTTTCAGGCCCCGTTTTGTAGCTTGAAGCTCAAAGCTCCAAAATGCTGGAGGAGAAAAAAACAGTTAGGGTCTGGTTCACACCTATGCAGGTTAAAGTTTGCATACCCCAGGTGCATTTTGCGTTTTTTTAATACAGGTTTTCGATCCATTGAAGTCTATGGAACCAAAAACCAGAACAAAAACCAGAAAAAAATTCCTGGCCCCTTCCAAAAAATGCACAGATGTGAACGTGACCCATAGGAAACCATGTTAAATGGACTGTAGTGGGTTTCCGCAAAACTGAAAATGCACTAAAAAATGCATAGGTGTGAACCAGGCCTAATTCTTTATGGAGTTGGTTTTACATCTCCACTCCAAGTTACCTGCAGCCACAAATGTCTGAAGCTCAAAAAAGTTCTGAAGCTTTTTTGGTAGCTCAAATTGGGCAGATTTGTGTGTTTTTGTGCGCTTTTGTGCGTTTTTTGCACATTTTTGTGCGATTTTCTGCTCAAATGCAAAAAGGTTTTTTTTAAAAAAATAGTAATAATATATGATTAAATAAATGTAAAAAAAATACACAAATAACTAAAAATCATCATCAATAAAATAAATAAATAAATAAATCAATAATATGCAATAATAAATGATAATTGACCGCTAACTATAAAAAAATATAAAATAAATAAATAAATAAATAAATAATAATAATAATAATAATAATAATAATAATAATAATACAATAGTAATAAATAAACACACAAACAAAAAAACGAATTAGTAATATTAGTATAAGGTTAGGGGTTTGTTATTTATTTATTTATTATTACATAGTATTCATTTATTGTATTTATTTATTATTTATGATTTTTTGTGTATTTATTTTACCTTTATTCATTTTCTTTAATTATTATAATTATTATTATTATTATTATTATTAGAAGTAGTAGTAGGAGTAGTAGTAGTAGTAGTATTATTAACACCCTAACCCTAACAAATAAATAAATAAATTATAATAAGACAGTAAATAAAAGATTGACCCCAAATCCTAAAACCAACCCTTAAACTTAACCCTAACCTAACCTTAACTCTAGCCACTTACCCTAACAAAAAATAATAATAAGTGAATAATAATAATAATAATAATAAATAAAAAATAATAATAAAAGCTGATGGAAAAGCTAAAACAGCTGAAAAACCTAGCAACAAATGCTGCAACGGATAATAGTTTTCTCTATTGGCTAATAAATAAAAACGCTAAACCTAAAAAACACTGTATAAAAAACGTGCATAAAAATGCGCCAAATTTGTGCATTAAAATGTGCAAAAAAACGCCGGTAAAACGCTCAAAGATGCTATGCTCAGGTGTGAATGCAGGCTCAGTGTTTTCCCCTGGCCTAGGGTCTGTATACATCTGTTAGGTGAAGCCAAATGAAGACAGACCCCATGATTCCGGGAAGGGGAGGTTTGGGTTTTTGGAATGGTTTATGCAACTATGCTTCATATTACACCCTATATATGCATGTAACATGAAATATGTCCTAAAATGTAGACATAACCTTTCAGTATCAGCATCCAAGCAAAACATTCCTGCAGTTTAGTAGTATTTCCAACTTATGAAAAAGGGCTGGAGAAGGGGACTTTAATGATCACACAAATATACACAGAAAATGTATTAAATAAAATTGAATATTTTATTCTTACTAAATATTAAAAAGAGTATACAGTGTTAACTCTCAAGGACAGAGAAACACATATAAAATTGTCACAACACAACAGAAAACAATATTATGCATATGAAGCTATATAAATGCCTGGTTGTTCAACATGTTTCGCTATATTGCTTCTTCAGGAGTTGTGAGGCATATGTTAGCAATGTGTGTGATAAACAAATTTAATAGAATCCTGTTGTTCAAGTAATATAAGCAGAAAAGGGGAGCATCAAATCCAACAATGGAGATCGCAGGGTGAGCGCCAGAAAAAAAAAGAGATCAATCCTTAAGGCTCAGTTCACACAGGGGCAACCTGACGTACAGTGCGACTCTGCAAGGCGATTTGGAGGCGACTTCAGCGTGACTTTGCGCAACTTACAATGCGACTTGAAGTTGCCTCCAGGACAGGCGACTTTGGCTGTGGCCAATCACAGAATAATCAGCTCTTTGGGAGGGAGGGGGTTGCCTGGGTAAACGTTTGAAGTACCTGGGTAAATTATTTTCTTTTTCCTGTAAAGTTCCTTCAATATAGATGGAGATCCGACTTGGAGGCAACTTCCATTGAAATCTATGGGTACAAGTTGCCTAGAAGTCGCCTTGAAGTAGTACAGGAACCTTTTCTGAAGTCGGAGCAACTTCAGTAGTGTACATTAAGATGGCTCTCATTCACTTCAGTGGAATTTCTTATGTCCAGCGACTTGGGGCAACTTGAGGTCTGATAAATCAGATCCCAAGTTGCTGTAGTGTGAACCGGCACTAAGTCAATATCCAGGGAAGAGAGGAGTTGTAGCATTATCACGTAGATATATAAAACAATGAATGTGTTCCCAGCGGAAAACATCCAGGTAAGGAAGGGACATACAACTACAATCAATGTAGCCCAAAACTAATTAAGGCTCACAAGGGGAAAAAACCCCTATCAGCAGGCCCACCAAGGATGAATCGACAGTGACCCCCCCTGCTCCAAACAGGTGCTGTGCACCTGTACACACTGTCTGAATTCACGGCCACTCAGCTGTACGCTTGTCAAATTATAACGAGGAGCTGAATTCGTGCAGCCGCTGCACCCTTTCTACACCTACAGTACATGGGCTGCCTGCATGTAGCATCTGCTGGTGTAACCACCATATATACATTGCGAATTGAAGATATAAGCCAAAACCCAGGTATCGTTTTTTATAGCCAGGTGCTGGCTTTTTCATGAAAGCGTTCCAAGCGGCTCATGAGCTGCTGAAATGCTTTCAGAAGGCCTGCTTTGATCACCTCTATGGCCTTGGAGGACCGGAGCGACGCCATGAAGTCACTTCCAGTCCAGGCTGGAAGTAAACTTTTTTTTTTTTTTTTAAAGCAAAAGATCTTTTTTTTCTTTTGCTATTAAAGGTTAAAAAAGAGATAAATCAATAAAGTGTATTTTTTTCCAAAAAAATTGCGTTTGCAAAACTGCTGCGCAAATACAGTGTGATATAAAAAAAATTGCAACGATAACCATTTTTGCTAAAAAAAAAAAATTTGTATAATGTTTGGGGCTTATAAGTAATTTTCTAGCAAAAAGTACTGATTTAAAAAGTGCCAGAAAAAGCCTGGACTTAAACAAGCACCTTATTCACGATCCAGGGGGCCTCAGCGCTTGTGTGAATAAGGCCTTAGACAATCAGATTCAGAAATAAAAAATTACATCTGTTGCACTCATCAAGAACTTAACAATCCGTTTGGAGCAAATTTACATTAAAATGTGATTTTCTTAAAGGTAAAGATTTTTGAAAAGTAAAGCTCCAGTCTCATACGTGTTATATGAACACATTTCTTTCCTACAATGCTGATTTTGGCAGCTATTTAGTTACTAATTCTTCTATAGCCTGCACAATACATATTTTATGAGCAGCAGGAATGACTGTAAATATTATCATTTGAGGTGTTTATTCAAACCCCTAGAGGCAAGCTTCTCCAATAAACATGACAATTGTTGCACTAAAAATATTTATCTACATGAAGTCAGACAGAAGCACAGCAGCTAAAACTTGTAAGTTACAGTGCCTTGCAAAAGTATTCACCCCCCCCCCCCCCTGCCTTTTTACCTATTCTGTTACATTACAGCCTTTAGTTCAATGTTTTTTTTTTTTAATATGAATTATATGAGATGGAACAGAACACAATAGTCTAAGTTGGTGAAGTAAAATTTGAAAAATCTATACATAAAACTATTTTTCAGAACTAAAAAAATGATAATTGGCATGTGCGTATGTATTCACCCCCTTTGTTATGAAGCCCATAAAAAGCTCTGGTGCAACCAATTACCTTCAGAAGTCACCTAATTAGTGAAATGATGTCCACCTGTGTGCAATCTAAGTGTCACATAATCGGTCATTACATATACACACCTTTTTGAAAGGCCCCAGAGGCTGCAACACCTACGCAAGAGTCACCACTAACCAAACACTGCCATGAAGACCAAGGAACTCTCCAAGTAGGGGACAAAGTTGTTGAGAAGTACAAGTCAGGGTTAGGTTATAAAAAAAAATATGCAAATCTTTGATGATCCCCAGGAGCACCATCAAATCTATCATAACCGAATGGAAAGAACATAGCACAACAGCAAACCTGCCAAGAGACGGCCGCACACCAAAACTCACGGACCGGGCAAGGAGGGCATTAATCAGAGAGGCAGCACAGAGACCTAAGGTAACCCTGGAGGAGCTGCAGAGTTCCACAACAGAGACTGGAGTATCTGTACATAGGACGACAATAAGCCGTATGCTCCATAGAGTTGGGCTTTAGTGGCAGAGTGGCCAGAAGAAAGCCATTACTTTCAGCAAAAAACAAAATGACACGTTTTGAGTTTGCGAAAAGACATGTGGGAGACTCGCAAAATGTATGGAGGAAGGTGCTCTGGTCTGATGAGACTAAAATTGAACTTTTTGGCCATCAAAGAAAACGCTATGTCTGGTGCAAACCCAACACATCACATCACCCAAAGAACACCATCCCCACAGTTAAATATTGTGGTGGCAGCATCATGCTGTGGGGATGTTTTTCAGCAGTTGGGACTGGGAAACTGGTCAAAGTTGAGAGAAAGATGGATTGTGCTAAATACAGGCATATTCTTGAGCAAAACCTGTACCACTGTGTGTGTGATTTGAGGCTAGGACGGTGGTTCACCCTCCAGCAGGACAATGACCCTAAACACACTGCTAAAGCAACACTTTAGTGGTTTAAGGGGAAACATGTAAATGTATTTGAATGGCCTAGTCAAAGCCCAGACCTCAATCCAATAGAAAATCTGTGGTCAGACTTAAAGATTGCTGTTCACAAGTGCAAACCATCCAACTTGAAGGAGCTGGAGCAGTTTTACAAGGAGGAATGGGCAAAAATCCCAGTGGTAAGATGTGGCAAGCTCATAGAGACTTATCCAAAGCGACTTGGAGCTGTGATAGCCCCAAAAGGTGGCTCTACAAAGTATTGACTTTAGGGGGTGAATAGTTATGAACATAGAGCTGGGCGATTTTCTCCAAAAAATAAAAATCTGCGATTTTTTGAAAAAAAACTCGATTCCCGATTCAAATAGATTTTATTTTTTTTATGGACACCACGCCGGTCCTGAGAAGCTGCAGGCAGGAGTTTTTAGGCGAGGCCGCGGCTTCAGCCTAGTCCGCGGCGTACAGCCTCGCGGACTAGGCCGAAGCCGCGGCCTCGCCTAAAAACTTCTGCCCACAGCTCCTCAGGACCAGTGCGGTGTCAGCGCCGGTCCTGGGGAGCTTCAGGCAGGAGTTTTAAGGTGAGGCCGCGGCTTCGGCCTAGTCCACGGAATCCGGCCTCGCGGAATAGGCCGAAGCCGCTGCCTCGCCTAAAAACTCCTGCCCGCAGCTCCTCAGGACTGGCGCGGTGTCAGCGCCGGTCCTGGTGAATAAGAATCCAAAAAATTGATTTGCTGAAAATTTGAATCAATTAGACCTCTCAACTCGATTCAAGATTCAAATCAATTTTTTTCCCCAGCCCTATATGCACATTGACTTTTTTCTGTCATTTTGTCCTATTTGTTGTTTGCTTCACAATAAATTAAAAAAAAACATCTTCAAAGTTGTGGGCATGTTTTGTAAATTAAATGATGCAAATCCTCAAACAATCCATGTTAATTTCAGGTTGTGAGGCAACAAAACACGAAAAATGCCAAGGGGGGTGAATATTTTTGCAAGGCACTGTATTACATTTGTGAAATTTCTTACCATTTAAGAGATAGGACTGATTGAATTTTCAGGAAGTCAGCTTTCTGATTCAAAAAATGCATCATCTTTTCTGGCAGGGAGGATCTCTTAGAACAGGGATTGCATCATATCCTCTTCTCTCTCTCTAACTGTAATCAGCCTACATTTCCCATGAATCTTTGGAATGGGAGTGAATGTGGGAGGTACACTAGGCTTGTACATGTAAACTTGCCCACTTCAACATAAATCACACCCCTCATTCTGCAGCCAGGAAACCATACATAACACACAGTATGATAGGTTACAGCCTTATTAAAGCGGTTGTATACCCGCGTTTTTTTTTTTCCCCTATACCTGCAAGGGAAAAGTCATAATGAGCTAGTATGCACCGCATACTAGCTCATTATGAGATACTTACCTTAGAACGAGGCGCCGGCATCTCATCCTGTCCACGCCGAGGGAGCTGACATCTCCCCTCGGCGTGTCTTCCGGGTATCACGACTCCGGCGCTGTGAGTGGCCGGAGCCGCGATGACGTCACTCCCGCGCGTGCGGCTCATTGCGAGGGGAATATCTCCTAAACCGTACAGGTTTAGGAGATATTTTTTTTACCTACAGGTAAGCCTTATTATAGGCTTACCTGTAGGTAAAAGTTAACAAAAAAGGTATACAACCACTTTAATGCAAAGCATTTTAATATAAATGCCGAACCAGTGCAATGTGTCAGGGACCACCAGAGCCGAATGTCAGGGATCACCACCAGAGCCAAATGTCAGGGACCACCATCAGAGCTAAAGGTCAGGGACCACCAGAGCCGAATGTCAGGGACCACCGTCAGAGCTAAATGTCAGGGACCACCATCAGAGCCAAATGTCAGTGACCACCATCAGAGCCAAATATCAGGGACCACCGTCAGAGCCAAATGTCAGGGACCACCACCAGAACCAAATGTCAGGGACCACCATCAAAGCCAAATGTCAGGGACCACCAGAGCCAAATATCAGGGACCACCAGAGCCAAATGCCAGGGACCACCAGAGCCAAATGCCAGGGACCACCAGTGCCTGAATGCCGTGCCTGAATGCCAGGGACCACCAGTGCCTGAATGACAGGGACGACCAGTGCCTGAATGACAGGGACCACCAGTGCAGAGTTGGAATTATTATTAGAAATCACTTGCATGATACAGCAGGGATGTCCCTGCGTGTCAGGTATAGTATACGAGAACACCGAGTGCTGATGTCCTGCCCCCCGCCGTTATTATGATTGACAACGCACTGTGCCAATAACGGAGGGAGGCAGAGATCAGCGCTCAGTGTTCTGAACAGCGGGAGGCAGGACATCAACTATCAGTGTTCTGATATACTATACCTGACACAGTGGGATATCCCTGCTGTGTCATACAACTGATTTCTAATAATACGGAGAAATCTAATAGCATGGAGATAGCAGGCGGGGGGGGGCAGTGCAGGGAGCGGTGCGGCAGGGACAGTGGAGGGCGGATTGATGGCAGAGAGGAGAGAGAAAGAGGATACCTCCTCTATGGTCGGCACAGCCCGGGCTGTAAGACCCCTTCCGTCTGCAACATGTCTGCTTCCCTCCTGCTAGAAATACAATGGGGTGTGCCAGACCGCTGGCTGAGCTTAGGAGAGGGATAGCACCCAGCAGTCTTACAAACATGATTTCAGCAGGCAATAACTGTTTTTCAGCAAGTTCAGCAGCCTATTACAGAGGAACTACAAAGTTTAGAAGAACATGGATGGCAAGGTTGGTGTAGGTAGGAGATCAGCAACAAGGATATGGAAAAAAATGTTTGGCTGGAGTTCTGCTTAAAATCTTGCAGCTGAAAGACTTTTATCCAACAACTTAAGAAAGAACACGTTGCCATACATACAGTACAGTAAGAAACATTACTTGGTAACAACGTTTAGACAGGAGTTATTGATTACAGGTAATATACCTAATAATTTAAATACCATCAGTCATGGTAATGTGACAATCACAATCTAGAGTATGCAGGAAATGGGAGCTGCTGATGTAAGCCGTCAATGTATACCATTCTGCTAAAAGCAGAGCTGGAGTTTTAAAATGATCTTTAAAATAATTAAAAATAATTAGTCTAGAAATGTTTTTAAAAAAGCATTTTTTTGCTGCTATACTAACCTTTTTTGAAGCTGTCCCATGAAAAAAGAAATACACATTGGCTGTCATTGAATACCCCCTGGGGCGAGTTACCACAACAACTTGGGTTCGTTGTGTTAAGATTTAAAGTGGAACTTTACCCATTACAACTTGATAAAAACAATGTTCTTGAGCAAGGAACATGCATTTATGTTCCTTGCTCAAGAACATTTATATAATTATGCTACCTAAATTTGTGTGTACTGTAAATTGCCTCCACTATTGCTCCTGTTTCTTCTTGTCGGAGGTTGCTATTTTGTTGAAACCCAGAGCCCCTGAGCAGCAATAAATCTTTAGACTGTCAGCCGATCAGCCTCAAGCGCAGTGGCGGCCTGTCCATTAGGGGCACAGGGGCGCCGTCACCCCTAGCCATGCATCCAGCCCCCTAATTTACATGCGGGGCGCTGGACGCATGGATTCCAATTAGGGTTTTTTTTTTTAAGCACGTGATCAGAGCCAGAGGCTGTAATAGGCTTCAAAAAAGGGTGGGCAGAGCACTGCGCACTGAGCCCACCCAGTTGTGTGACAAAAGCAAATGAATATTCGTTATTGTCACACTGATTCTCCTCTTAGCCAATCAGGAAGCGGGTCCCATTTCCTGATTGGCCGAAAGGAGAAACCATCCTATTGGCCTAGGAAGGAGGAGGGAGGAGACGTACAGATGCCGTGATGCCGACGAGACGCAGGGTAAGCCAGACCGACGGAGGGGGGACACGGAGGAGACTGAGGGGGGAAGCCGCCGTCGTCTCCACATGTCAGTCCGGGGGCAGCACAGGGTGAGTGAGTCAGCAACCATAGTGTGCAGTGCGGGCTGGAGCGACGGGGTTGTCTGTGGTCAGGTCTGCCGCCCCTCCCGAACGATTGAGCACCAGCTGCCACTGCTCAAGCGGCTCTGATTTTCAGCACAATGCCAAAATTATCAACTGAGCATGTGCAGAGCAGGGTGAGACAGTTGGGTTGATTTAATAAAACTGGAGAGTGCAAAATCTGGTGCTTTGAATAGAAACCAGTAAGCGTCCATTTTTTTTTTTTTTTTTTTTGACAAAGCAGTGATACCAAAGTCTTGTTTTTTTTCTATAAAAACAACAAACATATTATACTTACCTGCTCTGTTGCCGTGGATTTGCACAGAGTAGCCCCAATTCTCAGGTGCCGCTTCGGTGCTCCTGGCCCCTCCCTCCTGTTGAGTGCCCCCACAGCAAGCAGGTTGCTATAGGGGCACCTGAGCCAAGCTGCAGCTCTGTGTGTGTACATTCAGACAGGGAGCTGCGGTTCTGCCCTGCCCCCTCTCTCTCCTGATTGGCTAACTGACTTTGACAGTAGCGGGAACCAATGGTGCCACTGCTGTGTCTCAGCCAATCAGGAGGGAGAGACAATCCCGGAAGGTCAAAACACTCGCTGGACAGAAATGGGGCTCCGGTAAGTATTAGGGGGTCGAGGGGGGCTGCCACACACAGAAGGCTTTTTATCTTAATGCATAGAATGCATTAAGTGGAATTCCATGCACAAACTAAAACCCCTGCATCTATAGCCACCAACATTCTAACACTGACCTCTCTAGCCCTGAAATGAAAAAAATCAGTATACATACCTTTTCTACAGACGATCTGACCTGATCTACAACGGCGGAAGCTCTGCTGAGTACACGTCCGTCAACAGCTGTGAAATGAATGGGAAGTGACATCACCCATAGACTTACTATGGGGCTTCTGTTGACGGACGTGTCCTCTGCAGCCGCCTGCACTGCGAAGCCGCAGCTGACAGTTCATCGTGGGATCAGAGCTTCCGCTGCTGGAGATCGGTGATTAGTTTAACCAGACACCATTGCAGCCCATACACGGTGCAAATTTCTTTCCTGCAGCCATGGAAAATGCAGCAATTTTTGGAAGTTTTTATTTTTTATCATAAGTTTTTGGAAAATTAAGAAATTATTTACATTTTTTTTACATACTGTCATCGGTGCAGTACAATGTCATCATATAACGGGTGTGGCGGTGATCAGAAACACTGACTGGTGACAGTACGAAAAAAATAAATAAATGTTACCATAGTAACATTGTACAAATCTGGTGAAGTGATGTTTTTTTTTCATATTATGTTTGCATATAGCAGTGCATTACATTGCTATGTGCGAGCATTTTGTTGTGATTAGCTATGGTCAGAGTTAATCATATGGTACACATGGGCTGTGATTGGTCCAGTTTATACCATGTGATCACACTGACAAATCACAGCTAGCAGCACAATTGTAGACAATGGATGGCTATCCATTGTGTACAACTGTCGGTGACCTGCTGTGATTGGTTACAGCGGTCACATGGTACCAGCAGTGCGCCGGTACAGTAATCAGTCATCGGCTATGTCTGGTGAACGCAGCCCATGACAGATAATGCCGCTGCGCTGCCCCGTGGCCATGCGCGGAGAGCGATCTGAAAGGACGTCATATGATGTCCGCACGGATCATCAAGAGGTTCCCGCCGGCGTCATTATGCCATACGCTGGACGGGAACCGCTTAAAAAGGCACCAGAAACAGAGACCCATTGCATCTTCTCCTTTTAAACCTCTCACTTGAAAACTTATTTAGATATCTCCTACACATTTCAAAGCTTTGCGGAGTCACTTTTGGAAAATCTGAAATACAGTCTGGGTTGTTCGCAGACAACATCCTTCTTTTCACCTCTAGGCTTGACACTGATATTCCTAACATTCAAAACATCTTTAAAGAAAATGGCATCTTAACAGGGCTACATATACATTTTTTAAGGAGTGAAATTCTCCCACTTGGGAAATTGGCTTCATTGGTGGCAGATGTGGAATCTTGATTAACTATAGTTAAACGCAGTATAACATATCTAGGTATTAAGATTGGCAGAACACCTTAATCCCTTTATCGACTCAATTTCCCTCTTCTTATATTCAACATTGTAATGGAATTGGAGACATGGCATTAGCTCCTTCTGTTGCTTTTTAATAAGTGTTACCACTTTAAAATGACTAGCTTTGCCTGTTAATTGCAACCCCTGCAGACAATACCTCTTCTGCTGAAACGCAAAGATATACTAACCTTGCAAAAAGCATTGATTAAGTTTATATGTCAAGGCAAACAATCAAGAATTGTATTGACAAAATTGTACCTCCCGAAGAGCGAGGGTGGATCAGGTATCCCAAACATTAGCGTTTAAAACCTAACTTGTTTGAGACGACATGGACATGCAATGGACTGGAATTCCAATACCTCTAAATAGAGTATTTCAGTACCGAGTTGGAAACAGAAATGATGACCCCAAGGTCCCCCGTAGGACTCCTACATTGCAAGCTTAGCATTTTTTCACCAGAAGTACACACTAATGTTATTTTAAGATTATTCCAATGTTATTCTTTCTTCGAGGGAAATCAGAAAAGCGATGGGACTCTTACCTCAACTCTCTTGATTCATTTACATTCATCAGAGCCCAATGTTTTCTCCAAGCTTGGTACACCAAGCATATCAGTTGTGGCATCAAGCATTCTTTGCTATTTTTCATTGCTGAGCCCACTTATCATTTGCAACCTTTCCATAATCTGGCTCAACTATATCGTCCATTATCACCAGCTATTGGAAATCACACACCAGGAATCTTAGAAATCACTTACAGCCAAAGGGATATGGACAATGTGTTTTTTTTTTTTTTTCCGAGTGTTTTGTCCTATTTGTGGACCTTGAGTAGCTTAGGGCCCCTAGAGAGGGAACCTCTCTTTTTAGAAGTCCCCCTACCTTTTTTTTTTTTTTTTTTAAGATGGCTAGGGGG
This sequence comes from Lithobates clamitans, assembly GCA_037952925.1. Classification (NCBI taxonomy): domain Eukaryota; kingdom Metazoa; phylum Chordata; class Amphibia; order Anura; family Ranidae; genus Lithobates; species Lithobates clamitans. Next base: position 947,884 of record JBBGZY010001256.1, read on the forward strand.
TCTTCCTCGGCATCTCTACTGAAACTCTGTACCTATAATGTCAAAGGTTTAAACAACGAGACAAAAAGAGGACATATCTTATACAGTTTGCATAAAGCTAAGGCAGATATAATACTCCTCCAGGAGACCCACTTCCGCACCGAAGGCATCCCTGCATGCTTAGTTAAACATTACTCTCAATGGTTTCATAGCACTATGTCTGGTTCGAAGGCCAGGGGGGTCTCCATCGCCTTTCATAAAAATTTACCGGCTCAATATTTGGAACATATAGCTGATACCAATGGTAGATACCTTTTACTTAAATTCCGGATATGGGATAAACTCTTCACAATTGCCAATTTTTACATTCCGAATTATGACCAAACCACGATCATTTCTCGTTATCTTCATCTTTTAGCGGATTTCGCTGAAGGCGTTATTCTTGTAGGAGGAGATCTCAATTTAGCCTTGGAGCCTCAGTTAGACACCTCTGCCCAACACTCCAATATCTCTTATTCCCAGCTGAGGACCCTGAAGAAACAATTGTTTGACCATAGGTTTCTTGATGTGTGGCGGATTCTATATCCCACAGATCGTAATTATTCATATTTCTCATCAGCACATAAATCTTACAGTAGGCTACACTATTTCTTATCAGGTCCAAAGGTTTTGGAGTGGAACCCCTCAATGGAAATAGGGTCATTAATTTGGTCTGACCATTCACCTGTATTTCTATCAATATATCTCCCCCCAGACTCGAGGCACAAGCTGGTCTTGGCGTTTAAACGATAGACTTATGTCTGATCCAATCTGTCATAAATCAATTATAGAAGCAATTGGTAACTTTGTTTCTGATCATGAACAGGATGCGACTGCACTACCATTAAAATGGGAAGCTCTTAAATCGGTCCTACGAGGGTTATTCATCCAACATGGCTCTCATCTTAAAAAAGAAAGATCGGTGGCCATTCAAAATTCCCTGTTAAAGCTTCATATACTAGAAACATTACATAAAGCCTCACAGTCTCCAGAAGTATTAGCCAACATAATGTCTACAAGGGCATCCTTATTGCAGCATATGGCAGAATCGCATAGTTCATACCAACAGAAATGTGCCTTAAATAATTATAGATATGGAAACAAATGTGGGAGACATTTAGCACGAATATTACATCCCCGTCCTCCTCAGACCTTTATAGCTAGCATAAGGAAGTCATCGGGGGAAATTACTTCAGACCCGCAAAGTCTCCATCAAACATTTAGAGAATATTTTTCAGCTCTTTACAACTTGGCTCAACCATCCTTTGTAGAGAACGAGGGATCAAAAACTTGTAGCATTGAAGACTATGTACAAGAAACCTCTATTCCAACATTAGAAGATGACCATAGGGAATTATTGGACAACCCTTTCTCAATGGAAGAACTAGTTGGAGTAATTACAGACATTCCATCAGGGAAGAGTCCTGGCCCAGATGGATTCACTCCAAAATTTTATAAAACATATAAAGAATATTTGTCTCCATTTATGCTACAGGTGTTTAATTCCATCTCTTCTACAAACACATTCCCGACCCAAACATTGGAAGCCCATATCACTTTGATTCCCAAACCAGATAAAGATTTAACATTATGTTCTAGTTATCGTCCAATATCTTTAATTGGAGTAGACATAAAAGTTTATGCCAAATTGATTGCGTCACGTCTCCAATCCTTCATACCTAGCTTGATACATAATGACCAGACCGGATTTGTCCAAGGAAGGGCACCAGTGACAATACAATAAAAACTTTCTTACTAATGGGCCATGCCCAAATGGCTAAAATACCAGCATGCCTCCTCTCGGTCGACGTGGAGAAGGCTTTCGATCGGGTTGGGTGGCCTTTTCTCGAGCATTCACTAAAGCAAATAGAGATGGGTCCAAATTTACTTAATAAGATTTTGGCATTATACACTAAACCAAACACTAGAATTAGGATCAATGGCTCACTGACCACAAGTTTCCCTATAAAAAATGGCACACGTCAGGGATGCCCCCTATCTCCTTTGCTTTATGTTCTAGTAATGGAACATTTAGCAATAGAAATCAGACAGAACCCCTCAATTACAGGTATAAAGCTAGACCAACAGGAAATAAAACTTGCTTTGTTTGCCGACGACCTGCTACTTTATATTACCAATCCACATATTTCTATGCCCTCTATTCTATCGGAATTCCAGTGCTTTGGAGCTCTGAGTAATTTTAAGGTAAATGTTTCAAAATCTGAAATTCTCAATGTGTTACTTTTACCACATCAAGTGACGATGTTGAAAAATAACTTTACATTCAGATTTTGCTCTTCTGCATTAAGGTACTTAGGCATTAATATTCCATCAGATCTGACCCAGCTATATTTGACAAATTATTTTCCCTTAATGCAACATACTCTACAAGATCTAAAAAAATATGATTCAAAACAATACTCATGGTTTGGGAGGATCAATATATTGAAAATGGACATAATACCGCGATTTTTATATCTCTTTCAAAATATTCCTGTTACTATTCCTAGATCCTTTTTTTCTACTCTACAATCAGCTTTCTACTTTACAATCAGATTAGTAAGCTGGTTTCATCACGTGGATACCAAACAATGGGTATCAATAGAACAGGGGCTGAATCAGTTTGACCTTCAGGCTCTTCCTTGGTTAGATTTACCCTTTCAGGGTAACCACCGAGATACGACCCTTTCTCCACCCTCTCTTTCATCTCACCTATTGAGCCTGTGGTCTAAAATGATCTTGAGGTTAGGGCTTTCGTCACAGATAGGACCAATGACACCTTTATTTGGCAATCCACAATTCCCACCTGCAGTAGACCGGAATCATTTTCTCATATGGAATAAGGAATCTCACTGAAGAGTGAGCCAGATTCTTTGCCAGGGTAAATTACCACCCATATTGAACCTAATATCAACACATCAGCCTTCATTTATGCAATGGATGGAATATCAACAATTATTGTCATTTCTATCTTCTATTTCTCCAAACCAATCCCTCAATAGAGACCTAAATACGTTCGAGTCCATCCTATTGCAAAGTAACAGACCAAACATGTGAACTTAATACTTAAATTGGAACAGAAGAGTGGGAGAAATCATTTACTTACACACATTGTCTGTCATCGACAATTAAAGCCCAAGAGACAAGCTGTAAGCTTGTCTCCCGCTGGTATCGTTGTCCAACAACCATGCAACGAATATATCCAGACACATCAGATAAATGTTGGAGATGTCGTGCTGCCAAGGGATCGCTGCTACACATATGGTGGGAATGTCCCCAAATTCGCCAATTCTGGGATATGATCATGCAGCTGTATACTACAGTTACAGGGGAGTTAATCCCCAACACACCTCAAATTACTCTGCTATCCATTTTACCGGGTCCATATAAAAATATCAAACAAGGTTTGCTAAGACATTGGTTAATAGCAGCCAGACTGGTTATTCCGCGATATTGGCGAACTACACAAGCCCCTTCAGTTAACGAATGGATAGCAGAAATGGACCTAATTGAGAAGATGGAGACCCTCCTGTCAAACGAATTGGACACATATGAAAAATGTTGTCAGATATGGGCCCCCTGGAGAAAATTTAGGGAATCGCCTGGAAATTAGGGGGCAAATGGAACCTTAATCTAAAAAAAAATTGGGGTATGCGTAGGAGACGTCTTCATGTTGTACCCCCTGGCCATCCTTTTGTTTGTTTGATGCTATAGTTATGATAGTCTGCAAAATGAAGATTTTTTTTTGTTTTTTTTTGTTTTGGTGTGGATATACCACCAATGTATGTTTGTATTGCCTATTTGTAAAAACTTAATAAAAAGATTGAAAATTAAGAAGGTATGCAGCTTCATACCATATTTCAGAGCGCCCGCATGACCGCTCGCCGCTCTCTCCTCCTAGCTGACATCAGCAGGAGATTCTCAGCCCCTCCCACTCTAGTTCTCAGATCTGGGGAGGGAAGCGGCGGGCAGTCATATGGGCACTGAGCAGAACTCTGGGATGGGGTATGGAGCTGCATTATTTTTTATTAAAAAGAAAAAAAAATAAAATTACTTACAGCCAACATTCCTGGATACTTTGATCAGCCAGGGCTCTACCTTCATCTCAGCCATTTACTCTCCTCTTCTCAGAGTTTTTGCTAAATGCTTAGAGGGGTCAAATTTCAATGGAAATCCCCCCGCTTTCTACTGTTTCGGATGTCATAGCTGCTATCCACTATATACACTATATCTGAATGAAAAACTTGATGCAGAACTTAACCATCAAACTGAATCCTCTCACTTCTTGTCAAAATGGTGGGACTATGTTAAATTGATTACTTCAACACATGGAACCGATCAGACAATCTAGCCACCGTGCTTGCACCACTCCTTAGTCTCAATCCCATGTCATTCCAGCAGGTTCTCCCACTATAGTTATTATTTTGTGTCTAAAGGTCATGTTTTTATTTCTTTGTTCTTGTCAAAACCCTAATTCCCCCCTCCCATATTGTTTTTTTTTATGTTAAAGGGGAAGTGCAGCCAAAATGCAGTTTGTTCTGCACTCCTGTGACCTGTTTTCAGCCAGCAGTTGGCTGAAGCCCGTTGTCGGCTGACATCAAAGAGTCAGTCCAGGCTGGGGAAAGATCGCTACCATGGAACGGCACCTGGATCAGCCTTTCAGCGAACCACTGAGAGCCTGAGCCAGCCCCTCCTGCCCTCTCCACAGTCCTGAGTATGGGGGGGGGGGGGCAGAGCAGATAGCAGTGCCTGCCAGTCACCAGCTCTCTGCTCATGGAGAACTGAGCGATTAACGGTCTTTGATCCAGCGGGGGACAGGTGCAGCATCATATTTCTCTTTTAAAAGGGCCTATGAAAATGCTATTTTGATTCAAGAGATAGCATTTGACTTCCTGTGAGTTTGTAACATATTTTGCTTTGTATGATGTTCCCTAAGTTTGTACTAAAAATTTCTTAACAAAAATTGTATTTAAAAATTACATTCTATGTACAATTTTCCTTTCCCAGACTGTTCTGTTTCAAATGCTGATATATGCCATGCAGTACATACCTCCTTAGACCCAGCCAGTGCAGACAGTATGACCACAAGCGGACTTGGCAGCTTAATTCTTCAATAACACACAGAAGTTAAAGATAAGTTCACCTTTCGTAACATGTTACATGGTACACCCATATTCAGAGTGTAACATGTAACATGTTACGAACGGACCAGGCCCCAAACCCCCTCATTCCCAGATCTGACAGCTAGCGGGGATCTTCTCTATCCCCTGCTAGCTGTCACAATTTAAAAAAATGTGGCAGAGCTGAGCCCCGCCCACACAGTCGCAACACTCAATAACAGTATCCTGTCAATGGAAAACAACAGGGTCCGGCAGCCTTTACAGCTGTCAGCTTGTAGTTTTCAATGAACTACCATGACACTGGGAGCGCTGTGGTATTTCATTGAGTCTTCCTGTCAGAATGTATCGGCTTCCTTGTACGAGGTAGTAATGTTTTTATTTTAGTTTTTTTGCTTTTAAAGGTAAAGGAGAGATTTGGGGTCTTTTTGACCCCAGATCTCCCCATAAAGAGGATCTGTCATCCTTATTTCTATTACAAGGAATGTTTGCACTCCTTGTAATAGGAATAAAAGTGATAAATAAAAATTAACCACTTAAGGACCGCCTCACGCCGATGTACGTCGGCAAGGCGGCACAGGCAGGCAAAATCACGTACATGTACGTGATTTGCCTCCCGCGGGTGGGGGGTCCGATCGGACCCCCCCCGCCGCCCGAGGCGGTCCCGTTTTGTTCCCCGGCGATCGGAGACGAGGGGGAGGCCATCCGTTCGTGGCCCCCCTCTCGCGATCACCGCCGGCCAATGGGAACACTCCTTTGCTGCTGTATGCTAAACAGCAGCAAAGGAAGTGATGTCATCTCTCCTCGGCTCGGTAGTTTCCGTTCCGGCCCGAGGAGAGAAGACAGGTATGTAAGTGCACAAACACTACACACACAGTAGAACATGCCAGGCATACAAAACACCCCCGATCCCCCCCCGATCGCCCCCCAATCACCCCCCCCCTGTCACAAACTGACACCAGCAGTTTTTTTTTTTTTTTTCTGATTACTGCTAGGTGTCAGTTTGTGACAGTTACTGTGTTAGCACAGTTACTGTTACCCCCCTGTAGGTCTAGGGTACCCCCCTAACCCCCCCTAATAAAGTTTTAACCCCTTGATGACCCCCCGTCACCAGTGTCACTAAGCGATCATTTTTCTGATCGCTGTATTAGTGTCGCTGGTGACGCTAGTTAGTGAGGTAAATATTTAGGTTCGCCGTCAGCGTTTTATAGCGTCAGGGACCCCCATATACTATCTAATAAATGTTTTAACCCCTTGATTGCCCCCTAGTTAACCCTTTTACCACTGATCACCGTATAATCGTTACGGTTGACGCTGGTTAGTTTGTTTATTTTTTATAGTGTCAGGGCACCCGCCGTTTATTACCGAATAAAGGTTTAGCCCCCTAATCGCCCGGCGGTGATATGCGTCACCCCAGGCAGCGTCAGATTAGAGCCAGTACCGCTAACACCCAGGCACGCAGCATGCGCCTCCCTTAGTGGTATAGTATCTGTACGGATCAATATCTGATCCGATCAGATCTATACTAGCGTCCCCAGCAGTTTAGGGTTCCCAAAAATGCAGTGTTAGCGGGATCAGCCCAGATACCCGCTAGCACCTGCGTTTTGCGCCTCCGCCCGGCCCAGCCCAGCCCACCCAAGTGCAGTATCGATCGATCACTGTCACTTACAAAACACTAAACGCATAACTGCAGCGTTCGTAGAGTCAGGCCTGATCCCTGCGATTGCTAACAGTTTTTTTGGTAGCATTTTGGTGAACTGGCAAGCACCAGCCCCAGGCAGCGTCAGGTTAGCGCCAGTACCGCTAACACCCACGCACGCACCGTACACCTCCCTTAGTGGTATAGTATCTGAACGGATCAATATCTGATCCGATCAGATCTATACTAGCGTCACCAGAAGTTTAGGGTTCCCAAAAACGCAGTGTTAGCAAGATCAGCCCAGATACCTGCTAGCACCTGCGTTTTGCCCCTCCGCCCGGCCCGGCCCAGCCCACCCAAATGCAGTATCGATCGATCACTGTCACTTACAAAACTCTAAACGCATAACTACAGCGTTCGCAGAGTCAGGCCTGATCCCTGCGATCGCTAACAGTTTTTTTGGTAGCGTTTTGGGGAACTGGCAAGCACCAGTGGCCTAGTACACCCCGGTCATAGTCAAACCAGCACTGCAGTAACACTTGGTGACGTGGCGAGTCCCATAAGTGCAGTTCAAGCTGGTGAGGTGGCAAGCACAAGTAGTGTCCCGCTGACACCAAAAAGACAAACACAGGCCCGTCGTGCCCATAATGCCCTTCCTGCTGCATTCGCCAATCCTAATTGGGAACCCACCGCTTCTGCAGCGCCCATACTTCCCCCATTCACATCCCCAACCAAATGCAGTCGGCTCCATGAGAGGCATTTTCTTTATGTCCTCCCGAGTACCCCTACCCAACAAAAGCCCTCAAAAAAGATGTTGTGTCTGCAGCAAGCGCGGATATAGGCGTGACACCCGCTATTATTGTCCCTCCTGTCCTGACAATCCTGGTCTTTGCATTGGTGAATGTTTTGAACGCTACCATTCACTAGTTGAGTATTAGCGTAGGGTACAGCATTGCACAGACTAGGCACACTTTCACAGGGTCTCCCAAGATGCCATCGCATTTTGAGAGACCCGAACCTGGAACCGGTTACAGTTATAAAAGTTAGTTACAAAAAAAGTGTAAAAAAAAAAAATATATAAAATAAAAAAAAATAGTTGTCGTTTTATTGTTCTCTCTCTCTCTATTCTCTCTCTCTATTGTTCTGCTCTTTTTTACTGTATTCTATTCTGCAATGTTTTATTGTTATTGTTATTATGTTTTATCATGTTTGTTTTTCAGGTATGTAATTATTTATACTTTACTGTTTACTGTGCTTTATTGTTAACCATTGTTAACCATTTTTTTGTCTTCAGGTACGCCATTCACGAATTTGAGTGGTTATACCAGAATGATGCCTGCAGGTTTAGGTATCATCTTGGTATCATTCTTTTCAGCCAGCGGTCGGCTTTCATGTAAAAGCAATCCTAGCGGCTAATTAGCCTCTAGACTGCTTTTACAAGCCGTGGGAGGGAATGCCCCCCCCTCCCACCGTCTTCCGTGTTTTTCTCTGGCTCTCCTGTCTCAACAGGGAACCTGAGAATGCAGCCGGTGATTCAGCCAGCTGACCATAGAGCTGATCAGAGACCAGAGTGGCTCCAAACATCTCTATGGCCTAAGAAACCGGGAGCTACGAGCATTTCATGACTTAGATTTCGCCGGATGTAAATAGCGCCATTGGGAAATTGGGGAAGCATTTTATCACACCGATCTTGGTGTGGTCAGATGCTTTGAGGGCAGAGGAGAGATCTAGGGTCTAATAGACCACAATTTTTTCAAAAAAAGAGTACCTGTCACTACCTATTGCTATCATAGGGGATATTTACATTCCCCGAGATAACAATAAAAATGATTAAAAAAAAAAAATATGAAAGGAACAGTTTAAAAGTAAGATTAAAAAAGAAAAAAAATAATAAAGAAAAAAAAAAAAAAAAAAAAAAGCACCCCTGTCGCCCCCTGCTCTCGCGCTAAGGCGAACGCAAGCGGCGGTCTGTCGTCAAACGTAAACAGCAATTGCACCATGCATGTGAGGTATCACCGCGAAGGCCAGATCGAGTGCAGTAATTTTTCCAGTAGACCTCCTCTGTAAATCTAAAGTGGTAACCTGTAAAGGCTTTTAAAGGCTTTTAAACATGTATTTATTTTGTTGCCACTGCACGTTTGTGCGCAATTTTAAAGCATGTCATGTTTGGTATCCATGTACTCGGCCTAAGATCATCTTTTTTATTTCATCAAACATTTGGGCAATATAGTGTGTTTTAGTGCATTAAAATTTAAAAAAGTGTGTTTTTTCCCCAAAAAATGCGTTTGAAAAATCGCTGCGCAATTACTGTGTGAAAAAAAAAATGAAACACCCACCATTTTAATCTGTAGGGCATTTGCTTTAAAAAATATATAATGTTTGGGGGTTCAAAGTAATTTTTTTGCAAAAAAAAATAACTTTTTCATGTAAACAATAAGTGTCAGAAAGGGCTTTGTCTTCAAGTGGTTAGAAGAGTGGGTGATGTGTGACATAGGCTTCTAAATGTTGTGCATAAAATGCCAGGACAGTTCAAAACCTCCCCAAATGACCCCATTTTGGAAAGTAGACACCCCAAGCTATTTGCTGAGAGGCATGTCGAGTCCATGGAATATTTTATATTGCGACACAAGTTTTTTTTTTTGCACAAAGTTGTCACTAAATGATATATTGATCAAACATGCCATGGAAATATGTGAAATTACACCCCAAAATACATTCTGCTGCTTCTCCTGAGTACGGGGATACCACATGTGTGAGACTTTTTGGGAGCCTAGCCGCGTACGGGACCCCGAAAACCAAGCACCGCCTTCAGGCTTTCTAAGGGCGTGAATTTTTGATTTCACTCTTCACTGCCTATCACAGTTTCGGAGGCCATGGAATGCCCAGGTGGCACAAAAACCCCCCAAATGACCCCATTTTGGAAAGTAGACACCCCAAGCTATTTGCTGAGAGGTATAGTGAGTATTTTGCAGACCTCACTTTTTGTCACAAAGTTTTGAAAATTGAAAAAAGAAAAAAAAAATGTTTTTTCTTGTCTTTCTTCATTTTCAAAAACAAATGAGAGCTGCAAAATACTCACCATGCCTCTCAGCAAATAGCTTGGGGTGTCTACTTTCCAAAATGGGGTCATTTGGGGGGGTTTTGTGCCACCTGGGCATTCCATGGCCTCCGAAACTGTGATAGGCAGTAAAGAGTGAAATCAAAAATTTTCACCCTTAGAAATCCTGAAGGCAGTGATTGGTTTTCGGGGTCCCGTACGCGGCTAGGCTCCCAAAAAGTCCCACACATGTGGTATCCCCATACTCAGGAGAAGCAGCTAAATGTATTTTGGGGTGCAATTCCACATATACCCATGGCCTGTGTGAGCAATATATCATTTAGTGACAACTTTATGAAAAAAAAAAAAAAAAAAGTGTCACTTTCCCGCAACTTGTGTCAAAATATAAAATATTCCATGGACTCAATATGCCTCTCAGCAAATAGCTTGGGGTGTCTACTTTCCAAAATGGGGTCATTTTGGGGGGTTTTGTGCCACCTGGGCATTCCATGGCCTCCGAAACTGTGATAGGCAGTGAAGAGTGAAATCAAAAATTTACACCCTTAGAAATCCTGAAGGCGGTGATTGGTTTTCGGGGCCCCGTACGCGGCTAGGCTCCCAAAAAGTCCCACACATGTGGTATCCCCATACTCAGGAGAAGCAGCTGAATGTATTTTGGGGTGCAATTCCACATAGGCCCATGGCCTGTGTGAGCAATATATCATTTAGTGACAACTTTTTGTAAATATTTTTTTTTTTTTTTTTTCATTTTTCAATCACTTGGGACAAAAAAAATAAATATTCAATGGGTTCAACATGCCTCTCAGCAATTTCCTTGGGGTGTCTACTTTGCAAAATGGGGTCATTTGGGGGGGGTTTTGTACTGCCCTGCCATTTTAGCACCTCAAGAAATGACATAGGCAGTCATAAACTAAAAGCTGTGTAAATTACAGAAAATGTACCCTAGTTTGTAGACGCTATAACTTTTGCGCAAACCAATAAATATACGCTTATTGACATTTTTTTTACCAAAGACATGTGGCCGAATACATTTTGGCCTAAATGTATGACTAAAATTTAGTTTATTGGATTTTTTTTATCACAAAAAGTAGAAATATCATTTTTTTTCAAAATTTTCGGTCTTTTTCCGTTTATAGTGCAAAAAATAAAAACCGCAGAGGTGATCAAATACCATCAAAAGAAAGCTCTATTTGTGGGAAGAAAAGGACGCAAATTTCGTTTGGGTACAGCATTGCATGACCGCGCAATTAGCAGTTAAAGCGACGCAGTGCCAAATTGGAAAAAGACCTCTGGTCCTTAGGCAGCATAATGGTCCGGGGCTCAAGTGGTTAAAGGGACAGTGTAAAAATAAAATAAATAAAATTTATTTTTTTAAAGCACCGCCATCCCTCTGTGCTTGTGTGCAGAACACATACGTAAGTCGCGCACACATATGTAATCGGTGTTCGCACAACACATGTGAGGTATCGCCGCAAACGTTAGAGCAAGAGCAATAATTCTAGCACTAGACCTCCTCTGTAACTCTAAAGACGTAACCTGTAAAGGCGTTTAAATCCTCGCCTATGGCGATTTTTAAGTACCGTAGTTTGTTGCCATTCCACGAGCGTGCAAAATTTTAAAGCGCAACATGTTAGGTATCTATTTACTCTGCATAACATCATCTATCATACTATACAAAAAAATTGGAATATATATTGTGTTTTTTTTTTAAAATGTATTAAATGTATTAAAAAAAAAAATTGTGCTTGAAAAACCGCAATTGTGCAAATACTGTGTGACATAAAAAATTGCAATGATCGCCATTTTATTCCCTAGGGTCTCTGCTAAAAAAAAAATATATAATGTTTGTAGGTTATAAGTAATTTTCTAGCAAAAAATACTGATTTAAACGTGTAAACAAGAAGTGCCAGAAAAGGCCTGGTCTTCAAGTTTAATAAAGAGTGGAAATGGATTATAGTAGTAACCAACACCTAGATTATCCATGTATGATAGGAGCAGTAAGTCCTGAGCAAAGCCATGGATTTGGGTATGTTCTTTGCTTAAGTATATTACAACATTTATGCATGGATGCCGCAGATAAATTGCAGCTATTGGGTATACTTGAGGTAGCAAAATGCCCTTGATGCTCAGATACTCCCGACAACTACCGTATATACTCGAGTATAAGTCGAATTTTTCAGCACATTTTTTTGTGCTGAAAGTGCCCCCCTCGACTTATACTTGAGTCAAGCACTATTTCATCTATTCTGGACTTGTCCCACTTATATCTAGTGTAGCACCCTCTAGTTTAGGGCTAAGCCTGAGCTATGGAATCTGGGTCAGGGTTCAGTGAGTCAGGGCTGGATGACTCATCCTGACAGCTCCTCTGGTGCCTCCCGTTTTCTTTGACATTAGAGAATGTTCTAGAGCTAGTGGGTGGAGGCTAGGAGGAGCTGCCTTGAATATTTATGAGGCCTCGGGCAATCCCCAGTAGTGGGCTGGCAGGAGGCAGAGCTTGCCTCATAAATATAAATAGCCATGAGGCCCACCAGCAGGTGCAGTTGGGTGGAAGGTGGAGATACGGTGCTAAAGAAGCTGTCGGGGGGGGGGGTGTCTTACCTTAGGCCGGGCTCGTGTGCTGGAAATACCCTGCCATAATACACAGGAGGAAGCCCTTCCTAGAGGCACGGGAGCAAGAGAGGACAGCATGAGTAGATCAGCCAGATGTAGCCAGTCTCCCTGAAGACAGCGGTGTGCTTAAGTCTTTATCTTTCCCTAGGAGAGCTCCTGAGAGTCAGCCAGGTGGGCTGGTGGAGAGTCAGCCAGGTGGGCTGGTGTGAGTCAGTCTGGAGGACTGATGTGGTGAGTTAGCCTGGAGGGCTAGTGAAACAGGTATCAGCAGCAAGGTGGGCTGGCAGTGCCTGTAGAGGTGGTGCTGGGATCATAAGCCACAGAGGAGACGTACAAGCTGTTCACTGTATTTTTTGCTACACACCAGGGTTCTGCGAGTCCCTGCCTGTAAAGGACCATTGCTAAAATCTGACTGAGAGCCTGTCAGATCAATTTACAGTGATTCAGCTACAGCCAGAAAGCGTGTGCAGGAGGAAAGTAGAGACGACTGTATATAGACTGTATATAGGAAAATGAAGTCAAGTGGGCATCCCATAACCTCTTATCCAAGTTATTAACCCTTAATAAATAACAAAAACAAAGTCACGGACTGTTCTCTGACTCTGGAGTGCTTATGAAGATTTGGTGTGCCTGGCTGTGCAGAAGTGGGGGATCCAGTTCATCAGCATTCCCTGCAGGGGTGTGCTAGACTACCTACTTGACCAAATTACACAACCTGTTAGAAGATAAAATGCACTTCTCTGGTACAAAAACTTCTGGCATCTATCTTTTATATACAGGAACTTTGCTATTCCTCTTCCAGGCCAAGAAAGCCATTTTGCTTGAATGGAAATATTCACTTGCTCCAACTGTTGAACAACTGATCAGGTCGCAATGGTAGCTTCATGTCTAAACTTACAAAGAAAAAAAATGAAATTGACCTTGTTTGGCTATAAAAACACATTTGCCCCACCAAGTGGAGCAACAAATGAATTAAATGCATTCACATACCCGCTCTCCTCTCACATTCCAATCTTAGTAGTGAAGATCCGATCCTCTTTAGTAGTAATATAGAGGGTGGTTGGAATGATGGACTTTTTAGGCATAACACAGAAAATTAAAAGAGAATAAAGATATTTATTACAAAAATTGTTAAAAAATGTACATTGACTTACATAGATACACAAAGTTTTTATACCTGAGAGCAATTTACATACACTATCTACATAGTAAATATATCTTTAAACAGAGTGTTCAGTCATTTTACTTGTTTCAGTCATAACAGATTTCAAGGAAGACAGTGTAAAAAATCGCTCAAGTTGCTCTACATGTTATGTGTTCAATAACGCTTCCTCAGGAGCTTTGGCATATTCTATAAATAGAAGAATAAACATAAGTACATTGCACTCTACATTAAAACAAAGAAAAAAGATTTTAAAAAAAGAGACGCTATGCCCTGGCGTCTCTTATGGCCAACTACATTCGGCGTTTGTGCTGACACGAGGTGGAGGTGCCTCAGTTCTATATATGCAAGGTAAATACTCTTTTTTTATACGCTTACACACTATTACTGCATCTACATTAATCAGAGTTACTCTCCGACCCTGCCTATAGCATGTGGGAGCATACTTATCATTACCTCTCCAACAGGCAATTGTCAGGGAATACATCAGCAGTGGACTCAGTGCAATTGGGATGCCCCAGATTGATCCATTTTATACCTGGATATATCTGACGATATCTTTATCCTTGGCACCAATTTATTGCCAACTTTCTGCCGTTTTGGCTGTTTTTGGACCTGCTAGGTGAGATTAATACTATTATAATTATATTTATAATTCTTTTTTTTTTTCTCAATTATGGCACCTAATATATATTACTTACGCTATATATATATAGATCGTACCTTCCAAACCTGGAAACCCTCCCTTTGGACGCCTATTGAGGTTGAAGACAGCACAATCCAATCTATTTATCTTATTTATCTCTCCTTCATCTTTTTCTGATAGAAATTGTAAGTAAAGATCCTGTTATGTCTACCCTCTTCTCCTTCCTAATCTCCTCCTCTTTCTCTTTCTTTCTCTCTTTTTCTTTCTGTCCCTTTCCTTTTTCTTTTTCACCTTTCCTATGTATCTGTCTTTCCGCATACTTTCCTTTTCTATCATTTTCCTTTCTATACCCTTGCCTACCACCAGAGGTTTGGAGCCACAGCACAGAGACAGTTCTCAATCCTGGCACTTCGCAGGGGTGGTAACATTATATGTTACATATAAATATTTGTTTTTTAAAAATCTTTTTTCTTTGTTTTAGTGTAGAGTGCAATGTACTTATGTGTATTCTTCTATTTATAGAATATGAGAAAGCTCCTGAGGAAGCGTTATTGAACGCGTAACATGTAGAGCAACTTGAGCGATTTTTTACACTGTCTTCCTTGAAATCTGTTATGACTGAAACAAGTAAAATGACTGAACACTCTGTTTAAAGATATATTTACTATGTAGATAGTGTATGTAAATTGCTCTCAGGTATAAAAACTTTGTGTATCTATGTAAGTCAATGTACATTTTTTAACAATTTTTGTAATAAATATGTTTATTCTCTTTTAATTTTCTGTGTTATGCCTAAAAAGTCCATCATTCCAACCACCCTCTATATTACTACTAAATAGGATCGGATCTTCACTACTAAGATTGGAATGTGAGAGGAGAGCGGGTATGTGAATGCATTTAATTCATTTGTTGCTCCACTTGGTGGGGCAAATGTGTTTTTATAGCCAAACAAGGTAAATTTCATTTTTTTCTTTGTAAGTTTAGACATGAAGCTACCATTGCGACCTGCGATGGATTGCATTTCACCATTGTGCATTACACATGGTTGCAAGACGTTTGCAGCGTGTCCTTATTCACTCAAATGGGTTGTGTTCGGTGGCAATACTGTGACAGAGGGTACCACGAAGCAAAACATTGTGGCTGTGGCTTGTGTTTACCCTATCCGGCTGCCACAGGGGGGGTGGGAGACCAATATGTGGCTCAACTATCTGTATTTGTGGCGCCTACCCAAACGAAAGTTGCAAATGAACCCTAAATGACATGGTAGTTGCTATGTGTTCATTTGTTTGTCCCGTGCACCTTCTTCCACTAAGATTAGCATTTAGGTATAGGCTTTAACCTTTATTTTTATTTGTATCTTAGGCTGGCCACACAAGCAGACATCGCACTGAGAATGCCAGGACATTGGAAATAACAGGGTACTATTAATAGCCTGTCTATGACACATGAGAATGGTACTAAAAATAAAATAGATCTGTAACTATTTCCTAATAGAACAAAATAGATAAGCAATTTTAAAAATGCTGTCAGACTTCAAATATTTTAATATGTAGGTGTGGAACCTTAGGGAAAAAAAAATTAAACTTAATTTTAAACAACAGTCAAGGGCATGTTTTTTGAATGCTGTGGTCTTATGAATGTGCTGGCACCTTGATAGGTAATGATGGCTGATAGCACCCCTGCAAACCTTCACCCCCATACCAATGACAAAAACACACAGACCTTCTGTCACTTCTGGACTGCTAATGGCTTGTACAATTCCCTGCACCCAAGGCCCGATCACAACTCATTGACCAGAATATGGCACCAGTTCAACCAAATAATTCCTACACTTGAATTGATGTTGATGACTACCACTTAAATTGAATTGAGGATCATTCTGCCCCTTCTGACCAGACCTTTGTTACCTACACTCACATCACCCCATCAAATTGTGCATTCATACATTCAAAATCTGCCACTATTTCTTTATCGGGAATGTTGCACCTGGAAATTCCACCATCAACCTATTCGACCCTGGCTTAATTATTTTAATCTGACATGCACTATAATCCAATACATCTCTATTTCTTGGCCTTGTGTAAATAGCAGAACAGTACTGCATTACTTCTGCACATTTGCCTTTAAAGAAAAGAGCACAGGTTTGCCACTTTAGGTCAATATCAATACATTCAACTTCTTTGCTATGGTAGCACCCTCTCTATTCGCCCCAAATTACTATACAGCAGGCCTGTATAAATCTCAGGCAGAATTAGGAACCCGTTTTTAAAACCTAGAAGCCAGCACCACTCCACCAAAATATAACAATATAAGTAGCAACGTTGGTGTGTTCTGAAAAAATGTAGGTTAGTTTGCGATACAACTCCCTCCTCATTGGCTGAGACAGCTCACTGGCTATCAATCTCAGTTACTGAGTGAAAAGAAAAAAGAAAAAAATAATGCAGCCACCACATCTAAGGACTGGTAAGCTGAAATATATTGCATTTTTAGTTTTGGGTTTAAAGTGGTTTTAAAGCCTTATGTTTTTTTTTACCTTAATACATGCTATGCATTAGGCCCCTTTCACACGATCGGTCCGCTCGGATCTGCCTGTCCCTTTTTCAGGTGGATCCAAGCAGGCCACCCACTGACTTTTATGGGCAGGTGGATGTCAATGCAGATGTGTCCGCTGACACCCGCCTGCCTTCCGATCTGACGAGAACAGCTCAAAACAGATGGATGGTGATACATTCGCCATCCGTCCAGCGGATCGGATGGGATCAGATGAAAAAAGGCAGGCTGTCCATTTTCATTCGATCTCCCCATAGAGAACAGCGGGGCTCTGACAGGTCCATTCCTGCACAGTGAGCGGAGACGTCCGCCTGCTCAGCAGGGATCAATGGAGCGATCCCCCGCTGAGCTAGCGGAGTCCATCCAGCGGAACCGCCCCATGTGAAAGGGGCATTAAAGCGGAGTTTCACCCAAAAATGGAACTTCCGCTTTAAGTACTGTTGACCCCCTGACATGCCCATTTAACATGTCCCTTTTTGGGGGAGGAGCAGGTACCCTGTTTTTACAAGCACCCAGCACCCAGCTCCCACTTCCTCCCCTGGCTCCGCGGCGCCAGAAGGAAGATCACCTCTCCCCCCTCCCTCCCTGCAATCTTCTGGGACATGGAGCCACAGCCGGGCGCCCACAGTTAGAATGCTGGCGCCGCGGAGGAGGGGGAGAGGAGCTAGGGTTCCTGCACCCGCATCGCTGGACCATAGGACATGTGAGTGTCTGACTTTTAAATTGGTGGATCTCTGCTTTAACGTAAAAAAAAAAACCCTTCTGTGCTACAGGATCTCACCCCAGTTATACTTACCTGAGCCCGATTTTAACCTGCACTGTGTTCGAGAGAGGTGGCTCTCTCCCTCCTCACAGGGCAGATTAATAGCAGCGGAAGTCATTGGCCCCTGCTGCTGTCAATCAAATTATGCGACGAAGGAGTAGGGGTTGGGGCTGAGCCATGCTGTCTGTGCCTATAGGCACAGACAGAACAGTTCAGGATTAAGCCCATACGACTGTCCCCACAGGGGAGCACTGGCCAAAGAGGAGGAGCCAGGAGCACCCACTACTGTGTGAGAATGAGGAGAGAGAAACCTGGGAGAGCCGCTGCTCTCATACACATCGCAGGCTCGAGATGGGAGTCAGGTAAGTATAAGGGGGGCTTGGGGGGATCTGCTTGTTTTTGCTGCTGTAATCCAACGTTATGTTAGATGGTGGCTACGTTTGTTCTCCATGGTCCCACTGTATGTAGAAATGTAGCCACTCTCTCTTGCAAACTTCCAAGTTGGACTATGGAATTTGTAGTGTGCATAAAGCAGCACTGTGTGGGTGAATATGTATTTTTAAGATCAGTAACCACCATGTCAGACCTTCTGCACTCCTCTCCTGCACATACTGCCCATCGGGGCGGAACTACCGCCATAGAGACCCACGCGGGCGCTATGGGGCTCGCAGCCGAGTGGGGCCTGGTGAGGATGAGAGCACCACCGGCACAGTCTCCCAGCCAGGGGAAGAAAGAAGAGAGGAAGAGGCGAGCTGTCCGGATCAGCAGAGAGCGGAATTGCCCGCTGTAACAGCTTTCATTAGAACTTCCCGTGTTCCTGGGGCTCACGTCACATAGCTCCACCTCTTGGCCCAGCGCTTTTGATAGACATAACACCGGTCCAATGTGGGACGTGTGACGTCATCAAAGGCGTCGGGCCAAGAGGTGAGGCTATGTGACGATGAGCCCCGGGAAGACAGGAAATTCAAATGAAAGCTATTACAGCGGGCAATCCCGCTCTCTGCTGATCCGGATGGCTTGCCTCTTCCTCTGCACAGGTGAGGCTGTATGGGGCACAGGCAGGCCAGGCTGTATTGGGCACAGGTAATGCTGTATTGGGCACAGGCAATGCTGTATTGGGCACAGGTCATGCTGTATTGGGCACAGGTCACGCTGCATGGGGCACAGGTCACGCTGCATGGGGCACAGGTCACGCTGCATGGGGCACAGGTCACGCTGTATGGGGCACAGGTCACGCTGCATTGTGCACAGGTCACGCTGCAATGTGCACAGGTCATGATGTATGGGGCACAGGTCACGGTGCATTGACAATAGGGCAGTTGGGGGGGGGGCTGTTTGTAGGGGGGCTCCATACAACATTTTGCTATGGAGCCCTGTGATTTCTAGTTACGCCCCTGCTGCCCATTGTCATTTTCCCTGCACACCTCTCCTGGAGAGGGACTCCAGGAGGGACTTCACTCTTTTGGAACAGAGTCCCCTTGTCCTTCCTTCCTCCTCATTTTGGTCTGATGTATACATACCTGCATTAAAAATGCACAAATTATCTACCAACAATTGTTTTACAATGCTAAACCTGTAATCCAATTCCTAAATTGTTTCATTTGTAAATTTCAAAGGCCAGTATCACACCAGAATGCGGGGCGGAAAACCCAGATTCCATGTGCGTTTCAAGCGCCGCATTCAAAACACACCGCACTTGCGATCTGCAGTGGGTGTCAGTGCAATGCTATCGGCATCCAAAACGCAGGTCGCAAATGTAGTGTGTTTGCCTGCATGGGATTGCTTGGTACAAAAGTTCAATGCGATCCGGTTGCTCTGCATTTTGTTATACCTCCAACCTTTTTGGTTTTGGGATAGGCACACTTTTGCTAGTTTTTATATGAATGGTTTGATATTCAGATATGGATAGTTCTTTATTTAGTGCATGTTGTCTGAGAAGAGCCTGGACAAAAGCAATAGCATGAGATCCTGCTCCCCTCTGGAATTCTGCCAACCCCATATTATTTCAGCTTTGTTTTTTTGCCCTCCTAGATAGAACATCATTTTAACCTGCCAATTCAGGACTGTATTTTAGCATCCATGCTACATTGGGCACTCAGGGGCAATGAACTCTTTTATAAAAAAAAAAATATGTTTATAAATGTAAAGGTTAAAATAGTAATGCATTAGGATAGCACACTTTTTTATTGGTTTTAAAGCCTCAAAGTTTTTTACCTTCATGCATTCTATGCATGAAGGTAAAAAAACCTTGTCTGTGCAACAGTCCCCCCTAATACTTAACTGAGCCCCATTGCGACCCAGTGATGTGCATGAGAGCCTCGTCTCTCCGGGGGACTCTCTCTTCTCATTGGCAGACACAGCAGCGCGAGCCATCAGCTCCTGTTGCTGTCAATCACAGCCAGTGAGCCAATGAGAAGAGAAATGGGGTGGGACCTAGCTGAGGCTCTGTGTGTGAATGAACATGCAGTGGTTCAGGAGCCAGCCTGCCCGCCAGAGGAAGCAGCACTAGACAGCGGTGCCAGCGGGGGACCTGAGAAGAGGAGGATGGGGGCTGCTCTGTGCCAAGCCACTACACAGAGCAGGTACGTTTGATATGTTTATTACTATTGTTTTAACCACTTACCACCCGGTCAATAGCATATTGATGTCTGGGAAGTGGTTCTGTTATCCTGACTGGGCATCATATGACATCCAGCAGGATAGCATGCCGGTGCGCACCCGCAAGGTCTGACACGCCGCATCTCCGATCGTGAGAGGCTCTGTCAGAAGCTTATTACCACACGATCAGCTGTGACCAATCACAGCTGATCATCTCGTGAACCAGGAAATGCCGGTAAACGGCATTCCTTAGTTTGCATTAACAGGGAGTGCCAATCGGAGGCGATCAGCGGTTCTCCCTGTCGGGGGGGGGGGCCTGTGCTGACAAATCAGCACATTGATTATTAGCACAACCCCATCAGATGTGGAAAAAAGGTACCCAGGCAGTGCCCCCTCAGGATTGCCTATCAGTGCCCAATAAAGTGCCCAAAAAAGTGCCAATCAGTGCCAATTAGTGCCCACCACAGTGCCAGTCAGTGCCCATCACATTGCCAATCAGTGCCCTACAGTAACACCTGTCAAAACCTCATCAGTACCTCATCATCAGTGCTGCCCATCAGTGCCACCTGTCAGTTCCAATCAGTACCGCCTATCACTGCCGCCTATCAGTGCCCATCACAGTCGGCCTGTCAGTGCCCATCAGTGCTGCATATCAGTGCCGCCTATAGGTGCCCATCAGTGCTGCATATCAGTGCCGCCTATCAGTGCGCATCAATTCTACATATCAGTGCCTCCTCATCAGTGCCCATCAGTGCCACCTTATCAGTGCCACCTCATCAGTACCCATCAGTGCCGCCTCATCTGTGCCCGTCAGTGAAGGAGAAAACAAAATTCTATAAGAAAAACTGTTTTTTTTTCAAAAATTTCAGTCTTTTTTAGTTTGTTTAGCAAAAAATAAAAACCCCAGTAGTGATCAAATAGCACCAAAAGAAAGCTCTATTTGTGGGAAGAAAATAATAAAAATTTTGTTTGGGTACAGTGTTGCATGACGGCGCAATTGTCATTCAAAGTGCGACAGCGCTGAAAGCTGAAAATTGGCTTGGGCAGGAAGGGGCGAAAGTGCCTGGTATTGAAGTTGTTAAACTTGCAAAATGAATGGTGCTGTTGCAACGTGCAAAAGGGCAGTGTGTTTCTGCAGGTGCAGAAAGGGTTGGTTACATATTCTTTCATCTACTGATATTCTGATTCCATAAAAACACAGTAATGCCTTTCCAGCTAATTTTTTTAAATGGTGTATGGAGTTCAAATGGTAAAAAATAAAATTGAAGCAATGAATAACAAGAAGTCCAGTAGCAAATTATACTGCTAAATATTTTTTTTTATAATATGTTATCCTTTCCTACATCTGCTTTAAACCATATTTAATATTTAATGCTAGATAATACTGGGTACCACTGTTCTTAGTAACTGCTACCAATCATATATCATGGAAAATCTCATGCTAATTGGTGGCCAAGGAGAAGAAAATGTATTTTTTAGTAAGAACAAGCTGATACATTAGGCCCTTAGAGGAGTTCTATGGTCACAGAATGCACTTTCATTTTATAACATCAGCATAGTAACAACAATACTTACTTTAGAAAATCCAATATAAGATTACTTGAAAAATCTCCTCTCATGTTGCAAGGGCTGCCTGCCTGCTGACCATAGTTCTCCACAACTTCCTGAATTCCCAACATGCTTTGCAGCTTCTCCTCTGCTGTTACTTTCAGTTTCTAAGGACTACATATCCCATGGTACCTTGCTGCCCACAAGCACTGATTCCTGTACTGACTGTAAACTCCTCCTCTCAGCACCTCTGTAGTTCAGAAGGCACTCTGTGAATTTTGTGACACAGCAGTGCCTATCAATAGGACATAATGAGCATGTCACTGAATTCAAGGAGTTAATGTGTGAGGATCTTCACAAAATAGGTTTACAAACAGAAGTAGGCTAGAAAAAAATGAAATACAATGTGGAAATGAATATCTGATTTTACATTTTGACCATAGATAACCTTTAAAGTAGTATTAAACCCTCAGTTTTTTTTTCTAACAAACATTCCCCAGTAAACTACTTGTTAAAAGTCTCCCCTCCCCAAACCTCAGCACTCACAGTTTACAATGTTCAATGCTGCTGGTACTGGCTTTCTCAGTGCTGCATCCCTGAACTTCTGGTCTTCACGGAAAAGATTTAACATTGGACCCTTCAGTCTCCAGCCAGTCAGTTAGCTTGGAGAAGGCAGGGGTGTAGGAGGGAGGAACAGGGTAGTGCCTTGCCATCCTAGGTTAAAGGGGTTGTAAAGGTTCTTTTTTTTTTTTTTCTTTTAAATAACAAACATGTTATACTAACCTCCTCTGTGCAGGGGTTTGCAAGGGCAGCCCCGATCCTCTTCTTCTGGGGTCCCCCAGTGGCGCTCTTGGCTCCTCCTCTACTCGAGTGCCCCCACTGAGAGCCACATTCAATGGGGACACACATACAGGTGTGCTCCTGAGTCCTGCTGCTGCATCCATTGACACAGGCAGCAGGACTCGGCCACGGCTCCCATGTCACTGGATTTGATTGACAGCAGCTGGAGCCAATGACTCCTGCTGCTATCAATTTTTCCAATGAGGACCCAAAACAGCAGCTGGAGCTGCTGGGCTCAACCCCGTCGCTGGAACAATCGGGTTCATGTGAGTAAAAGGGGGGCTGCTGCACTACAGAAGGTTTTTCACCTGAAAGCGGAGTTCCACTCAGAAATTTCTTATTTATTTTTTTGTTCAACCGTTCTGCTATGCTGCATTAAATACTTTAATGCGTCTGATTAAATAAATTGCCGTTCAATTCCCCTTTTTTTAATTTACTCACGTTTGATTTCTTCATAGCAGAGTGCTTCCATCTTCACTGTGGGCATATGAAGCCCACTAGGAGTCTGTTCCAGGATAAGGAGCTGCTGGCTACCCAGCATGCACCTCCCGATCTTGTGCGTGCGCAGTCTACACAGGGCATAGTGCAGGAAGATTATCTTAATGCCATAACGGGCGGCGACGGAAGAAGTGCCCGCCCCATTGTTATGGCAATGCAGCAATGCCCACTGACTCCTGGGAACAATGACAAACATCACCCAGGAGCCAAGGCATATGACGTACGGCACTGCGGCCAAGAAAAGGCAGATTACAAGGGACACTTTAGCAACAAGGCACGCACAGTAAGTAAAAAAAAAAAAAAGTGCCAAATGTTGTTAGACTGGCAGCAAGGGACTCTTTTAGATGTTGTTTAAAATATGGGTACAACTCCGCTTTAATGCATAGAATGCATTAAGGTGAAAAACCTCGAGGGTTTACAATCCCTTTAAGGTGCTGTGTGTTTGATGTGTGTTGATGCACACAGTGTAGGGAGAAAAATTATAAGCCCTACATGCAAGGGTGGCTTTATTGGAGTTGTAGCGCTACATATGGCAACCCATCACATTTGGCTACCCGCTGGACTGCAAATGTGCGCCGCCGCCATATGCGTTCCAACACTGAGGTGATCTGCGCTTGCGCAGAATTTTGTGGCAACACCCCTGAGTCCAGGTTCAAGCCCCACCATCCAAGTGATCATAGAGTTAGATTATAATTATGCCGAGCGAAGCAAGGCCGTGCCCAAAGCGCGGCGAGCGGAGCGAGCCCGCAATGGGCCCTGTGGCAAAGTAGTCTTATAACAGTGTTGGAACGCATATGGCGCAGTCGCACATGGGCACTCCAGCGGGTAGCGAAATGTGATGGGTAGCTTAATGTGACGTGACAGAGGCTGCAAAAGAAAGGAGCCATACTGATACATGAAATCTGGGGGCTGTGGTCAATCATCAGTTTAAAGTGGTTGTAAATGCTGAAGGCTATTTTACCTTAGGGCATTCTCTCCATCAAGGTAAAAAAAGTTAATGTTTTGCTCCGCTTTAGCCACCCTAAATATTT
Source organism: Lithobates clamitans (assembly GCA_037952925.1). Taxonomy (NCBI): domain Eukaryota; kingdom Metazoa; phylum Chordata; class Amphibia; order Anura; family Ranidae; genus Lithobates; species Lithobates clamitans. The sequence goes on from JBBGZY010001256.1 coordinate 971,962, forward strand.
GCCTGTGCCAATCCAGCGCTGTGCATGAAAGCAGCAAAGCTGCCGTCTCTCTCTCTCCTCACTGGCTCAGAGACGAACGAGTTTCCCGGAATGGAACTAAACTAGAACTAAATTAAAAAGGTTATGGAGCAGAGTGGCCGAAGAACCAGGATACCTTTTCCTGCATGAAATTGTTACAAGAGCTGAAGGAGAGTAATCTGGAGGATTTTTTCAGAACTATTTGAGGATGCCTGATGAGGCCTTTCAGCTGCTACTGATTTGTGTTTTTTTGGCAAAGTCTAATCTGGCTTTTCTATTCTTCAGGCTTATGAAAGGTTTGCACCTGGTGAACTGTATTTGCTCTCGTGAAGTCTTCTCTTGGTTGTAGACTTTGACAATGATACACTTACCTCCTGGAGAGTGTCCTTGACATGTCTGGATCTTGTGAATGGGTTTTTCTTTATCATAGAGAGGATCCTGCGATCATCCACCACTGTTGTCTTCCGTGGGCGTTGAGGCCTTTTTATGTTGCTGAGATCACCAATGCATTCCTCTTTCCTCAGAATGTACCAAACTGTTGAGTTGGCCACTCCTAATGTTGCTGCTATCTCTCTGATGGGTTTGTTTCCTTTTTGAAGCCTTACAAAGCCTGTTTCACTTGCATTGACAGCTCCTTTGAACACGTGATGTAGATTCACAGCAATAGATTCCAAATGCAAATACCACACTTAGAATAAACTCCAGACCTTTTACCTGCTTAATTGATGAAGAAATAACAAAGGAGTAGCCCACACCTGGCCATGAAACATCTTTTGATTCAATTGTCCAATTACTTTTGGTCCCTTGTAAAAGGGGATGGCTATTCTTAAGAGCTGTAATTCCTAAACCCTTCCTCCGATTTGGATGTACATACCCTCAAATTAAACCTGAGAGTGTGCGCTTTCAGCCCATATCCATTATATACCTATAGCTTGAATATGTTTTGGTAAAAACCTGTATAAAAACTAAAATTGTGCCTGTGTCCAAATATATATGGACCTAACTATGTTTTCACAGAAAGTCAAAAACGTGAAATCAGTCGCTACAACAGGAAAACCAGAAAAGGATGTTCTTCTAGTTGACACTGCTCAAGATGACATTAATGAAGCTCCTGATGATGCTTTGGAACCATTTCAAAGTATATCGGATGTGGAAACAGAACACTTACCAAATTTGCACAAAAATTGATATCTGATCTTTTGATGTGCTCATTTGAGTAGAGAAAACTAAAGATTATTTGCGGTCTGTTAAAATAAAAATTACTGGGTGTAGTTGACATTTTATGTGAGATCTAACACTTTGAATATGATTTTAAATGTTTTCTTTTTCATTTTCTTATGACGTTGTTTAAAAAAAAAATATATGTGGGGTTTGAGAAAAAATACGAAAGGAGGACCTCCACCTCCTCTTAGATTTTTCTTTTGTTGAAAACAAGCAATTTATACATGATGCAAAACATGCAAACTATTTTAGGTACACCCTGTACATATACAGTATCTCACAAAAGTGAGTACACCCCTCACATTTTTGTAAATATTGTATTCTATCTTTTCATGTGACATCACTGAAGAAATTACACTTTGCTACAATGTAAAGTAGTGAGTGTACAGCTTGTTTAACAGTGTAAATTTGCTGTCAGCTTAAAATAACTCAACACACAGCCATTAATGTCTAAACCGCTGGCAACAAAAGTTAATACACCCCTAAGTGAAAATGTCCAAATTGTCAATATTTTGTTTGGCCACCATTATTTTCCAGCACTGACTTAACCCTGTTGGGAATGGAGTTCACCAGAGCTTCACAGGTTGCCACTGGAGTCCTCTTTCCCTCCTCCATGATGACATCACGGAACTGGTGGATGTTAGAGACCTTGTGCTCCTCCACCTTCCATTTGAGGATGCCCCACATATGCTCAATTGGGTTTAGGTCTGGAGACATGCTTGGCCAGTTCATCACCTTTACCCTTAGTTTCTTTAGCAAGGCAGTGGTCGCCTTGGAGGTGTGTTTGGGGTCGTTATCATGTTTGGAATACTGCCCTGAGGCCCAGTCTCCGAAGGGAGGGGATCATGCTCTGCTTCAGTATGTCACAGTACATGTTGGCATTCATGGTTCCCTCAATAAACTGTAGCTCCCCAGTGCCGGCAGCACTCATGCAGTCCCAGACCATGACACTCCCACCACCATGCTTGACTGTAGGCAAGACACACTTGTCTTTGTACTCCTCACCTAGTTGCCGCCACACACGCTTGACACTATCTGAACCAAATAAGTTTATCTTGGTCTCATCAGACCACAGAACATGGTTCCAGTAATTCATGTCCTTAGTCTGCTTGTCTTCAGCAAACTGGTTGGGGGATTACTTGTGCATTATCTTTAGAAGAGGCTTCCTTCTGGGATGACGGCCATGCAGATCAATTTGATGCAGTGTGCGGCGTATAGTCTGAGCACTGACAGGCTGACCCCCCACCCCTTCAACCTCTGCAGCAATGCTGGCAGCACTCATATGTCTAATTCCTAAAGACAGCCTCTGGATATGATGTTGAGCATGTGCACTCCTTCTTTGGGTGACCATGGCAAGGCCTGTTCTGAGTGGAACATGTCCTGTTAAACTGCTGTATGGTCTTGGCCACCATGCTGCAGCTCAGTTTCAGGGTCTTGGCAATCTTCTTATAGCCTAGGTCATCTTTTTTCATATCCTCAGGAAGTTCTTTGCCATGAGGTGTCATGTTGAACTTCCAGTGACCAGTATGAGATAGTGAGAGCGATAACACCAAATTTAACACACCTGCTCCCTATTCACACCTGAGACCTTGTAACACTAACGAGTCACATGACACTGGGGAAAATGGCTAATTGGGCCCAATTTGGAAATTTTCACTTAGGGGTGTACTCACTTTTGTTGCCAGCGGTTTAGACATTAATGGCTGTGTGTTAAGTTATTTTGAGGGGACAGCAAATTTACACAGTTATACAACCTGTACACTCACTACTTAACATTGTAGCAAAGTGTGATTTCTTCAATGTTGTCACATAAAAAGATGTAAAATATTTACAAAAATGTGAGGGGTGTACTTTTGTGAGATGCTGTATGTGACAGACCTAGCCAAGACAGAGGCTGTTGGAGAGGACTGAATGCAAGCCTCTTGCCTTTTTATTATGGGCCCTGGATTTTCAATGGAACAATACTCTTTGTGAGGTGAATTAGAAATCCAGTCTGAACTGTACTAATCGGACTCAGTCGTGTATATATGTATATATTGTATGTTGTTTGATTCTGTTGGGGACTCCTTGCTGTGGTCATTTGGGATTTGTGTCTCTGTAGAGGGAGGGGGGATTCCTCCAGCAGCCCCCTGCTGATAAGACTGATTCATACTGTTGGGGCACATACTGTGAGGAGATGCTGGTGTCATCAACTCCAACTACCTGTGTTTATGTTAATTGAATGAGCTGATCACATTGTCCTCTATACAATGTAGGAGACGGAACGACTCCTATTGGAGCTGCTGCTATTGTGAGAAAATGTCCTGTGATAATTAACTCAGTCTGGGCAAAAGGTCATGTCTCAGTCACCTAGGCTGTATAAAGGATTACTTAATTAGCTCATGTTAATTAGGTTAATTAGGTTACGTTTGTATTGTTAGAGTAATATGAGCAGGAGGGGGGAACCTCATCTTCTCCTGTATATAGGACTGTATTCAGGTTCTGAATAAACAGAGTTCATGTTAGCAACAAGCAAGTGTCGCCTTGTTTTGTGCTCAGAGAGGTTGGAATATCTGATATCTGTAGACAGACTGGGAGGAAGTGGTATATGACGGAAGCACTCAAGCGGAGTGTGGGACGTTCCGTGACATTGGTAGCAAGCAGCGGTAAAGCTTCCTGCAGTCTGGGAAATCTAAACCTCCACCTGGATCCAAGATCAGGATAGCAGACTTCATTCACCCCAATGGAGATATGGACCTGGCATCAGAGTTCCCGGGACTGCTGCGGATCATCCTTTCAACATACACCAGGACTGTGTCTAAGGATGAATACCTGGAGCTCAGGCAGCAGATTCGGGTGGAGCTCTGGATTGGAGCCCTGCAGCTCGCTGGTATAAAACAGGGCAAGTGCTTTCCAACCCAAGAGCAACGGGCCAGTGACCAACGGGTATTGCGGATGGCATTCCTGGGAGAGCGGCCCCAGGAGCAATGGGTGACTGAGTTGGACAGGCTGGTCCAGCAGGAGATAGAGCTGGACAATCGTTATCGGGCTCTGCAATGGCACGCAGAGCAGGGATATTTAGGGGAGACAACAGAATGCTCTCCAGGGGGATATGACTTTGGAGGCCCTGGATTGCTGTGGGAGAGCCTTACAGATCATTTTATGTTTGGCGATGAAGGGGAACCTGACCTTGAAGACCTGCGAGAATATAGAGAGGCTATGCTCGGTATTGCAGGGGTCTCAGAGCTTAACCCTGATCTGGACCATTTGCTAAGGAAGGAACAGCATCTGGAAAGGGCATACAGGAAACTGCTAGAACACGTTCAGCAGCATGCCAGAGAATCGGCAGTGGAAAATCCAGAGATTGCCGTCCTCAAACCTGAAGTGCTGACAACAGGGCAGAGCTCTGCTAACCTCTGCCCAGAAATTATAGCATCTTCTGGGTTCCATGGACAGGAGATGGTGAACCTATATCCCCAGACATCAGTTGCAGAGACATGGGATTTGATAGACTTTTCTGCTGAGGAAGAACAACCTGATGAGCCTCCAGCAGAAGAGCTGCTATCAGGGCCAAAGTTCACTGTGCTCTGCCCAGCACCAACAGTGGCTTCGGCCTTCTTGAGAGAAGAGGTAGTCGGCCTTTCTCCCACAACACTGACAGGGACATGTGATTTTCTGCCAGCAGCATCTATGGAGTTAAAACAAACTTCTCCAGCTGAAGATCTGGTAACTGAACAGAGGGTCCAAGACCTCTGTCCCACACTTTTACCAATTCCAGAGACTGGGGATTTAATAGACGTTTCTGCAGAGGAGGAACCACCTGGCAAACCCCCAGCAGAAGTGCTGGCAACCGGACAGAGGGTCCAAGACCTCTGCCCCACACCTGCAGCAATTGTGGAGGCCCAAGGTGAAGAGGTGGCAGTCTATCGCGAGCTGCAGATCAGGATCCAAGGAGAGAATGCAGTCATCACCTCACAACTGCAGCTTGATCTGGTGTCGGTGGATGGGGCTTCAGTCCCCACCTGTATACCCCAGGGATTCTGGGCAGTCGGCCCAGATCCCCAAAAGCAGGATGGGGTGAGCCCAGTCCCCCTGTCTTCTCTCCAGTGGCAGAAAGGACTCCAGGGAGAAGGGCCAGTCCGGGCCTCTCCCCAGCGGCGGATATGTTCTCTGAGAGAGGCGGAGGTTGGCTGGGTGAGTAATATTCTGTTTGGAACAATTTGTTTGGGGTTCTGTGTGGGTACAGGCAGTAGAGGACTGGAACTATGGACTAACTTCGGAGTCAACCCGTCTGGGGTCTCCTCCTGTGTTAGTCTCCTGCCAAAAGGGGAGAAATGTGACAGACCTAGCCAGGACAGAGGCTGTTGGAGAGGACTGAATGCAAGCCTCTTGCCTTTTGATTATGGGCCCTGGATTTTCAATGGAACAATACTCTTTGTGAGGGGAATTAGAAATCCAGTTTGAACTGTACTAATCGGACTCAGTCGTGTATATATGTATATATTGTATGTTGTTTGATTCTGTTGGGGACTCCTTGCTGTGGTCATTTGGGAGTTGTGTCTCTGTAGAGGGAGGGGGGATTCCCCCAGCAGCCCCCTGCTGATAAGACTGATTCATACTGTTGGGACACATACTGTGAGGAGATGCTGGTGTCATCAACTCCAACTACATGTTTTTATGTTAATTGAATGAGCTGATCACATTGTCCTCTATACAATGTAGGAGACGGGACGACTCCTATTGGAGCTGCTGCTATTGTGAGAAAATGTCCTGTGATAATTAACTCAGTCTGGGCAAAAGGTCATGTCTCAGTCACCTAGGCTGTATAAAGGATTACTTAATTAGCTCATGTTAATTAGGTTAATTAGATTACGTTTGTATTGTTAGAGTAATATGAGCAGGAGGGGGGAACCTCATCTTCTCCTGCATATAGGACTGTATTCAGGTTCTGAATAAACAGAGTTCATGTTAGCAACAAGCAAGTGTCGCCTTGTTTTGTGCTCAGAGAGGTTGGAATATCTGATATCTGTATACAGACTGGGAGGAAGTGGTATATGACGGAAGCACTCAAGCGGAGTGTGGAACGTTCCATGACACTGTACATAGAAAAAAAGCAATATGAAGAACAATAAATTAAATAAACTACGCTACTTTAAATATACCCTCCAAAAACACGCTCTCCGAATAAAGAAAACAAGAATAGATTGCATAAGCAACTCTGTGAGTGTAACTGAAAGATTCCATTGTGGCATTACTTGGCCAACAGCTATCACTTTTCCACTCATCTTTAATGCTGCCCTAGGCTTATATTTTCATTAAATAAAGTTCTTTGCCATGAGGTACTATGTTGAACTTCCAGTGACCAGTATGAGAGAGTGAGAGCGATAATACCAAATTTAATGCACCTGCTTCCCATTTACACCTGAGACCTTGTAACATTAACGAGTCACATGACACCAAGGAGGGAAAATTTTCACTTAGGGGTGTACTCACTTTTGTTGCCAGTGGTTTAGACATTCATTGCTGTGTGTTGAGTTATTTTGAGGGGACAGCAAATTTACACTGTTAAGCCCCTTTCACACAATAAGCCCGCTTGGATCCGCCTGTCTGTTTTTCAGGTGGATCCGAGCGGGCCACCCATTGACTCCTATGGGCAAGCGGATGTCAGCCAAGATGTGTCCGCTGACACCCGCCTGCCATCCGATCCGCTAAAAACAGACGGATTGCGATACGTTCAGCCGGATCCGCCAGACTCTGCTGAGCGGATCCGCCTCCTGTGGAAGGGGCCTTATACAAGCTGTACACTCACTACTTTACATTGTAGCAACATGTAATTTCTTCAGTGTTGTCACATGAAAAGGTATAATAAAATATTTACAAAAATGTGAGGGGTGTACTTACTTTTGTAAGATACTGTATGCTGCAGGGCTCAGTTCCTATAAGAGCCTTACAGCACATCTATACATGCAACATTTTTACTCAACTACAGTATATGTGTTTGAGATACACACTAAAACTATGCTACCTGTGAAGCATAGTATCCTTCCCTGTCATTAACCATGCACAGAAAATCACATGTACAGAGGAGTCAATGGTCTATTTCAGGAACCCAAGGCCGGATAAAGCCTTTGGCCACATCTGCACATGCACTCTTTCCACTATAGAATGGGGGCTGGCTTAGCAAACTATACAATGCTGTAAAAACTTATTTGCCCCCTTCCTGATTTTTATTTTTTTTTTTCATATTTGTCACACTTAAATTATTCAAGTCATAAAACAAATTTTATTACACAAAAATAACAGCAAGTAAATACAAAATGCAGTTTTTAAATGAAGATTTCATTTATTAAAGCAAAGTTCCACCCATATAAAAGTCAGCAGCTACAAAAAGTGTAGCTGCTGACTTTTAATAATCGGACACTCAACTGTCCCACGGACGAAGACCCGTTCCTCTCCCCCTCCTCTCCTCGGCGCCGGCATTGTGACTGTGGGCGCCTGGCTGTGGCTTCACATCCCGGCACACACTGCGCATGTGCAAGCTACGCTGCGCGCTGTGATTGGCCAGGCAATCTTCTGGGACCTGTGATGTGTCCCAGAAGATTGCAGGGATGGAGGGGGGAGAGGTGAACTTCCTTCTGGTGCCGCGGAGCCCCGGGAGGAAGTGGGAGCTGGATGCCCCTAAAAAGAGGGTATCGGTCTATGGGTCAGATAGGTCAGTGTATGTGTCAGGTAGGTGAGTCAGATAGGTCAGTGTAAGGGTCAGGTAGGTCAGTGTAGGGGTCAGGTAGGTCAGTGTAGGGGTCAGGTAGGTAGTTCAGTGTATGAGTCAGGTAGGTGGGTAAGTGTATGTGTCAGGTAGGTCAGTGTAGTGGTCAAGTAGGTGGGTCAATTTATATGTCAGGTAGGTCAGTGTAGTGGGCAGGTAGGTGGGTCACTGTATGTGTCAGGTAGGTCAGTGTAATGGTCAGGTAGGTCACATTTGTTACGAGAGCAGGGCAAAGGGGGTGGAGTCAGGGGTGGAGCCAATGGGGGTGGCAAAATGAGGTTTTCGCCTAGGGTTTCAAAAATTCTTGCTCCAGCCCTGGTGGTGAACCTTCCCAGGGGTGGCCGGCCTAGCAAAATTACTGCAAGAGCACAACGATGACTCATCCAGGAGGTCATAAAAGAACCCAGAACAACATTTAACCCCTTCAATACAGGGCTTTTATACACCATTCCAGACCAATTTTTAGCTTTCAGGGCTCTCACACTTTGAATGATAATTACTCAGTCATGCTACACTGTACCCAAACCAAATTTTTATCATTTTTTTCTCACAAACATAGCTTTCTTTTGGTGGTATTTAATCACCGCTGTTTTTTTTATTTTTTGCAATATAAGCGAAAAAAAGAGAGAAATTTTTTGAAAAAACAAAATTTTTTTTTAGTTTCTATTGAAAAATTTTGCAAATAAGTAATTTTTCTTCATAAATTTGGGCCAAAATGTATACTGCTACATATCTTTACTAAAAATAAAGCAAATTAGTGTAAATTATTTGGTCTCTGTGAAAGTTATAGAGTCTACAAGCTATGGTGCAAATCATTGAAAAATGATCACATCTGATCACACCTGATGTACTGAAGGCCTATCTCATTTCTTGAGGCCCTAACAAGCCAGGAAAGTACAAATACCCCCCAAATTACCCCTTTTTGGAAAGCAGACATTCCAAGGTATTTAGTAAGAGGCATGGTGATTTTTTGAAGTTGTAATTTTTTCCCACAATTCTTGGAAGTTTTTTTTTTTTTTGCACAAAATTGTCATAATAACAAGTTATTTCTCTCACACAGCACATGCATACTTGCAATGACACCCCAAAATACATTCTGCTACTCCTCCTGAGTATAGTGATACCACATGTGTGAGACTTTTACACAGCCTGGCCACATAGGAGGTCTAACATCCAACTAGCACTGTCAGGCATTTTACGAGCATAAATTGCACATCTCATTTGATGACAACCTATCACACTTTTGAAGGCCCTGGAGCACCAGGTCAATGGAAACGCCCACAAAATGACCCCATTTTGGAAAGCTAACACCCCAACGTATAAGCTATGAGGCTTAATGAGTCTTTTGAAAGGTTAATTTTTTTACAGAAGTTTTTGGAAAATGTGGGAAAAAAATGAAAACGCATTTTTTTTTACACAAAGTTGTCCATTTATAAGATATGTCCAACACACAGCATGTACATAGCAAAAAGGACACCCCAAAATACATTCTGCTACTCCTCCTGAGTATGGCGATACCACATATGTGAGACTGTTACATAGCCTGGCCACATACAGAGGCCCAACATCCAAGTAGCACTGTCAGTTGTTCTAGGAGCATACATTACACACAAATTCCTGCCAACCTATCACATTGTTGAAGGCCCTTCATATTTCTAACACATAGCATGTACTGTACATACCAATTACAAACCAAAATACATTCTGCTGAGTAAAGGGTAAAGAAAAGATTACCTGCAATTTTAGTAGTGCAGTGGTCCACAGAGAAGAGCATCGGTCCAGGCAGCAGGCAGGGACGTGGACAGCGACAGCAAAACAGGCAGCAGGCAGGAATAGTCAGCACAGGTAGAGATGTCAGCACAGCCAAAGCATTGGTCCAGATAACAGGAAGGGATGTGGTCAGCAGCAGCAAAAGGATAAAAGGATCGTCCATGCAGAAGGCAGGAATACTGTCCATAGTTAGTACATGCAGCAGGCAGAGGTATGCTCAGCACAGCCAGAGTATTTGTCCAGGGAGCAGGCAGTACCATCAAGCTTAGGGCATCGGTCAGGAAAGAATGGGGACAGGGGTAGAGGCTTCTCCCACCCAAATCGCTTTGAAGCCTCCGGGCAACCAGACCCTGTTCTGGGAACACAGAAAACCAAAAACTGGTTTTCTGAACTCCGAACACTATTCTGGAGCCCCTCACATATGTGAGACCCCTGTGTAGCAGGGTGAAAGATCAATCCAAGGGGCAGGCAAAAACATGGTCAACAGGCCAAGGTCAGTGCAGGTAAAAGGCAGAAATAGACGGTAGGCAGAGGCATAGTCGATACAGTCCAGGGTCAGTTCACGTGAAAGGCAAAAACATGGCGGAAAAACAATGCAGACGGTAGGCAGAGGCATAGTCGAGAAACAAGTCAGGGTCATTTCAAATGGAAGACAATGATATGGTTGGTTGAGGAAGGGAAATATTCAGGACAGAAATTGAAAACGGGGAAATGGCAGTATTAGAAATATGGGCTAATAATTTTCCAGAGTGTGATATCGCTTGAGGCATTCTCCGATGCAAAGGCCAGGTTGGGAGGGACAGTCGGGACAATGGAAGCTGGTATCTTTCCTAACCCCTCTTTTGGTGCACACCCGACATTTTTTTTGGAGTTGTCTTCCGGATCCAGTTGGTGGAATATGGTCCGGGAAATGGCGCTCTTGTAGTCTGCTGACAGAATTGGAGCGAATGCTTTCTGGGGGGTATACTTGCTGATAAATCAGGGCAGTGACAATGTCTTCAATAAATTTTATAAGGGTGGTGGGTGTTTCTGTTGATTTTTGGTAGATGATGAAAGAATTTAAAAGGGCTAAATGAAAAAAGTAAATTGTGACTTTTTTTGTACCAGAAGAGGGATTTTCTTGTTGAAAGATAGGGCTGCAACAATTGATCATTTAAATCCCCCCCCCACCCCCACCCATGTATTTATTGTACTCAGTGATACAGGAAGGCTTGCGAATGGTACTGCGTCTTCTGTTAAGTTCCACCGAGGTGTCATCGTGGATGGTGGACATGATGTACACATCTTTCCTATCCCTCCACTTCACAGCCAACACTTCTTCGTTCCTCAAGCTTGTCGATTCCCCCCTTTGAATGGTTGTGGTAATAGGATGCTGTGGGAAGCCCTTTCGGTTTTTCCTTGTTGTACCACAGGCCAAAGTTTTTTTTAGATATAGGTGGCGGAGAAGGGGCAAACTAGTATAATAGTTGTCCATGTAAATATGGTACCCCTTTTGGAGGAGTGGGAATGCCAACTCCCAAACTATTTTTCCACTTATTCCCATGTACGAGGGACACTCAGAGGACTGGAGCTGGGAATATTTGCCTTCGTACATGCGGAATGAGTGCACATAACCGGTGGCGCTTTCACAAAGCTTGTTAAGCTTCAAGCCGTACCTCGCCCTCTTACTGGGGATATATTGTTTGATTCCCAGCCGGCCTGTGAAATGCACCAGGGATTCGTCCACAGATATATTTTTGTCAGGGACATAAAGTTCGGCAAACTTCTGGGAAAAATAATTAATTAGGGGGCGAACTTTATATAGTTTGTCAAAGTTTGGGTGATTTCGGGGGGGGGCACTGTGAGTTGTCACTGAAATGCAAGAAGCGCATTATAATTTCGTATCGGGACCTGGACATGGCCGATGAAAAAAATGGCATATGGTGGATGGGTTTGGTCGACCAATACTTATGCATTTCATTTTTTTTTTGTAAGCCCTATGCTGAGGGATAGGCCTAAAAACAATTTTAGCTCCACTACTGTTAGGGGTCTCCATTCAAAAGGGTGGGCATAGCTGGAGCTGGGGTTGGTTGCAATGAATTGTTGGGCAAAGAGATTGGTTTGGCCCACGATGCCTTGAATCAATTCGTCAGGTAAAAATACATTTAAAAAATCCATTTAGGAAAAACCTGCAGTGTTGACCTGCACACCTGGCTGTGCTGTAAAAGGGGGGATCGTGGCTGACCCTGTGGTAGAAAGCAGCCACAATGGTTTTGCCAAGGCATCTGGAAGCTGGGTTTGCGCCCTAATTCTTTGGCGTGCACTTTTGCTGGGCCTTTCCTCCTGGGGTCTAGCAGCGCTTGTACTGGGCCCCTCCTCCTGGGGTCTACCGCCGCTGGCACTGCTGGTAGCTGCCCGGTGTTCAGACCGACGGACTGCTTCCTCCTCTGATTCGGATCCTGATGTGCTGCCTTCAGGGGGCTCATATTCCAAACCACAACCAGAATCAGAATCAGAAATGAGCTGTGAGAGCTCCCCATTGCTCTCATTGGTCAGACTGAGTATTTGGTATGCCTCTTCTGGGGTATACACTTTTCTGCACATAGTGGCTGACTGGCTGTATGTACTCTGGTGGCAGATACTCTGGTGGCAGGTGGTGAGGTGGCGAGTACTCTGGTGAGGCGGCGGGTACTCTGGTGAGGTGGCAGGTACTCTGGTGAGGTAGCAGGTACTCTGGTGAGGTGGCAGGTGGTGAGGTGGCAGGTGGTGGGGTGGCAGGTACTCTGGTGGCAGGTACTCTGGTGGTGAGGTGGCGGGCACTCTGGTGGCAGGTACTCTGGTGGCAGGTACTCTGGTCGCAGGTGGTGAGGTGGCAGGTGATGAGGTGGCGGGTACTCTGGTGGCGGGTACTCTGGTGGCGGGTACTCTGGTGGCGGGTGGTGAGGTGGCAGGTACTCTGGTGCCAGGTGGTGATGTGGCGGGTACTCCTGATGGACAGGTACTCCTGATGACAGGTACTCCAGATGACAGGTTCTCCAGATGACAGGTACTCCAGATGACAGGTACTCTTTATTTAGGGGGGGCAACAGTAGTACATATATGTAATAGGTAACTCACTGTTAGCTGATCTCCTCCTCACACTGGATCGGTGTGTGAAGAGGAGAACCCAGCAACAGCAGTTACACTGTGTGTTTTGTTTACATTAGTTGCGGCTGTCATTGGACACAGCCGGTCACGTGGTGAAGAGCCATCTCATTGGCTACAGTGATTGGGGCTGAGCTGTATCCAAGGGAAAAGCCTCAGCCCCGATCACTGCTCTGTACGCCACCGGAGGCATGCGCAGACACCGCGCTCTCCGCTTCCCAATGCCGCTCTGCGTAGTGACAGGTCCGCCGCTCCCGACGCGCCGACACCCCCCGCGGCTTCAATACCCCCATCGGGGAACGGCTGTGTCCCAAGGGACACAACTGAACCCCGATTGCCGCGCTGCCGGCCCCCGGGGCCCGCAGTAGTGGCGGAAAGCCGAGGCCGTCATATGACGTCCACCCAGGATGGGAGATCCCATCTGTGGCCGTCATTTGACTATGGTTGGGTATTGAAGTGGTTAAAGGACTGCAGGCTTCACTTGCCTCAGTTAAGGGTCATGATTCAACAATAAGAAAGAGACTGGGCAAAAAGGGCATCCATGGGATAGTTTCAGGGCAGAAGCCGCTGCTGACCAAAAAGAACACAAAGGCTCGTCTCACATTTGTCAAAAAACATCTTGATTATCCCCAACACTTTTGTTTTTTTTATATATAATGGCATTGACCTCATCCTATAGGTATACCTGATATGGTAATTTACATACTTTTTATGATTTACAATAAAGGTTAAACTTTAGTTAAGTGGCCTTTTGGTGCGTAGGGAAGCGGACCCTCGTTTAGTTCTAGTCTTTTGCCGCAGTGTTATCAATATCACAGGCTTTTGTATATATACTGGATACCTGCAGCATATTCCAGGGTTGAATGTGACTACTGTTCTCAGCGGCGTGGTGGTGTCTACGCACGGTATGTCCTGGGTGTGGGGGCTGGAGGGCTGGTGGTCCAGGTTGGACAAGATTTTGACCGCTTTGTGACATGACTGCTCAACTTAATTATACCATAACATGTGGATTTAATAAATAATACACTCCTTTATCATTTTTCTTTTCAGTGTTTTTACTCTTTGCTTTATTATGTATACTCCCCTGATGAAGCCAATGTATTGGCGAAACTAGTTGGGATAAATTCACCAGCAATCACCTTTCAACATCTGTGGTGACGGTCATTATTTGAAATTGTATCATGTTTTTCTTGTTTTGATTCTTTTCTATGTATCATGTATACGTATGGATTATATATACTTTTTAGCTTTTGATACCAATAAAAATACAATTTCAAAGTAATTTTGTTCATAATCCCATTCTCCCTGCCTTCAATTGATCATATTCCAATTTTGTTTTTGGGTTTAGGTACACTTATTCAACCACTATACAACATACATAACAATAACACCAGCTACTAAACATTGCTTTCTCTCTCTTGGTACCAATGTCCATCACTCAGTAACCATACCACCTAAAAACAAATATATACTGCTAACACAATCCAGTAAAACCTTGGATTGCGAGCATAATTCATCTGGGAAACATGCTTGTAATCCAAAGCACCTGTATATCAAAGTGAATTTCCCCATAAGCAATAATGGAAACTCAAATGATTCGTTCCACAACCATTTATTCATAAGTCCTTCAGTTTATGGTCCATATAAAAAGATTATAGCAATGTGATAGGTTGTGTAACCATAAAATGTCCATCCACAAATAGCAGCCTCCACAAGGGGATTAGAAGTAAACTCCAGCAGGAGCTTCAGAGTATAAAAGAGAAGAGAGGCGCCTCTAAGTGTAGCAATATGGTTACATTTAATGAAGGTACAACATTTAGAAACTCATATGATTGATGATTAAAACAGGTACATCTTATTATGCAGGCATCCGGGATAAAGCTGTCCACATAGACTGTCCTCCACACCCCCGGCTCTCACTGCTGTCAGTCTGCAATTGTGACCAGGAAGACTACCCTGCAGTAGAGAAATCTGAAAGCGAGGCTTAAAGCGCTGGTGGAGCGCAGCGTGGAAGGGACGACATCAATGGCGGTGAGGAGGATGGTCTATGTGGACAGTTTTACCCTGCATACTTACCGTATATACTCGAGTATAAGTCGAATTTTTCAGCACATTTTTTTGTGCTGAAAGTGCCCCCCTCGACTTATACTCGAGTCAAGCACTTTTCTGCATCAAAAAATTTCATTTTCCGAACCGACTTTGGGGCCCCGTATCTCAGGGCCACTTGGAGCTAGAAACCCCAATTTTGGCATGCCAACCCAGTGGACCTAGCACCACAACATATCCAAAGCTGAGATACGGGGCCCCAAATTCGGTCATCTGTGTCTATCTGCAGCAATGTCATTTCGGGACCCTTTGGGTTCAGAGATCCCAAATTTTGGCTGCAGCTAGGTGGCATCTAGGAACCCTTAACTACCGAGTTTGAAGTTCAGGGGACCTATGGCTGCAAATGGGCACAGTGAGGCATGCAAATGGGCACAGTGATGATGCAAATGGGAATTGTTGACCCTCTTTTCCACTTACAGTAGCTGTGCATTTCTCACCCTCGTCTTATACTCGGGTCAATAAGTTTTTCCCATTTTTTTTGTGGTAAATTAGGGCCTCGACTTATACTCGGAACGACTTATACTCGAGTATATACAGTAGATGTGCCTGTTTTATTTATCAACCATGTGAGTTTCCAAATGTTGTACCTTCATTAAATGTAACCATATTGCTACACTTAGAGGTGCCTCTGTTCTCTTTTATACTCAGTTGTGAAATGATGTTACTCTTATATCAAGACATCGCTTGTATATCAAGTCAATATTTATAAAAAAAATGTTGCTTGCCTTGGAAAATGCTCTCAAACCAAGTTACTCTCAAACCAAGGTTATACTGTACATTGTTTTGACCATTTCATGCTTTACATGTGAAGTGTGATGTCATTTCTCCCAAGATATTCCTATTACTACATTTTGACACAAATGTTAACTAGTTAAAAATATATTTTCTTCCATTTAACCGAATACACCAACACTAGTGTGACTTGCAGCATTATAGAGAAGGGACATAACATTCCACACATGTGCTGTACCGAAAAAAAAAAAAAAACTATAAATATTTCTTAACGTAATGAACGCTTGGTGGCCAAATTCTTTTGCATAATAGCTGCTGCCATGGAACTTCCACGTGATTCTAGCTTGACAACACTTCTTCAACCAGAACATTATAAACATAATACATACAGTATGTTAAACATTTCTTCTTTATACACAGTTTTACAGTCACTAGGTTTTATTACATTTGGGTCATAGATCTATTATACAAACTACAGTATTCACTTTTAAAGTGATATTAAAGGCAATTATTATTTTTTTTTGTAAAAACAAACATGTCATACTCACCTGCTCTGTGCAGTGGTTTTGCACAGAACAGCCCAGATCCTCCTCTTCTCGGGTCTCCCCCCAGCGCTCCTGGTCCTTCCCTCCTGCCGAGTGCCCCCAGAGCAAGCAGCTTGCTATGGGGACACCAAAGCTAGTTTAGTCTTTAGTTTAGCCGCTGCTCTGTGTGCCTATTCACACACAGAGCCATGGTTCGGCCCCGCCCGAACGCGGTGACGTACAACATGTACGACGAGCTGAGAAAAATGAAGTTCAATAGCCAGTGCGGCTCTGCTTGATTCAGAACATGCGTGGAACTTTGTTGGGCCGGAATTGTGTACACACGATCGGAATTTACGACAACGGATTTTGTTTTTGGAAAATTTGAGATCCAGATCTCAAATTTTGTGATGGAAATTCTGATGGAAAATGTCCGAAGGAGCCTAGAAACGGTCGGAATTTCCGACAACAAGCTCCCATCGAACATTTTCCGTCGGAAAATCCGACCGTGTGTACGGGGCGTAAGATTCTGGCCGCGTTTCAGCCGCTAGCGGGGCATTTTTAACCCCCGCTAGCGGCCGAAAAAGGGTTAAAAGCACCCGCAAAGCTCTACTGCCAAAGCGATTTGCAGGCACTTCGGCAGTGCTAGCCATTGATTTCAATGGCAGGGGCAATTTTGGGAGCGCTGTATTCATACCTCCTAAACTGCCCCAAAGTTGCTGCTTGCAGGACTTTTTTTCCTGTCCAAGCGCACCGCCCCAGTCGGGCTTTCACACTAGGACTGATTGAGTACAGTGTTTGAAAATATAATAAATGACCTTAAAAACAATATATATAATAATTATTTGTATACTGTATTACTTACTTATGGTAATTAACCTATTGCCACCCAGGCCAATTCTGACACTTCTCTCCTACATGTAATAATCATCATTTTTTTGCTAAAAAACTATTCAGAACCCCCAAACCTTATATATATTGTTTTAGCAGACACCTTAGGGAATAAAACGGTGGTCGTTGCACCTTTTTATGTTACACAGTATTTGCACAGCAATTTTTCAAAAATTTTTCGAAAAAAACTTTCATCAATAAAAAAAAAAAAAAAAAAAGACTAAATGTAGCACGGCCCCCTTGGGGACTGCTTGGATTTACCTGCTCATCTGTATCGCCATGGCCCAGGTATCGCCTACCCAGAGTGGTAGTATATTTGGTGATGACTGTAGCTAAAGATGCTTATGCATGGTGTTCAAATAAAGGTGCAGTGAAGTGTTCCCAAAGTAAAGCTGTCTGTGCACAGTGTCCCAGTGAAACAACAAAGGAAAGATTTGCAAAGATGGGCAGTGGCCCTCTCACCAACGCCCAGACCGATTCGATGCCTTCAAGCTAGCGAATCCCGGATGGGCGTCCTGGCTGCGGACCTGCTTTTGACGATCTACCGTTGCGGAGCACGAAGCGTGGGGTGCTGCACTGTAGAGGTGGTGCTGATCAGATGTCCGATGAACAGCAGGCAACGCTGGACCCCTTCTAGGTCAGGTCGGATGACTGTAGACCGCGTAGTAGGCCGCGACCTCACTACCTTTGCACAGAAAGAGCCTTCACGCACGAGACCTGGGAGGAAAAGAGCGTGGGGAGGATCTCTGGTCTCTTTTATAGCTCTTCCTAGCAATCTCTCTGGTGATAGCAAAGATCCCTGGGATATGTAGTCTGGGTGTATAGTCATGCAGGCGAATAGCCATGTGATAGAACTACTAGTCCCACAATCCCTTTGGTTGGGCTCACAAATATGATGTCAGTTTAGTAACGTTGGGCACTAGAGGGAGAATATGATATACAAACAGGGCAGGGAATAGCTGTTCGTTGCAATTGTAGTCCATATTGCTAAAAAATAAATAAAGATAAACCGATTTTTTTTGTATAATGTGAAAGATGATGTTACGCCAAGTAAATAGATACCTAACATTTCACGCTTTAAAATTGTGCACACCCGTGGAATGGCGCCAAACTTCAGTACTTAAAAATCTCCATAGATGACACTTTAAATTGTTTTAAATATTACATGTTTAGAGTTACAGAGGAGGCCTAGTGCTAGAAATGATTGTGGTGTATGTAACCTGTGTGTATCTGGCTCTGATACTAGCCAGTGCCTCACCAGCCACTGACCTTACCGCAAGTATTGAGGAGGGGCTGCTGCACAGAGAAGGTTTTTTACCTTCATAAAAGGGATGCTTGAAAGTAAAAATCCTTGAGCTTTTAGAACCACTATGCACACTATGCAAAATTTTGGGCACAAAACAGTGTAAGGCCTGGTTTACACCTATGTGTTTTTTTGTGCGTTTTGCAGAAAAGCACTACAGTCCATTTAACATGGTTTCTTAAGAGAGATGTTCACATCTATGCATTTTTTTGGCTGCTACGTTTTTGGAAAGAGTCAGAGACTTTTTAAAAACACGGTGCGTTTTTGGTTCAATAGACTTCAATGGAGAAGCTGCAGAAAAGCATGTAGTGCCTTTTTGTTGCGATTTTGACGCCTTTTGCGTTTTTTAATCTGCCCAACAACAAATTGGCCAAAAAAATTATAAAAAAAACGCTTCAAAAACGTGTGTACAAAAAGTACTGCAGAAACGGATCAAAAGCAATATGCATAGGTGTGAAAAAGGCTTTAGAAATGGCATATGCCTTATCATACTCCGTTCTAAAACTTAGGCCCCTTTCACATGGGGCGGATCCACTCAGCGTATTCTGTTCTCTATGGGAAGATCGGTTGAAAACGGAAAGCATGTCCGTTTTCATCCGATCCCATCCGATCTGCTGGACGGATGGCGAACCTATCCGTCTGTTTTCAGTGGATCTTGTCAGATCGGATAGCAGGCGGGTGTCAGCGGACACATCTCCGCTGACATCCGCCTGCCCATACAAGTCAATGGGTGGCCGATCGGATCCGCCTGAAAAACGGACAGGTGGATCTTTGCAGGCCGATCGTGTGAAAGGGGCCTAATATATGAATTTAACTTACGAATGAAAAACACAATTAAGTTATTGTATTTGTTTAATTAAAAAGCTTTAAATATGTATTTAAAGAGGAACTGCAGTCTGCTCACACAATTTGTGATAAAAACATCTTTGCCATTCTGAAGCTTCCCTCCAACCACTTTGCATATTATTTATATATACTGTGATTCTGTACTTGCCAAATATGCTGCAGAAATCTCCCTCCACTGAGTCTGGCTGCAGCCATTTTAACTGTGGGCAGCTGAAGCTGCTGCCTGTTCACTTCCTGGATTTACACAGACACACCTCCAGCTCTGCAGCTTTCCTTGGCCCTCTTATAACTCATCCCACATCCCTTCCTGGAAAACCCTAACGAGAGTGAGAGAGAGAGCTGTGCATGTCTGGCCTAGGCTTTTTTCCCAGACAAGAAACAGGAAGTGGGCTGTATAAGGTATTTACTGGCAGAAAAAAAATGTTTTACTATCCAAAGTTAAAACAACAAGGGCAGAAGATGTAATAGATGGAAAGATGAAAAAAAATACTGAAGTTCCGCTTTAAAATGGAAGCAAGCTATTATTGTCTTTGTAGCAGCTTTTTATAATCTTTTGCTTTTTTTTTTTTTTTTTTACTACAGCACTCAGACTGATTGCGAGAGTGCCAGCATTTTTTTCATGAAGCTCTTAAAAGTTCTGCAATAAAATAAAGAGCCTGACTGCTCACAGTTTTTTTAAAATTTAGGCTTTGGTATCTCAGGTTAATTCCACATCAGGATCCAACTGATTTCTAGGTACACAGAATTTCAGAATCCCTTTCTCTACAATGCCCCTTACGATTTGGAAATAAGCTTGGCATCAAAAGTTTAGAAAAGATTAAATGATTTTACACAATCTTCTATAGGGCATTTATTAAAGCAGAACTCCAACCAAAAACAATGTAATAAAAATGAACAGCTCAATAAAAATAAAACCAACTTTTGTTGCAATATTCATATCCAGTCCTGTGTTTTTCTGTCATTAGATGTCCTGTCAGATGGCCAGCATCATTCAGCCCAGTCCCTCTGAACTCAGGTCCCCCTGGACCCATCCCAGCCCGTGACTGGACAGTGAAAGGAGAGGTGGCCCAGTGCTGAACTCCGCTCTCTGTCACTCTGCTTTCCTCCTATAAGCATACTTACTGGCTCATTGTACTGATTGGCTCATTGTACTGCTTCTTCTCTCACACTCTAGCCCTGCTGTACAGGAACTACAGGAGGCTGATATCAGGTCAACTATAGGTTCTTACACTGCTTGGATTAAATTAATTAAAAGAGAAGTTCAGGAATCTTAAAAAAAACAAACATACATAGTCACCTAGATGGCTGTAGGACCGATCCCAACTGCAGTTGTCCCCTGCTGCCTCTAGACCAAGAATTGAGCAGTTAAACACAGCTGATCGCTCAGCTCTCTGTTTTAAGTGAGTAGAGAACCGATTACTGTTAGACCCCTTTCACACTGGGCCGTGGGTGCGTTAGCACTGGGAACCCCGCTGACAGCTGATGACTCATCGGTTGTTAAGGACACGGCAGGTGGCTTCCCAGCCCACTCCTTAGCAACCAGCTATATACAGTGTTTAAACGGAAAATTAAAAAACGCAAAACGCAAAACACATTAAAAATCGCATGAGAAACACAACACTTCCATTTCTGGTGCGATTCCATTGAAGTCCATAACATGCAAAATATGGGAAAAAAGTCCCCAACCCTTTCCAAAAATGCACCGGTTGCAAAACGCGTAGATGTGAACGTGTACCATGGGAAACCATGTTAAATGGACTGTAGTGCGTTTCTGCAAACTGCAAAATGCACTAAAAAATGCATAGGTGTGAACCTAGTGTAAAAAGGGACTCACACAAATGCAAAATCATCCAGCATACCACAGAAACGCTCTGTTCTCTCTACTAGGCACGATTACGGGGTGGGGGGAGAGGATGGGGACTTAAAAAACTGTATAAGACTACAAATTCCATCATGCTCCTGTCACTGTCAGAGTCTTGCAATGCTGCATAAGACTTGCAGTTTCACAACAAATAAAATGCCATGGTTTCCTACCCCTGCATTTAGACCCCTTTCACACTGAGGTGCTTTACAGGCACTACAGCGCTAAAAATAGTGCCTGCATAGCGCCTGTAAAGAGCAGCTCCTGTCTCTCCAGTGTGAAAGCCCAAGTGCTTTCACACTAGAGCGGTGGGCTTGCAGGACGTTAAGGCTTCTTTCACACTGAGGCACTTTACAGGTGCTACAGCACTAAAATTCACACTGAAGCGGTGCGCTTGCAGGACAGTAAAAAATAAGTCCTGCAAGCCGCATCTTTGCAGCGCTGTAGGAGCAGTGTATTCAAAGACGCTGCTTGCAGGACTTTTTTTTCAGTCCTGCAAGCGCGCCGCTCCAGTGTGAAAGCACTCGGGCTTTCACACTGGGGAGGCTTGAGAATCGCTTTTCAGGTGCTTTACATGCGCTATTTTTACCGCTAAAACGCCTGAAAATCGCATTCAGTGTGAAAGGGGTCAAAATGTCACTGGTTCCCAAAAAAAGTGTCAAAAGTGTCAGTTAGTGTCCTGACTGTCTGCTGCAATATCCTAGTCCTGCTAAAAAATTTAATAAAAATAAATAAAAATATCCCATACTTTGTAGACGCTATAACTTTTGTGCAAACCAATCAATATACGCTAATTTGGATTTTGTTTGACCAAAAAAATGTAGCAGAATACATATTGACCTATATTTAACCACTTGCCGACCGCCTACCGCATATATACTGCGGCAGAGCGGCACGGGCAGGCAAAATCACGTACCCGTACGTGATCTGCCTCCCGCGGGCGGGGGGTCCGATCGGACCCCCCCCGGTGCCATCGGCGGTCGGCATCTGACTGGGAGCGTCGGGAGGCGAGGGGGAGACCATCCGATCGTGGCCCCCCCCTCGCGATCGCTCCCAGCCAATGGGAATCCTCCTCTGCCTGTGTGTCGTTTCACACAGGCAGAGGATGTGATGTCATCTCTCCTCGGTCTGGCAGTTTCCGTTCCAGCGCCGAGGGGAGATGACATGTAAGTGCACACAACACTCACACACACAGTAGAACATGCCAGGCATACTTTACACCCCCGATCCCCCCCGATCGCCCCCCGATCCCCCCCCAATCACCCCCCCCCCCCTGTCACAAACTGACATTAGCAGTATTTTTTTTTTTTTTTTTTTTCTGATTACTGCTGTGTCAGTTTGTGACAGTTAGTGTTAGGGCAGTGAGTATTACCCCCCTTTAGGTCTAGGATACCCCCCTAACCCCCCCTAATAAAGTTTTAACCCCTTGATCACCCCCTGTCACCAGTGTCGCTAAGCGATCATTTTTCTGATCGCTGTATTAGTGTCGCTGGTGACGCTAGTTAGGGACGTAAATATTTAGGTTCGCCGTCAGTGTTTTATAGCGACAGGGACCCCCATATACTATCTAATAAATGTTTTAACCCCTTGATTGCCCCCTAGTTAACCCTTTCACCACTGATCACCGTATAACCGTTACGGGTGACGCTGGTTAGTTCGTTTATTTTTTATAGTGTCAGGGCACCCGCCGTTTATTACCGAATAAAGGTTTAGCCCCCCGATCGCCCGGCGGTGATATGCGTCGCCCCAGGCAGCGTCAGATTAGCGCCAGTACCGCGAACACCCACGCACGCAGCATACACCTCCCTTAGTGGTATAGTATCTGATCGGATCAATATCTGATCCGATCAAATCTATACTAGCGTCCCCAGCAGTTTAGGGTTCCCGAAAACGCAGTGTTAGCGGGATCAGCCCAGATACCCGCTAGCACCTGCGTTTTGCCCCTCCGCCCAGCCCAGCCCAGCCCACCCAAGTGCAGTATCGATCGATCACTGTCACTTACAAAACACTAAACGCATAACTGCAGCGTTCGCAGAGTCAGGCCTGATCCCTGCGATCGCTAACAGTTTTTTTGGTAGCGTTTTGGTGAACTGGCAAGCACCAGCCCCAGGCAGCGTCAGGTTAGCGCCAGTACCGCTAACACCCACGCACGCACCGTACACCTCCCTTAGTGGTATAGTATCTGAACGCATCAATATCTGATCCGATCAGATCTATACTAGCGTCCCCAGCAGTTTAGGGTTCCCAAAAACGCAGTGTTAGCGGGATCAGCCCAGATACCTGCTAGCACCTGCGTTTTGCCCCTCCGCCCAGCCCAGCCCACCCAAGTGCAGTATCGATCGATCACTGTCACTTACAAAACACTAAACGCATAACTGCAGCGTTCGCAGAGTCAGGCCTGATCCCTGCGATCGCTAACAGTTTTTTTGGTAGCGTTTTGGTGAACTGGCAAGCACCAGCCCCAGGCAGCGTCAGATTAGCGCCAGTACCGCTAACACCCACGCACGCACCGTACACCTCCCTTAGTGGTATAGTATCTGATCGCATCAATATCTGATCCGATCAGATCTATACTAGCGTCACCAGCAGTTTAGGGTTCCCAAAAACGCAGTGTTAGCGGGATCAGCCCAGATACCTGCTAGCACCTGCGTTTTGCCCCTCCGCCCGGCCCGGCCCAGCCCACCCAAGTGCAGTATCGATCGATCACTGTCACTTACAAAACACTAAACGCATAACTGCAGCGTTCGCAGAGTCAGGCCTGATCCCTGTGATCGCTAACAGTTTTTTTTGTAGCGTTTTGGTGAACTGGCAAGCGCCAGTGGCCTAGTACACCCCGGTCGTAGCCAAACCAGCACTGCAGTAACACTTGGTGACGTGGCGAGTCCCATAAGTGCAGTTCAAGCTGGTGAGGTGGCAAGCACAAGTAGTGTCCCGCTGCCACCAAAAAGACAAACACAGGCCCGTCGTGCCCATAATGCCCTTCCTGCTGCATTCGCCAATCCTAATTGGGAACCCACCGCTTCTGCAGCACCCGTACTTCCCCCATTCACATCCCCAACCAAATGCAGTCGGCTGCATGAGAGGCATTTTTATGTCCTCCCGAGTACCCCTACCCAACGAACCCCCCCAAAAAAGATGTCGTGTCTGCAGCTAGCGCGGATATAGGCGTGACACCCGCTATTATTGTCTCTCCTGTCCTGATAATCCTGGTCTTTGCATTGGTGAATGTTTTGAACACTACCATGCACTAGTTGAGTTTTAGCGTAGGGTACAGCATTGCACAGACTAGGCACACTTTCACAGGGTCTCCCGAGATGCCATCGCATTTTGAGAGACCCGAACCTGGAACCGGTTACAGTTATAAAAGTTAGTTACAAAAAAAAGTGTAAAAAAAAAAAAAAAACACAAACAAAAATATAAAATAAAAATAGTTGTCGTTTTATTGTTCTCTCTCTCTCTATTCTCTCTCTATTGTTCTGCTCTTTTTTACTGTATTCTATTCTGCAATGTTTTATTGTTGTTATGTTTTATCACGTTTGCTTTTCAGGTATGTAATTATTTATACTTTACCGTTTACTGTGCTTTATTGTTAACCATTTTTTTGTCTTCAGGTATGCCATTCACGACTTTGAGTGGTTATACCAGAATGATGCCTGCAGGTTTAGGTATCATCTTGGTATCATTCTTTTCAGCCAGCGGTCGGCTTTCATGTAAAAGCAATCCTAGTGGCTAATTAGCCTCTAGACTGCTTTTACAAGCAGTGGGAGGGAATGCCCCCCCCCCAACATCTTCCGTGTTTTTCTCTGGCTCTCCTGTCTCAACAGGGAACCTGAAAATGCAGCCGGTGATTCAGCCAGCTGACCATAGAGCTGATCAGAGACCAGAGTGGCTCCAAACATCTCTATGACCTAAGAAACCGGAAGCTACGAGCATTTTATGACGTAGATTTCACCGGATGTAAACAGCGCCATTGGGAAATTGGGAAAGCATTTTATCACACCGATCTTGGTGTGATCAGATGCTTTGAGGGCAGAGGAGAAATCTAGGGTCTAATAGACCCCAATTTTTGCAAAAAAGAGTACCTGTCACTACCTATTGCTATCATAGGGGATATTTACATTCCCTGAGATAACAATAAAAATGATTTAAAAAAAAAAAAAATGAAAGGAACAGTTTAAAAATAAGATAAAAAAACAATAATAATAAAGAGAAAAAAAAAAAAAAAAAAAAAAAGCACCCCTGTCCCCCCTGCTCTCGCGCTAAGGTGAACGCAAGCGTTGGTCTGGCGTCAAATGTAAACAGCAATTGCACCATGCATGTGAGGTATCGCCGCGAAGGTCAGATCGAGGGCAGTAAGTTTAGCAGTAGACCTCCTCTGTAAATCTAAAGTGGTAACCTGTAAAGGCTTTTAAAGGCTTTTAAAAATGTATTTAGTTTGTCGCCACTGCACGTTTGTGCGCAATTTTAAAGCATGTCATGTTTGGTATCCATGTACTCGGCCTAAGATCATCTTTTTTATTTCATCAAACATTTGGGCAATATAGTGTGTTTTAGTGCATTAAAATGTAAAAAAGTGTGTTTTTTCCCCAAAAAATGCGTTTGAAAAATCGCTGCGCAAATACTGTGTGAAAAAAAAAAATGAAACACCCACCATTTTAATCTGTAGGGCATTTGCTTTAAAAAAAATATATAATGTTTGGGGGTTCAAAGTAATTTTCTTGCAAAAAAAAATTATTTTTTTATGTAAACAATAAGTGTCAGAAAGGGCTATGTCTTCAAGTGCTTAGAAGAGTGGGTGATGTGTGACATAAGCTTCTAGATGTTGTGCATAAAATGCCAGGACAGTTCAAAACCCCCCCAAATGACCCCATTTTGGAAAGTAGACACCCCAAGCTATTTGCTGAGAGGCATGTCGAGTCCATGGAATAATTTATATTGTGACACAAGTTGCGGGAAAGAGACAATTTTTTATTTTTTTTATTTTTTTTTGCGCAAAGTTGTCACTAAATGATATATTGCTCAAACATGCCATGGGAATATGTGAAATTACACCCCAAAATACATTCTGTTGCTTCTCCTGAGTACGGGGATACCACATGTGTGGGACTTTTTGGGAGCCTAGCCGCGTACGGGACCCCGAAAACCAAGCACCGCCTTCAGGCTTTCTAAGGCCGTAAATTTTTGATTTCACTCTTCACTGCCTATCACAGTTTCGGAGGCCATGGAATGCCCAGGTGGCACAAAACCCCCCCAAATGACCCCATTTTGGAAAGAAGACACCCCAAGCTATTTGATGAGAGGTATAGTGAGTATTTTGCAGACCTCACTTTTTGTCACAAAGTTTTGAAAATTGAAAAAAGAAAAAAAAAAATTTTTTTCCTCGTCTTTCTTTATTTTCAAAAACAAATGAGAGCTGCAAAATACTCACCATGCCTCTCAGCAAATAGCTTGGGGTGTCTACTTTCCAAAATGGGGTCATTTGGGGGGGGTTTGTGCCACCTGGGCATTCCATGGCCTCCGAAACTGTGATAGGCAGTGAGGAGTAAAATCAAAAATGTACGCCCTTAGAAATCCTGAAGGCGGTGCTTGGTTTTCGGGGTCCCGTACGCGGCTAGGCTCCTAAAAAGTCCCACACATGTGGTATCCCCGTACTCAGGAGAAGCAGCTAAATGTATTTTGGGGTGCAATTCCACATATGCCCATGGCCTGTGTGAGCAATATATCATTTAGTGTCAACTTTGTGCAAAAAAAAAAAAAAAATTTGTCACTTTCCCGCAACTTGTGTCAAAATATAAAACATTCCATGGACTCAACATGCCTCAAAGCAAATAGCTTGGGGTGTCTACTTTCCAAAATGGGGTCATTTGGGGGGGTTTTATGTCATCTGGGCATTTTATGGCCTTCAAAACTGTGATAGGTAGTGAGGAGTAAAATCAAAAATGTACGCCCTTAGAAATCCTGAAGGCGTTGCTTGGTTTTCGGGGCCCCGTACGCGGCTAGGCTCCCAAAAAGTCCCACACATGTGGTATCCCCGTACTCAGGAGAAGCAGCTAAATGTATTTTGGGGTGCAATTCCACATATGCCCATGGCCTGTGTGAGCAATATATCATTTAGTGACAACTTTTTGTAATTTTTTTTTTTTTTTTTGTCATTATTCAATCACTTGGGACAAAAAAAATAAATATTCAATGGGCTCAACATGCCTCTCAGCAAATTCCTTGGGGTGTCTACTTTCCAAAATGGGGTCATTTGTGGGGGTTTTGTACTGCCCTGCCATTTTAGCACCTCAAGAAACGACATAGGCAGTCATAAATTAAAGGCTGTGTAAATTCCAGAAAATGTACCCTAGTTTGTAGACGCTATAACTTTTGCGCAAACCAATAAATATACACTTATTGACATTTTTTTTACCAAAGACATGTGGCCGAATACATTTTGGCCTAAATGTATGACTAAAATTGAGTTTATTGGATTTTTTTTAGAACAAAAAGTAGAAAATATCATTTTTTTTCAAAATTTTCGGTCTTTTTCCGTGTATAGCGCAAAAAATAAAAATGGCAGAGGTGATCAAATACCATCAAAAGAAAGCTCTATTTGTGGGAAGAAAAGGACGCAAATTTCGTTTGGGTACAGCATTGCATGACCGCGCAATTAGCAGTTAAAGCGACGCAGTGCCGAATTGTAAAAAGTGCTCTGGTCAGGAAGGGGGTAAAACCTTCCGGGGCTGAAGTGGTTAAGAAGACATTTTTTTATTGGATATGTTTTATAGCAGAAAGCAAAAAATATTTTTTTTTTTTTCAAAATTGACGGTCTTTTTTCGTTTATAGCGCAAAAATTTAAAAAACGCAGAGTTGATCAAATACCACCAAAAGAAAGCTCTATTTGTGGGAAAAAGGGACATAAATTGTATTTGGGTAGAGCGCCGCACGACCGTACAAGTGTCAGTTAAAGTAACGCAGTGCCGTATCGCAAAAAATAGCCTGGTCATGAAGGGGGGTAAATCTTTAAGAGGTCAAATTAAACACTTCACTGTAAAAAAATTGAGTTTCCTTTGCACAAATCCTCACCTTTGCTTATCTCATATGTTGGTCCTAAGCCCTCATGCACACAGGCTGTTAAAAAACGTTATGAAAACGCCAGTATCTTTGCAGTGACTTTTTTCAGCTTTTTACAGCGTTTTTGCAATAGCGTTTTTGAGCGTTTTTGAGCGTTTTCCCGCGTTAGCGTTTTTAAACTTTTTTTTTTTTTTTTTAATTTTATTTTATTTTTTATTTTATTTTTTATAATGGATCAAAAACGCTAAAAAACGTTGGTGAATGACGTTTTTGAGCGTTTTTGAGCGTTTTTCAGCATTAGAGCGTTTTTACAGCTGAAAAACGTCTTTCAGAACCCACTGGTCCTGGGTTTTTTTTACAGCTTAAAAACGCCTATGCCACTTGCAGCTCAAAAACGCCTAGGTGGACATGAAGCCATAGACTAACATAGACAGGCCTTTTTAAGCTGCAAAAAAAGCTCAAAAAAGCGGCTGTAAAAACGTCCGTGTGCATGAGGACTAATAGACAGATAATTTGCATAGTCTATTGTAGTCACATCTAAAGTAACACATACCAATAGCAGAGCTAAGTAAAATGTATATATCATTCTGACTAGTAAACAAATGAGCATGACTTCAGTAAAAATTTGTTTTTTAACTTCTCTATGGTGACGGCATGTACAGATACACGCATCTGACAACCTGCTTACAAACCTCATTGTTTAAGAGTAATAACTGTATTCAATGCAATAACTAGTCTGGACAAATCTGGAATGACAAATGCTTTGAGCTAATGATTGAGCTATAAGCTAATTTATCTCTAACTCTACAGCAGAAACGGAGACCTGAGTTTCATTTTCACTGTTTATTGAAATTTCCAAATAAGAAACAGTTATGATTACAATACAGAGAAATAATAAGATTTAATATCAAAGTAAATTATGGTTAAGCTGAAAAAATTAAGGTGCCCTATGATCACAGGATACATTTTCATTTTATACCATTATCATGATTAGTTTTTTTTTATCTATTTTTTTTTTATCAAGTGCCTTTATTGAAAGTTTTTGAAACAGTAAAACTAGTACAGTACAAGCCAAACAGAAGATCAGCTTACAGAGGGAAACAATGAGCAGTGATGACGGCAGAGTAACAGGGTTTACATATCCCAAGCAACCAAAGAGGCACAAGAGTGTTTCATGCCAAGTACAAAGCTTAACAGAAGGATCCCACAATCCACCACCCAGCCAATCTAATAGTTCCCACATCAAAAAATGGAGAGAGGACAGAGGCAGAGGGGTAGAAAAGTAGGGAAGAAGTAAAAGAGAATGGGGGAGGGGGATAGGGGCACAGAAGTGTCAGGTACAAAAGAGAAGAGAGGTAGGAAAATGAAGCGTGGGTAGAGCGCAACAGTGATACCGGTCCCCAAGGGCAATAAAGATCAACAAAAGAAGATCTTCCATCACATAGTAAGACCCCGTGCATCTATCCAGTTACTCCATATTTTGTTAAATTTAGCTGGGAGTTTCTACTCTCGTAGGTGCGTTTATAAGGTGGGAGAGCCCGGTCATTATTATTATTATACAGGATTTATATAGCGCCAACAGTTTACGCAGCGCTTTACAATATAAAAGGGAGACAATACAGTTATAATACAATAAAATACAAGAGTATTAAGAGGGTCCTGCTCAGAAGAGTTTACAATCTAATAGGGTGGGGCAAGTGGTACAAAAGGTTTGTAACTGTGGGGAATGAGCTGATGGAAGTGGTAGGAGATTAGTTGGAGACGTGATAGGCTTTCTTGAAGAGATGAGTTTTCAGGGATCGCCTGAACGTAGCAAGAGTAGGGGATAGCCGGACAGGTTGAGGTAGTGAGTTCCAGAGCATGGGAGAGGCTTTGGAGAAATCCTGGAGATGAGCATGGGAGGAGGAGGTGAGAGAGCTTGAGAGTAGGAGGTATTGAGAAGAGCGGAGAGGACGATTTGGGTGATATTTGGAGACAAGATTGGTGATGTAGCTCGGGGCAGAGTTGTGAATGGCTTCGTATGTTGTAGTTAGTATTTTGAATTTAATTCCCTGGGTGATTGGGAGCCAGTGTAGGGATTGAAAGAGAGGGTTGGCAGACACTGAGCGGTTGGTAAGGTGGATAAGTCTGGCAGCAGCATTCATGATAGACTGAAGAGGGGATAGCCTATGGAGAGGCAGGCCAATGAGAAGGGAGTTGCAATAGTGAAGGCGAGAGATAACAAGGGAGTGAATGAGGAGCTTGGTGGTTTCATTTGTTAAAAAGGGACGAATTTTAGAGATGTTACGGAGGTGAATTCTACAAACTTTTTACAACGACTGGATTTGAGGCTGAAATGACAAGTCAGAGTCTAGGATTACACCTAGTACCCTGGCGTGAGGGGAGGGACTGATGGTTGCATTATTGATTTTGATGGAAAAGTCATGGAGGGGGGCACGGGCGGGGGGGGAATATTAGTAGCGGTTAATAGCCTTAATTCAGACACCATAGGCGGTATGAAGGACTTCAGACATCATAGGCGGTATGGAGGACTTCCACCTGAGTAATACTGCCCTCCTAACAGAATAGGCAGAGTAAAATATAAACAACTTGGTGTGTTTGGTGGTTTCTAAGCATGATCAGGGGGTCTCTAGGTACAGAGAGGTTACTGACTGCATTTATAATGTCCACCACCCTTTCCCAAAAGGGTCAGAGTTTAGGGCATGTCCAGAACATATGGTCGTAGGTACTCACAGCTGAATCACAGCAGGTACATGTTGCAGTTCTAGCAAGGTAACTTGCAGCTAGTCGTTAGCTGGTGTAATAAACCCTAATGCCGCGTACACACAGTCAGACTTTTGTCTACAAAAGTCCGACGGACGCCGACGGACCAAAGCCGGCTGACAATCCGATCGTGTGTGGGCTTCCCCGGACTTTCAGTGGACTTTTCCAGCCGCAAATCTGGCGGACTTTAGATTTGAAACATGCTTAAAATCTTTACGTCGTAACTAGGTCGGACCCAAAAATCCGCTCGTCTGTATGCTAGTCCGACGGACAAAAACCCACGCTAGGGCAGCTATTGGCTACTGGCTATCATCTTCCTTATTTTAGTCATCACGTACGAATCCGTATGACTTTTGTGTGATCGTATGTAGGCAAGTCCGTTCGTTAGAAAGTCTGCCGCAAGTCCGCCAAAAGTCCGTTGAAAGTCTGTCGGACGGGCTGTCGGACTTTTGTAGCCGAAAAGTCCGACCGTGTGTACGCGGCATAACAATAAATCTGAATTGAAGGAACCACTCTCTAGCAGAGATCATGATAGGTAGAAATGCCAAGAGACCCAATCATCCTCTGAGAGAGATGGGAGGCCTGTATGCCACTTGTCATATAGTGAAGTTATCCTAGGGGAGGTCAAGGGGGATAATTAAGAGTAAATGGCAGACAAGGGCGTGGGGAGGTTCTCCTTTGTCAACAAACTTTCCAAAAGATCAGAACTCAATTTCTTTGATTTACTGGTACCTTGCTGCCTGCAATCAGTGAATCCTGTACTGACTCCCCCTCTGTAGTTCAGAAGGCAGGCTCTGTGACATGAGGGCCTACTCACAGGGCAAGTGAATACACGTGACAGAATTCAAGGTAATAAATGTGTGGGGATCTTCACAAAACGAGTTTTCAAACTTCCAGATCATTCAGATTAATACAGTAGGCTAGAAATAGTTTTAATATTGGAATTTAGTATATGATTTTACACATACCTCCCAAGTTTTTGAGATGGGAGTGAGGGACACTTATTAGCAAAAGTATATAGGCACAGGACACACCCCCTGCCACGCCCCCTTAAAGGAGAATTATAGAACAAAAATGATTAGTTAAACCCAAAAGTGCTTTTTTTGCCACTACTATTCCTTTATATTGGCTTTTGAAATGTACAATGCAGCAATTTAGAAATTGGATGAAAGGTTTAGCACTGGGAAACACTTTTTTAAAGATAAATAGTGCATTTTATATACAACTATATAGATCAGACCAAAATGAGGGACCGAAACCAGAAAAATTTATTGATGAAAATATCAAATCAAGGGGTCCCAAGTTGTTTCAAACTCTGGTAAACTGTCATGTCTAATACTGGCTATTTTTCATGGACCTTAATCCATGAAAATGTGGTTTTAGTTAATGTTAAATCAGTTGTAGTTGATTTTCCGCATCATGTAGAATTTCAGAAATTGAGAATATATTGGTATTTCTGGTATTGGTTCAATGGAAAGGGCTATATCATTACTTACTGCCACTCAGCTAACAAATTAAATTCAAGATACTAACTATAACTTACAAAGCCATCCACAACCTGGCCCCCAGCTACATCACTAACCTAGTCTCAAAATACCAACCTAATTGTTCTCTTCGCTCCTCCCAAGACCTCCTCCTCTCAAACTCCCTTGTCACCACATTCCATGCTCGCCTTCAGGACTTCTCCAGAGCCTCTCCCATCCTCTGGAATGCTCTACCCCAATCTGTCCGATTTTCTCCTACTTTATCCACTTTCAGACGATCCCTGAAAACTCATCTCTTCAGAGAAGCAAATCTGGCCCCCACCTAACAACTGTACATTTATCTTCTCAATCAGCACATCGCCCACAGTTATTACCTCTTGTATCTCTTGACCTTCCCTCTTAGATTGTAAGCTCTAAGGAGCAGGACCCTCTGATTCCTACTGTATTAACCACTTCCGGACCACTCACCGTTGTTATACGTCGGTACTTTGAAGGAGGATATCGTTGTTATGGCAGCAGCTAGCTGCCATAATCCCGGTATCCTCGTCTTCAGCGGCGGTCCGGTTTAAGATAAAAGTGGTCCCTGTGGCGGATTCGCCGCAAGATCACTTTTATCGGTGGAGGGAGAGGGCCCCCCCTCCCGCCGCGATCCGGTACCCTCCGCCGCTTACCGGAGACGTGGGCAGAGACGGAGGCGATCGCGTCTGTCCCCTGCCTGGGTATGGAGACAAGTGAGGGGAAGATGGCCCCCACCCGTCTCCGTATCACTGCAGGGCGAAACATATGAGATCTGAGGTCTTTTTGACCCCAGATCTCATATTTAAGAGGTCCTGTCATGCTTTTTTCTAGGAATAAAAGTGACACTTTTTTAAGAAAAAAACATTTTTTAAACACGCCCCGTCCCGACGAGCTCGTGTGCAGATATCGGTATCGCCGCGATTGGTAGAGCAAGAGCAATAATTCTAGCCCTAGACCTCCTCTGTAACTTAAAATGACATGTTGGGTATCAATTTATTCGGCGTAATATTATCTTTCACAATCTACAAAACAAAATTGGGCTAACTTTACTGTTGTCTTATTTTTTAATTTAAGAAAAGTGTATTTTTTCCAAAAAAAGTGCACTTGTAAGACCGGGGGTTCTAAGTAATTTTCTAGCAAAAAAAAAAAACAGTTTTTAACTTGTAAACAACAAATCTCAGAAAGATTCTCGGTCCTTAAGTGGTTAAAGTTTATTGTATTTGTACTGTCTACCCTAAGGTTGTAAGCGCATTCAGATGTCACAATATTGTCAGAGAAGACCAGCCCTCAATCCCCAAAGGAAAGGGGACCGAAGGGGAGAACCTAAAGGAACTCTATTATTATTATTATTATACAGGATTTATATAGCGCCAACAGTTTACGCAGCGCTTTACAATATAAAAGGGAGACAATACAGTTATAATACAATAAAATACAAGAGGATTAAGAGGGCCCTGCTCAGAAGAGCTTACAATCTAATAGAACTCTAGCTTTAGATCTCTTAAATCATGTGGACTGAAAGTGAGCAGAATCTTTCTAGTGAGCACAGCACTAAAAGCACTTTGTTTAGTAGTGTGGGGAAGAGTTTGAGTCACTGTCAGGTTTTTATTGCTGTCTGGGTTTCCACTGGGAGATTCCATTAACTAATCTTTGTGGTCACTGGGACAGGACCTGATAGAAAATGTCCCCAGTGAGGCAACAATAGAAACATCAACCCTGTATCACTTCCGCCATGCTTTGGGCTTCCACTGTAAATATATGAGCTATGAACAATGCGTACTATCTATAAAATCAAGCCAACTACAACTTCAAATATAATAACGCTATAAAGACCAGGCCATAAATAGCGTGCAAACAATAATTCTGCCAAAATGTTCACTAATTGCTTGCAAATGTCTTATAAATGCAAACATTCTGTTCATAGGCTTCACTGCCTTGGCCACTAATCTCAAGGGTATGACACTGAAAAATACAAATCTTGTATTATATGATAATGATTTTAGATTAGATCCATTGCATTTCTATGGTAGGAATCAAGAATTTCATACACTGTACGGCTAGTTTACAAATGTGTTTGATGCATTTTACTGACTTCCAACAAGAGAGTAGAGTGCATCACTCTTGCATTGGAAGTCCGTGTTGATTCCCACAGAGAGGTCACAGTAAACATGATTTAGGACATTTACAAGTCAAAGCAAGCTTTCAAAGCTAGTGTCACACTTTTGCGACTGGGAAACGTGGATAAAACCACACACGTTCACAACCCACCCTAAACTTTAGCAGACACATGGGGATGCCTTGAATTCTGAATGGCACCTCCATGCATCAGCATCCTCGGCACATTTGTGCGCATGTCAAACCAAGCGGCTGGGTGTGGTGCAATTTTAGAAAAAGGGTTGGAAATGTCTTTCTCTGCATTTCCCGTGGATAGGGCAGCCCATTGATATGAATGTGTAGTTCTATGAGCTGACCTCTGTGTACATTAGCCCTTGTAGAAGACTCTCCTTTGTTGGGGATCTGAAAAGTGGGACTCACAAAACCTGTGGGATTTCCATTTTTCCTGGAAGCTCTTTTAAGTCTACATTCAGATGGCTGATTAGCAGGTGCCAGGGGTGGCCATCGGCAAGAATCAGTAGATTCTTGCTGATAGTTGTATATCCTGCCTCTGACCGATCTTGGACACAGACTGTATGCATCCGAGGTTCAGCATTTCTTCAGGCAAACTGGTCACAATTAATCAGACAGTTATTATGAGGCCATATCAGAGTGTTGTTGCACCCAGAGGCAGCATTTAGCCACCTCTGAACACTAGCTAACTATCCACTGCTATTTGGTCATCTGAATGTGTCCTTACAAATGACCTGTCAACTGAGAGTGTCTTCCTCTCCATTCTGAATACTGTACATCTCCCAGCAACCAGCTTCTATGGTCACCAGCTCTAGTGAATTATTAGCTGCTAAAACAGACCATCACAGAGTTGAGCCAATTATAAGGTTCATTAGACAGTAAGGTGCTGGCCAGACCATCCAACCAACCATGGAAACAGGTTGCTTTTCGCATATCAGAACACCCGGGGATTTTTAAGGGACTCTACAGAAAGATAAGTTGGCACCTGTAGGTGCCTTTTTCTAAAGTTCTAAAAATACCAAAGTGAATCATACATCCAATCTTTTCTGGGGGTTTTTTTGGACAAACAAATTGGTATTGTCTTCCAAAACTATTTAGCTTTTTCCCCAAAAATAAAGAAGTTGCTTTTTTAAATTCAATCAGTTATAGTTTTAACGTTTTAATAGTGGGTCCCCGTGGAGCTGTGTGTGAAAGCATGCACAGCTGCAAGGTGTTGTAGGATAGACTAAGCAGGCATTATGGAGGCATTATGAAGTCCTACAGCACAAATCTGCTTTCTTAGTCCATGATGGTTAAATATAGGCTTAAAAACAATACAATAGCGATCAGCCAAAAGTTAATCAGAAATCGCCAAATGTATCAAAAAGTTTGCTGAACTCAATTTGCATTAAAGAGGAACTGCAGTCTGCTCACATAATTTGTAATAAAAACATCTTTGCCATTCGGAAGCTTCCCTCCAACCACTTTGCATATTTTTTAATACATACTGTTATGCCCTGTACACACGATAGGATTTTCCGATGGAAAATGTGTGCTAGGACCTTGTTGTCGGAAATTCCAACCGTGTGTAGGCTCCATCACACATTTTCCATAGGAATTTCCGACACACAAAGTTTGAGAGCAGGCTATAAGATTTTCCGACAACAAAATCCGTTGTCGGAAATTCCGATCGTGTGTACACAAATCCAACGCACAAAGTGCCATGCATGCTCAGAATAAATTAAGAGACGAAAGCTATTGGCTACTGCCCCGTTTATAGTCCCGACGTACGTGTTTTACGTCAGCGCGTTCAGAACGATCAAATTTTCCGACAACTTTGTGTGACCGTGTGTATGCAAGACAAGTTTGAGCCAACATCCGTCTGAAAAAATCCATGGATTTTGTTGTCGGAATGTCTGATCAATGTCCGACCGTGTGTACAGGGCATTACTCTGTACTTGCCAAATATGCTGCAGAAATCTCCCTCCACTAAGTCTGGCTGCATCCATTTTAACTGTGGGCAGCTGAAGCTCCTGCATTTTCACAGACACACAGAGGCACACCTCCAGCTCTGCAGCCCTGAAGCTCTCATTGACCCTCTTATGACTCATCCCCCCTCCCTTCCTGGTAAACTCTCACGAGAGTGAGAGAAAGAGCTGTGATGTCATAAACCTAGGCTTTTTACAAGACAAGAAACAGGAAGTGGGCTGTATAAGGTATTTACCCTGGCAGAAAAAAAAAATTACTATCCAAATTTAAAACAACAAGGGCAGAAGATTTAATAGATGGAAAGATGAAAAAATGACTGATGGCCCGCTTTAAGTTAAATGGAGTACCATTTTTCATGCATCATGGAGGCTCACATACAACACAAACCACCTGCAGATGAGGCCCCCCAGAGTCCTATGTGTCACTCAGCACAACATGGTCCTTCCTCTCCCTACCCCACCCACATACAATGCTTGGGGTTTGCAGTGGCTGAAATGCCCCATGCAAAGCCTGTACAACTTTCTTCACCTCAGCCTTTCCAACTCACCCTTGCTGCCTCTGGGTCCCAGAGGTGAAACCAATGAACAAATACTGAGCGTGTCTACTTTTACCTCCTCTGTTTCCTGTTATCTGCTCCTCCTCCTCCTTTGTTGTTCAGTGGTGGGCAGCTGGTGGTCATGGGAGACCAACATCAATTGCTACTTCTTCTGGAGTCTCCCCTTCTGCTGTCCCTCTAGTATCCCCTTGAAAAGGCCAGGTAGCCTGTGTTCCAGAAGGAAAACTAAGGGGACGGTGTCTGCTTATGGCTCATCGTTTTATACTCTCCACTAAAGGAGACAAGGCTGCACAGGCACCCCAGATCAACATCACCAAGTCACACTTATTAATCATTTGGGTTCATCATTGCTTGTGCAGCATCTGTAATGTCAAACTACAACATGTGGGGGTGCTGCACAGTAATCTATTGACAGGCAGTTGGCTTTGTCACTGCAGCTTAGCTATGTGAGCCATGGTGAGATAGGAGCACCAGAAATGTTCACAAGCCCTCCTGGCCTGTTGTAAAAGGTCCTGTAATCCTGAGTACTTGCAAATGAAGCAATGGACTACCAAGTGGTGGACATCAGCCTGGCTAGGTGAAGGGTGGCCAGCAAGTTTATGCAGTTACCACACACAACTTTTCCTGGCTGCTGGTGGCATGGGGTCAGCCACCTTTCTGCCTGAGTCTAGACCAGTGTTTCTCAACTCCAGTCCTCAAGGCGCCCCAACAGGTCATGTTTTCAGGATTTC
Source organism: Lithobates clamitans (assembly GCA_037952925.1). Lineage (NCBI taxonomy): Eukaryota > Metazoa > Chordata > Amphibia > Anura > Ranidae > Lithobates > Lithobates clamitans. Next base: position 1,009,805 of record JBBGZY010001256.1, read on the forward strand.
CATTATTTTGCACAGGTGATTTAATCAGTTGCACTGCCTTAGTAATTACCACAGCCGTTTCATCTGCGGGAAATCCTGAAAACATGACCTGTTGGGGCGCCTTGAGGACTGGAGTTGAGAAACACTGGTCTAGACAACCAACAGCATCTCTGGCCTGGTGTGGCTCCTGTCCCCAAGGCAGATGAACTAAAGCACTGCATGGTAGCATTTGGCTAGAGATGTAGCATAAGACCTATCATGTTATGAAGGTCATGGTGGTGGTGATATCAAGGGGTGTCCCATGGAGATGAGCTTACAGGAAGAGGACAATGAGGAGTACGACTTAACCGAGATGGCAGCACCCGTTTTCAGTTGCCACTTAACCTGTCGGTGGATATATAGTTTTGGCTAATTGGTGTATATAGATACATACACAAATATATATATATATATATATATATATATATATATATATATATATATATATAGAATATATATACACACACACACACACACTGATCAGCCATAAACTGACCACTGAGAGGTGAAGTGAATAACATTGATTATCTTAATGGCATCTGAATGTCAGTGGGATATATTAGGCAGCAAATAAACATGGTGTCCCTGAAGTTGATGTGTTGATAGCAGTAAAAATGGGCATTGCAAATTGTTGTGTATGGGTTTGCGTAGCAGCAGACTGGTCAGGGTGCCCGTGCTGACCCATTTATACAGCCAAAAGCACCTACAAGGGGGAACAAGAGCATCAGAACTGGACCATGGAGTAAAGGAAGAAGGTGGCCTGGTCTAATAAATCCCACTTTCTTTTATACTACGTGGACAACCAGTTGTTTGCGCCTCGCTGACCTAGGGAATAGATGGCACCAGGATGCACTGTGGGAATAAGGCAAGCCGGCAGAAGCAGTGTGATGCTTTGATCAAATGTTGTTATGGGAAACCTTGGGTCCTGCCATTCATATGGGTTAGTTGACATATACCAACTACCTAAACATTGTTCCAGACCAAGTACACCCTTTCATTGAAATGGTATTTCCTGATGGTAGTGGACTCTTTCAGCAGGATAATGAACTCTGACACATTGCAAAAATGGTTCAAGAATGGTTTAAGCAACACAACGAGTTTGAGGTGTTGACTTGACCTCCAAATTCTCCAGAACAAAATCCAATCGAGAATCACTGGGATGTGCTGGAAAAACAAGTCTGAACCATGGAGGCCCCACCTCGCAAATTACAGGACAGAATCTGCTACTGGTGTCAGATACCACAGCATACCTTCAGAGGTCTAGTGGAGTCCATTCCTCAACATGTAACGGCTATTTTGCCAGCAAAAGGGGGACCTGCTCAATATTAGGTAGGTGGTCAATAAGTTATGGCTGATCGCGGATTTATAGTATATATATATATATATACTATACTATACTATAACTTTTTGTCTGAGTATACAGTGCCTTGCAAAAGTATTCACCCCCTTGGCATTTTTCGTTTTTTTGTTGCCCCACAACCTGGAATTAACATGGATTGTTTGAGGATTTGCATAATTTAATTTACAGAACATGCCCGCAACTTTGAAGATGTTTTTTTTTTTTTTATTGTGAAGCAAACAACAAATAGGACAAAATAACAGAAAAAGTCAGTGTGCATAACTATTCACCCCCCTAAAGTCAATACTTTGTAGAGCCACCTTTTGTGGCTATCAGAGCTCCAAGTCGCTTTGGATAAGTCTCTATGAGCTTGCCACATCTTACCACTGGGATTTTTGCCCATTCCTCCTTGCAAAACTGCTCCAGCACCTTCAAGTTGGATGGTTTGTGCTTGTGAACAGCAATCTTTAAGACTGACCACAGATTTTCTATTGGAGTGAGGTCTGGGCTTTGACTAGGCCATTCCAACACATTTACATGTTTCCCCCTAAATCACTCAAGTGTTGCTTTAGCAATGTCTAGCCTCACTGTCCTAGCCTCAAATCACACACAGAGTGGTGACAGGTTTTGCTCAAGAATATCCCTGTATTTAGCACCATCTATCTTTCCCTCAACTCTGACCAGTTTCGCAGTCCTGACTGCTGAAAAACATCCCCACAGCATGATGCTGCCACCACCATGCTTCACTGTGGGGATGGTGTTTTTTGGGTGATGTGATGTTTTGGGTTTGCTCCAGACATAACATTTTCTTTGATGGCCAAAAAGTTCAATATAAGTCTCATCAGACCAGAGCACCTTCCTTCATACACTTTGGGAGTCTCCCACATGCCTTTTCGCAAACTCAAAACGCGCCATTTTGTTTTTTGCTGAAAGTAATGGCTTTCTTCTGGCCACTCTGCCATAAAGCCCAACTCTATGTAGTGTACGGCTTATTGTCGTCCTATGTACAGATACGGCAGTCTCTGCTGTGAAACTCTGCAGCTCCTCCAGGGTTACCTTAGGTCTCTGTGCTGCCTCTCTGATTAATGCCCTCCTTGCCCAGTCCGTGAGTTTTGGTGTGTGGCCGTCTCTTGGCAGGTTTACTGTTGTGCCATGTTCTTTCTATTTGGTTATGATAGATTTAATGGTGCTCCTAGGGATCATCAAAGATTTGGATATTTTTTTATAACCTAACCCTGACTTGTACTTCTCAACAACATTGTCCTTTACTTGTTTGGAGAGTTCCTTGGTCTTCATGGCAGTGTTTGGTTAGTGGTGCCTCTTGCTTAGGTGTTTCAGCCTCTGGGGCCTTTCAAGAAGGTGTGTATATGTAATGACAGATCACGTGACACTTAGATTGCACACAGGTTGACATCATTTCACTAATTATGGGACTTCTGAAGGTAATTGGTTGCACCAGAAATTTTAACGGGCTTGTAATGGCAATTATCAGTTTTTGATTTCTGAAAAATAGTTGTATGTATATATTTTTCTAATTTTACTTCACCAACTTAGACTATTGTGTTCTGATCCATCACATATAATTCAGATTAAAAAAACATTGAACCAAAGGCTGTAATGTAACAAAATAGGTAAAAAGCCAAGGGGGTGAATACTTTTGCAAGGCACTGTAGATCTGTGTTTCTCCCAAGCATCTTTGAATCTACTCACCTCTGCTCAAAGTATATTCCAGTTATCAACTGCTCTTTCTGAAAATTGATACTTTCTAAGATTAGTTTTGAACTTTCCTCCTGCTAGTTTGAGGTCTCCGCCTTTTGGATCATAGCTTCATATTGGCGGGTACAAAAACTTAGCCATGTTATAGCCAGGGGTCTCCAAACTTTCTAAGCAAAGGGACAGTTTGCTGTCCTTCAGGCTTTACGGGGGGCCGGACTTTGGCCAGTGGGAGTAGAACATGCCCCGGCATCAGTAGCCATAAACAATGCCCCTTCATTGGTTATAATGGGAGGAAGAAGGCCCCATTGTTGATATCATTAGGAAGAATAGTGCCATTGATGGTTTAGGTGGGAAGCATGTGTCCCAGCATTGGTGTCAGTTAATGGAATACTACCCCAAGGGCCAGATAAAGTCAAGTAAAAGGCCACTGGCGTAAAGCAAACAAGGTACCAATATTTAAAAAAATATATAGTACCTGGAAACCATGGGTGTTCGCAGAACTTTTTTTATGGGGGGCATCATTTTATGGTCACCCATGCTCCGCCCCTTTTCAACAATGTCATGGGGGGGGGGGGGGGGGGGCTTAGTCATCATATAAAGCGCAGGCATGCAAAGTATTGAGAAAAAGATTTGAAAAAGCTTAATAGAAGGCTCAATCTGCCATTGTCTGATTAGCAATTTCTAATCTGTTTTTAACGTCTACCCTGCCCTGCCCCTAAGTCCACCCCTAAACACACCCTCATAAATTATCTCATGAAATTACACTGTTAAATGTTTTATGCAGAATTAAGTTCCAAAAATAAATATTAACAACAACTTTAACAATATTAACATAAAGCATATCAGTGCCCATCAGCGCAGCCTATTAGTGCCCATCAGTGAAGCCTCATCAGTGCCCATCAGTGCAGCCAATCAGTGCCCATCAGTACAGTCCCATCAGTGCAGCCTATCAGTGGCCATCAGTTTAGCCTCCTCAGCGTCCATCAGTGCAGCTTATCAGTTCTGCCTCATTAGTAGCCATCAGTTCAGCCTCATCAGTGGACTGGCCATCAGTGCAGCATATAAGGGGCCATCAGTGCAGCATATCATTGGTCATCAGTGCAGTCTATCAGTGCCCATCAGTTTAGCCTATCAGCGCCCATCAGTTAAGCCTATTATTGCCCATCAGTTAAGCCTATCAGTGGCCATCAGTGAAGCCTATCAGTAGCCATCAGTGAAGCCTATCAGTGGCCATCAGTGCAGCCTACCATTACCCATCAGTGCAGCATATCATTACCCATCAGTACAGCGTATTATTGCCCATCAGTGCAGCGTATCATTGCTCATCAGTGCAGCATATATTAATTGCCCATCAGTGCAGCGTATAATTGCCCATCAGTGCAGCCTATCAGCGCCCATCGGTTAAGCCTATCAGTGCCCATCAGTTAAGCCTATCATTGCCCATCAGTGAAGCCTATCAGTGGCCATCAGTGCAGCCTACCATTGCCTATCAGTGCAGCATACCAATGCCCATCAGTACAGCGTATTATTGCCCATCAGTGCAGCATATCAGTATCCATCAATGCAGCCTACCATTGCCCATACGTGCAGCCTCATCAGTGCCCAGCAATGCATCAGGGAGGAATCTGGAGGATTTGCCGGCCGGATGACACAGAGTGAGGATCTCCTGCTGAGACGCGGCTTGTATATGAATAGCTGCCGCTGTCAAACTAAGTCCCACCTCCTAGAATGGCTAGTCTCATAGACAGCAAACTGGTCCAATGCCAGTCCAGGAGGCGGGACTTTGACAACGGCCGGTGTCTTGCCAAGAAAGTTCCCCCGGCGGATAAGGACCCCCCTGTACTGCGCAGTCGCAGCGCTTGTGCACTACGAACTACTAAGGAGCCGCCGAAAATAGCTGAAACTGAAGACCTTCAGTCAGCTGTACATGGCGCATGAGCCCTGAGTCCAGGTTCAAGCCCCACCATCCAAGTGGACCTAGAGGTAGAATAAAAAAGTGCAGAGCGAAGCGAGGCCATGCCCGAAGCGTGGCGAGCGAAGCGAGCCCACGAGGGGCCCTCTTACCAGGCACCTCTTACAGGCGCCGTGTACAGCTGATTTACAACTATTCGGCTTCGGCTATTTCCGCCGGCTCGTACTGCGCAAACGCTGCACCTGCGCAGTACAGGGGGTTCCTTATCTGCCGAGGGGAACTTTCTTAGCAGAACACCGGTTATTCATATACAAGCCGCATCTCAGCGGGAAATCCCAGCTCTGTGTCATCCGGCTGCCCAATCCTCCTGACAGTTTCCTGGCTGATCGCTTCTGCCATAAGCGGTGTGGCCTTTTGTACAGGACATCAGAGTGGCCCAGGGGGCCCCCCCCCCCCGGGCCGCTCTGATGGCCGCACCGCTTCTGGCAGAAGCGATCAGCCAGGAAACTGTCAGCCCAGTCTGCCCCTGCTTCACACTCACCCTCTGCCAAATGCGAGCAAGTGAGTGCATATTTGCCTGCTTGCACATGCCCCCCATGCGGATGCCCTGCTGGAAAGTACAGACCGGTCAGTTTAACATCAGTGTTATTTAAACTATTTGAACTATTTGAAGGAATGATAAGGAACGCTATCCAAAAATTTCATGAACATAGTATCTTTAGTAGCAACTAACTAGGTTTTATGAAGAACCGTTCTTGCCAGACCAACCTCTACACATTCGATGAGGAGATAAGCTGTACTTTGGATACAGGAAGGCCTTTGGACATAGTGTACTGGATTTTGCTAAGGCATTTGATACAGTACGCCTCAAATGCTTAATTTAAGATTTTTTAGCCTTGATGGGATCATATGTATAGAAAATTGATTACATGAGCAAGTCCAGAGAGTGGTGATTATTAGATATATTCTGAATGGTCTAGATTTGTGAGCGGGGTGCCCTGGGCCTCTGTCCTGGGACCAATTCTGGTTAACTTGTTCACAAAACAATATAGAAATTGGAATAAATAGTTTGATGTCAGTGTTTACTGCTGATACAAAGCTAAGCAGGGCAATAACATGACAAACAGTAAAAAAGTACAGGGCTAACAATTTGAAATTCTCAGATACCTACTGAGAATAGTAAATATACATGTACAGTGACTGTGCAAAAAACTGTGACTTTAGTGAAGAAAATTGATAGGAGATCCACCACCATATATTCTTAAAGGCTTACTGTAAGGATTGAACCCAGATGGGTGTATACCCACTGGGTCAATCAAGCTTGAATATTGTTGGACCCGGAAGGCAACTGCCACAGAAGACACGATTTCCAGGGGACCAGAAAGACTTCTGATGATGTATTAAAGGAGTTTACCCAAACAGGTCAAATGTGTATAAAGGGAGAAGAAGACAGGAGGGCACATAGCGTAATTCCGTAAAAAACTCACAGCTTGTTTATTAAACAGGTACTTCTGGATAGACGTGATGATGCGATGCGTGTGCGGCTCAGGCCTCGCTATGAGCGAGGCCTGAGCATGACTGGAACGCATATCGCAAAACCGACGTCCCACAATAGTGTTGACGTCCGGGTAACTATGGTAACGTGACGCAAGTGCGGCTCAAGCCTCGTTGTAAACAAGAACCAAAGGTCGGAAGTACATAGCGATGTTGGATAATATATCTCAAACTAGAATACATAAAGGTCATCAGACATGTTATGAGCATCGTTATCTGCAGGAAACAACGGCCTTGGATAAATGGCAGTTCTTAAGTATCACAATGGGGGCATAAAAACTAAAAATGGAAATAAATTGATACAACCGGAAGTGAATACCAAAAATGAATAGGGGACATGACCTGCTCGGTTGAATATAGAAGTAATAGTACCCAAATGATAAAATCAATGCGATAATTTCAATGGTAGGTATACCCGTATCAATTAGGCTAATTTCAAACGAGGAGCCACAGCTCAATATGGAACCTCCATAGACACCATGCAATACAACAATGGACCATACAGAAAGAGAAAATAATCGGAAAAACATAATGTAAAAAATATCGTGTTACTACACCTAGAATCGAACAGATTTCAAGATTGGTTAATAAATGCGTTGATATCCCATTCCACATTTAACCCTAATGGTGAATGAGACTGTAGTTCATAAATCCAATAGGTTTCTAACCGTGACACCCCACGGGTCAGAGCCCCTCCTCTCCAAAGGGGGACATATCGATCAATGATAAGAAATTGTGATCCAGCGGGGTCATGATTATGGTGTTGTCTGTAATGCCTAGGAACAGTGTGTTTAGTGTCGCCGCCTATGATCTTTGCAACATGCTCACCTACCCGAAAGGAAAAAGCACGAATCGTGCGGCCCACATATTGCTTGCCGCACGGGCAGGTGATCAAGTATATAACATACTTTGTTGCACAAGTGCAAAATGCTTTAATGGGGTAAGTTTTATTTGTCACATTTGATCGAAACTCTAAGGTCTTACGTCTCCCACAGGAGTTATGCTGGCATACTGTGCACTGTTTGCACGGGAAGTAGCCCACCACATCATGAAAAAATGTGGGACGCTCTGGAGGATTAATAATGTTAGGGCCAACTTTACTCTGCAGGAAAGGGAGCCCCCCTAAAAATGACTTTGGGTCGTTCAGGTAAGATGGTACCAAGAATACGATCATTTCTAAGTATATTCCAGTGGCGGTGGATAATAGCCTTAATATCTTTATGTTGTACTGAAAATGTTCTAAGCATGGAATATTTGAAGGATTCTCGTGGAGATTTTGTGGTCAATAATGACCGTCTGTCAACCTGCGTAACATTTTGTAGTTCCAAGTCAATGACAGCTGGACCATAACCCTTTTCGATAAATCTCTGTTTTAATGACAGAGCCTGAACTAGAAAAGTATCAACACTACTACAATTCCTCCGCAGCCTCAAAAATTGGCTGCGAGGGACTGACTCCAGCCAAGATTTATGATGGCAACTGTCAGTAGGTATAAAGCTATTCCGGTCGGTCGACTTGAAATGTGTTTGGAATTTAAATTGACGGGAACTAATCTCGATGTCTAAGTCAAGAAAATGTACTTTTGTTGAACTGAACTCAAATGTTAAAGAAATCCCTCTATCGTTATGATTCAGGTACATGAAAAATTCCTCCAAAGATTCTGGAGAGCCGTCCCATAGGAGGAGTATATAGAAATTGGAATAAAAAGTTTGATGTCAGTGTTTACTGCTGATACAAAGCTAAGCAGGGCAATAACATGACAAGGATAAAAGAATGATAAGATATGAAAAGGATAAGCGGCGATCACGTGCCCGCGGGGGCGCGCATCGATCGTTGGTGTGGTGTGTCAGTCTGACACACCACATCTCCAATCTAGGTAAAGAGCCTCTTTACCATGTGATCCGCTGTGTCAGTAGTGTATTTAGGTTTTGTGCTGCCCTAGGCCTGACTAAACTTGTGCACCTCCTAATTTAAATATGACACACCCCTTCCTGTTAAGGCCACACCCCTTGCTGTTTAAGACCTGCCCTGAAATTTTCGAGTGGGGACACTAGTTCTGAGGGCCTGGGGGGGCAATGGATTCCCTTAATTTGCATAGATTTCCTCTCACTTCCTGTTCGGCTATGGGGCAGGAAATGAAGGAAAAGCCAAAATGAAAAAAAAAAGCGTTGCCTATAGTTCTACTTTAAGCACAAATTTCTGATAATTTTATAGAGAGGACTAAGAAGATATAACCATGTCAATGGTGCAGCAGAAAACATATAGCACAGTGAGGAAGGTTTGTGGTGCAGGATGCGGGGCAGTCAAAATTAAAAGCGGCGCCCCCCCAGTTGTGGAATGCCAGCCGGAAGCAGTCCGGCCACTTTATGGGGGCGCTAGACTAATTTGCCTCCTCTCAGCCCAGTCCGCCCTATAAGACTGGCAAGACTCGCAAGCCATCGGAGGCTCTTTCTGTGCTGCCCCCTTGCAAAGTGCTGCCCTAGGCTTGGGTACAGCGTTGCGCTTTGTCCATCAGTGTCGTCTGTCAGTGCCCATCAGTGCCACCTATAATCGCCCATCAGTGTGGTCTTTCAGTGCCCATCAGTGTCGCCTATCACTGCCCTTCAGTGCTGCCTATCAGTGCCCATCAGCGCTGCATATCAGTGCCCAAAAGTGCTGCATATTAGTGCCTCATCATCAGTGCCACCTCATCAGTGCCCATCAGTCCTGCCTTATCAGTGCCCATTAGCGCAGCCTCATCAGTGCCCATCAGTGAAGGAGAAAGAAGAATTTTTTTTTAAATTTTTTCTTTTATTTGTTTAGCAAAAAATTAAAACCCCAGTGGTGATCAAATACCACCAAAAAAAAGCTCTATTTGTGGGAACAAAATGATAAAAATTTTGTTTGGATACAGCGTTGCATGACCGAGCAATTGTCATTTAACCACTTCAATACAGGGCACTTATACACCTTCCTGCCCAGACCAATTTTCAGCTTTCAGTGCTGTCGCAGTTTAAATGACAATTGCGTGGTCATCCATCACTGTACCCAAACTAAATTTTTATCATTTTGTTCCCACAAATAGAGCTTTCTTTTGGTGGTATTTGATCAAAATCATATCAAATCATATTTGATCTGCGTTTTTTTTTTTTTTGCTAAACAAATAAAAAAAGACTGAAAATTTTGAAAAAAAAAGTTTTGTCTTTCTTTCTGTTATAAAATTTTGTAAATAAGCAAGTCTTCTCTTTCACTGATGGGCACTGATAAGGCGGCACTGACAGGCACTGATAAGGCGGCACCGATGACGTGGCACCAATGAGCGGGCACTGATGGGCACTGACAATGGGCACTGATATGCGGCACTGGTAGGCGGCACTGATGGGTGGCACTGATATGCAGCACTAATGGGAATTGATAGGCGGCACTGATGGGCACTCATGGGTGGCACTGGGTGGCATTGGTGGGCACTGATGGCCACTGAAAGGCTGCAAAAATGGGTTCTTATGGGTGGCACTGATAGGCGGCACTGCTGGGCACTGATAGGCGGCACTGCTGGGCACTGATGGGCATTGATACGTGGCACTGATGGGCACTGATACCCGTAGGTGCGAGTGAGGAAAAGCCGATCACCGGCTCTTCATATTTACATCGTGATCAGCTGTGATTGGACATGACTGATCACGTGGTAAAGAGTCTCTGTCAGAGACTCTTTACCTAGATCGGAGTTGCAGTGTGTCAGACTGACACACCGCAACAACGATCGCCACGATGCGCGCCCCCGGGGCAGCGGCTTAAAATCCTGAGGACGTCATATGACGCTCAGTCAGGATATTGAAACCACTTTGCAGCCATCATTCTGCTATATGGCGGGCGGCAAGTGGTTAAAATATGACAGCGCTGAAAGCTGAAAATTGGCTTGGGCAGGAAGGGGGGAAAGTGCCCTGTATTGAAGTGGTTAAACTGCATATGGGGCTGTTTAACTGTTATGCCCCGTACACACGATCGGATTTTCCGACAACAAATGTTGGATGTGAGCTTGTTGGCGGAAAGTCAGACCGTGTGTATACTCCATCGAACATTTGTTGTCGGACTTTCCGGCAACAAATGTTGGCTAGCAGGTTCTCAAATTTTCCGCCAACAAATGTTTGTTGTCGGACTTTCCGATCGTGTGTACACAAGTCTGTCGGACAAAAGTCCACGCATGCTCGGAATAAAGTACGAGCCGGAAGCGCTTGGTCTTGTAAAACTAGCATTCGTAATGGAGACATCACGTACTTCTTGTACGTAACTACGTTCGTAATTGTTGGCCAACATTTGTGTGACCGTGTACATGCAAGACAAGTTGTAGCCAACATCCAACATTCGAACAAAAATCCACGGTTTTGTTGTCGGAAAATCCAATGGTGTGTACGCGGCATTAGAGTGGGAAGGATAGAACTCCCTTCCACTGTTGCTGGTGTCAGTGGGGAGTATAGATAAATTCTAAACCTTTTAGATATGTTTTTTTAGAAAACACAATGTACAGGGATATTGAAAATGGTAGTGACATAAACACACACAATATGTTTTGCCCCTTCACCCCTCTTATACTTACCTGAGCCCAATCTCGATCCAGCGCTGTGCTCCACTGTAGCGCTTCTCTTATTCTTAAAGGCACCCCCAACATTCTGCTGCAATTGTTGCACGATATAATCGCAAACAAATCGAATGTTAAAATATTGTGCTAAGCTTGTCAACCAAAAAGGAGCACAAGCTTCCACCTTTACTTCAAACCCAAACACTTTACTGGCGCACTGTATTTTTTTTTTGTAGTATAGTATAGAAATTAGGATTGTAAAATACCTTGAACACCTTTGGGTGGCTTAAAGAGAATAGTAACATGGTGTGCTGTGTACGCCACGGCGGACAGGGGGTGTAGCCACATTGCATTAAGCGTGGAAGGGGCCTAAATTAGCCCACCCTACCTACAACACCCCTTACTATCCACTGCACCCCAACCTTCCGCTGACAGTCCAAAGTAGTCCAAGCTACCTATAGCAACCCACACTATCAACACCACACCAAATTGGCCCATTCTATCTACAACACTCCAAATCAGTCCATCATATCCAAGGCACCCCAAAATGGACCACCCTAACCACAACAGCACAAAGAACCCCACACCAACGGGATGGACAGTGAGGCAGCGGGATGGGCAGGGGGACAGATAGAGGGAAAGTGGGATGGACAGGGAGACAATGGGATGGACAGGGGGACAGTGGGATGGACAGGGGGTGGACAGGGGGACAATGGGATGGACAGGGGGACAGTGGGATGGACAGGGGGACAGTGGGATGGACAGGGGGACAGACAGGGGGGGCAGCGGGGTGGACAGGGGGACGGCGGGATGGACAGGGAGGCAATGGGATGGACAGGGGGACAGCAGGAAAGATAGGGGTATGGACAGGGGGAAAGTGGGACTCAGGAGACACACAGACAATGAGAAGAGGGGTCCTTTAGCTAGTGGTGGTCTGTCCTGAGAGATGCCTGCCATGTTTGGCCACTTAAAGCTATGATATGTAAACTCAGCAGATCAGTGAGGGGACAGAAGGCAGCAGTAGTAGAGAGGGAAGTGCTGGCAGTGTGTGGTCACTGGAGTCTCTGCTGGGGACAGAGATGAGACACATTGCTGACAGGCACTGGGGACATCTCACCGGGAAGTATGCTATCAGAATAATGTGTCCGGGTGTCTGGCAGTCGGAAACTCGGGCATGTGATGCAAAAACCGGACAGGTGGCAACCCTAGCCCTCACAGTTCATTGAGAGCTAGAATCTGTCTGCCTTGGAGTAGACAGTACTTGCCACTCTGTTTTTACATTGTGACAGCAGGTGCAGGGAGAAGATCCCCTGCCCACTGTCACAGCGGGAGGATTAGAGGGGTGCATTTTAGTAACATGTTACACGTCACACCCTAAATACTTGCATGCAATTTAGGGATAAATTATTGCCCCCGGGCACCAATGTTTGCATCCAAGGATGATCATCCAAGCCTAACCACAGGTAACAGTTGCATTTGCATTTGCTCAAGAACATATTTGGGCACAGCCAACTTGTCATTCATTCACATGAGAAAAATGGCTATAGCTAAATGTAGACACTGGTGATTATGTCTGCGTTATTCCACTGATTCTTGCTAGAATTCGCAAACCAGTTCTAATCACCCGTGTGAATGAGACCTTAAAGTGGTTGTAAACCCTTACAGAACACTTTTTGCTACAGGTAAGCCTATAATAATGCTTACTTGTAGCTACCCTGGATATCTCCTAAACCTGCACGATTTAGGAGATATTCCCTGTATTCGCATGTGCCAACATCATCAGCACATGTGCACTGAAGCAATGGCACATACGTGCCGTTTGCTTCAGTGAGTGTGCCCTTACCAATGGGAGTGACGTCATCGCGGCTCCGGCCAATCACAGCGCCGAAGCCGCTATACCCCCGGGAGTCATGTTGCCGGCCGGTGCTATGTACAGGCACCGCAGCGAGGGCTTCGATTTAAGGTGAGTATTACATAATGAGCTAGTATGCTATGCATACTAGCTCATTATGCCTTTGTCTTGCAGGTGTTATTTTTTTTTTTTTTTCAAAGTGGGTTTACAACTGTACAACTAAAGACAAAACTTTTTTTTTTTAGATTTGGATAGAGTGGGATTAGAACACTTCTCAGCATTCTGTGTCTAGGTAGATTCACCCTCTCTATTTGTCCTGTTTACCATTATTATAGAAAGTGAAAGTTAAAGAAAATCCCACATTTTGGGTTGTCCCCAGAAAAGTAATAGAGGGGATACCTTCCAATGGGGATATTACTTCTGGTGACCTGGGGGGGGTCAAGGGAATCCCTTAATTTGTAGGGATTTCCTCTCACTTACTGTTTGGCTATGGGGCAGGAAGTAAAATGAAATCTCCCCAATGGGGATGAGGAGAAACTCGGTGTGTCCCTATTTTTTTAGTGGGGACAGATTGTGTTTCCTCTCATTTCAAATTGTCCACAGTGGGTTCAGTCTGCCCGAGGCCTGCTCTGACCAAACACCTAGAAAGGTAAGAAATATTTTTTTAAATATTTATTTAGGCTGTGTGAATGTGAACACATAACAAACATATAGTGGGGTTTTCCAAAATGTGACTGGAAATACACATGAAAGTTCTCAAGGCATGGGTGGGTACATTGTCCCTCGTGTGCACAAGCTATTCAAACATTCAAGATGCCTATAAAGTCCCATGTCTAAATCAGCTCCAAAGAAACAACTAGAAAGGTAAGAAGTAAAGCGCCTCTAGGCTAAAAGTGTTACTAAACCCAGGACCCTGCATTCACAATATCTGGTCTCCCACAGTACACAGAACATGAGAATGCAATTATTTTAGTAAATATAAACTGCTAAATGTCTTTTCTCATCAATAGTTAGAGCAATCTTGTGACTTCTATCAGTGTCCAGTCAGGCACTGGTTAAAGCTTGTAGAAGGAGTTTTCTGACTGTGCTATGAGACTGCAGGACCCCTGACCCTCTGTCTGGAAAGTGCTGATTGGCCCTGTGCTGATCACATGCATACTCCCAAGGAAAAAAAATAATTTATAGCAATACATACCGAACTGAGCATGTGCAGCCTGACTCCATAGACTCTATTTTATCAGAAATTATTAGGAGTCAGTGGAAGGAGGGGAGGATCAGACGACCCACGCTGTCCGTGTTTATGGATGCAGGCAGTGTGGCTCAGGAATGATGGCTTCCTTTGGGGGCCCTCGCTGAAAAGGAGCAGCCAGGAGCACCGTTGGGGAACCCCAGGAGAGGGGGTTTGGGCTTAGGGTTGCCACCTGTCCAGGATTCACCCGGACAGTTCGGGTTTGGAATCATGCATCCAGGTTTCAGACTGCCTGAAACCCAGACACATTATTCAGACTGGACCATGGCTTCCAGATGCATCTGGATGAGAGGTGCTGACTGCCAAGGGGTGAGTGAGCTCACCATCCATCCCTGTCTGTGACCAAAGTCTCCCTCCTTCTCTCTCCTGCCTCTGAGTGACTACACTAAGGTAATTCAGGGTTCTCAGAGCACCCCTTACATCAGAGTTCCCCTTTACACCAGAGGCCACAGTATTCCCCCTTATATCAGAGTCCTCTCCGTACATCAAAGTTCTCAGTGTTCTCCCTTAAATCAGGGTTCCCAGAGCATCCCTTAAGTTAGAGTCCCCAGATTTCCCCCCTTACCTCAGAGTCTGCAGAGTCCCCCCTTACAGTGTAAGGGAACTCTGCGTGTTCAGATGTTAAAGGGTGACTCTGTGAACTCTGATGTAAAGGGGGACTCTTGTTATTAACTTCATATGATTAGAAAAGTTATTTAATAGCAAAACATTTGTATAGTTTATACTATAAAAAAGAAAAAAATGCTGTGTGCCGCTAAAGTGTTCGGGTTTGACTTGAAGAAAAGGTGGCAACCCTATTTGGACTGCTTGTGCAAAACCATTGCACAGAGCAGGTGAGTATGACATGTTTGTTATTTACAAGAAAAAAGCAAAGCTTTAGAATCACATTAGGTATGCTGTGTGAATGAGAACACAGTGGTGTAGTGGGTAGCACTCTCACCTAGCAGCAATAGGGTCGCTGGTTCGAATCCCAACCATGACACTACCTGCCTGGAGTTTGCATGTTCTCCCTGTGCCTGTGTGGGTTTTCTCCGGGTACTCCGGTTTCCTCCCACACTCCAAAGACATGCCGGTAGGTTAATTGGATCCTGTCTAAATTGGCCCTAGTATATGAATGTGAGGTTAGGGATTGTGTAAGCTCCTTGAGGGCAGGGACTGATGTGACTGTGCAATGTATGTAAAAGCGCTGCGTAAATTGATGGCGCTATACAAGTACCTTAAATAATAATAATAATAACAAACATATAGTGGGATTCTCAAATTTTACTGTAAAAGTGGAAATATACTTTAGGCTGCCCACACAATAAAAAAATATAAGTTCAGTCCGTTCTCTGATGGTGCGCTATTTTGGTTTGTCTTTTTTCTGCCTGCCCTGACCTTTACCACTTGGCTCTGACTGTAATCACTCAGCTATACTGTACTAACTTTTTGTTTTGTCTTTTGGCTTGCCCTCATTGTAGCTCTTAGATACAACTCGTTCTTCGTCATTCCACTGATAATAGGCACTCATAGTCCAGATATTATAGTACTACACAAAAACCTGCTAACATCTGGGTACTGTTAAGTGTACACTATGTCTAGCCTTAATACAAGAATCCACTTAACGTGGTTATAATGTCTGAGCCTCAGCCTACAAGACAAATTTCAACATATCCAACCATTTGCTATTTATCGAAAAACAAGGACAAAGAGCAACCTTCCGAAAGCTACTTGGTCCCCTTTACTCCAAAGCTCTGAAGTAGTAAGCAGTTCTCGGAAGTAATAAGCTTCAAATATTTCAGTATAACACTAGCATAAATGTTGCATAATTATAATTCAAAATGTTCTTATACTACTGCGGTTATTAAAATAGTAATACTAATCACATAAATTCAGAATGACTTGCACATACAGTGCCTGCCTACAAAGGCTGCTTTCACCCTATAGCGTTTTATGATTTTTTGTTGCATTGGTCCCAATTCACTTTACTGTGTGTATGGCATCACGTTCGTAGCTACATAGAGCAGGCCAAACAGTATATCTGTATCCTCACAGTATATACAAACGTACACATTACACACACCAGTAACAGCATACAGTGCTGTGAAAAAGTATTTCCTGATTTTTGAATTTTTTGCATATTCATCACACCCAAAGCGGTAGTAAATTGCTGAAAGAAAAAAACAAAAAAAAAACCCTGCAAGACAATACTATAATGTGCTATAGGTGCACATCATGCCAGCACATTATGAAATACTTACCTTAGAACAAAGCTCCCGCAGCGCACCCAGTCACCGCTGAGGGAGCTGATATGTTCCCCCTGCGTTTCTTCCGGGATCTCTGGCTCCTGCGCTGTGAGTGGCCGGAGCCGCGATTACGTCACTCTCGCACATGCGCGCAGGATCCCTTAGTTCCGGCAAGTTTTCCGGGCCTGCAGAGCGCATGCGCCGCTGACATCAGTGGCGGCTTGCAGGGTCAATATCTCCTAAACCGTACAGGTATTATAGGCTTACCTGTAGGTAAAAATCACCAAGCGGGGTATACAACCGCTTTAATGCCCTGTACACACGGTCGGACATTGATGGGACATTACGACCACAAAATCCATCGGATTGTTTCCGATGGATTTTGTGCCAAACTTGTCTTTGCATACACACGGTCGCACAAAGTTGTTGGAAAATCCGATCGTTCTGAACGCGGTGACGTAAAACACGTACGTCGGGACTATAAACGGGGCAGTAGCCAATAGCTTTCCTCTCTTAAATTTATTCTGAGCATGCGTGGCACTTTGTGCGTCGGATTTGTGTACACACACAATCAAAATTTAAACGATCGGATTTTGTTGTCGGAAAATTTTATATCCTGCTCTCAAACTTTGTGTGTCGGAAATTCCGATGGAAAAAGTCTGATGGAGCCTACACACGGTCGGAATTTCCGACAACACAATCCGATCGCACTTTTTCCGTCAGAAAATCCGACCGTGTGTACAGGGCATAAGTGATTCAGATCATCAAACACATTTTATTATTACACAAAGATAACCAGAGTAAATACAAAACGCAGTTTTTAAATGACGATTTCATTTATTAAGGGAAAAAAAATGTCCAAACCTGTCTGGCCCTATGTGAAAAAATTATCCCCCCCCTTACTAAATCATGAATGAACTGTGATTAACTTAATTATTTGGAAAGCCAAGTTTCATTTTGTTAAAGTGATTATAATAAATAATCATGAAATCATCATTAAAAAAATTGCATTTTGTATTTACTGGAGCTGTCTTTGCGTAATAAAACTTGTGTGATGATCTACATCATTTAGGCCTAATGCACCATGGACGTTTTTACAGCTGCTCCAAAAGGCATCAGGCGTTTTTGTTTTTTTTTACAGCTTAAAAACGCCTTTTAATGTTATTCTATGTGTCTATGCAGACATAGGCTTCCAGTAGCTGTGACTGGCATAGGCTTTTTCAAGCTGCAAAAAAAAAAACCCGTTCTGGAGCTGCAGCGTTACAGCTGTAAAAATGCTGAAAGCGGCTAAACGCCTGTTAACGATGTGTAGTGTACAGCGTTAAGCCGCGTCAAGTGTTTTTAAGCTGTAGTGTTTGGTTTTTGGAGTGGAAAATAGAAGAGAGCAGAGAAACACTGCTAAATGCTAACGCTGCTAAATGCTAACGCTGCTAAACGCTTACGCAGCAAAACGATTCTAAAGCCGCGTACACACACGATCGCACATTCCGACAACAAAACCCATGTTTTTTTCCGACGGATGTTGGCTCAAACTTGTCTTGCATACACACGGTCACACAAATGTCGGAAATTACGAACATCAAGAACGCGGTGAAGTACAACACGTACGACGAGCCGAGAAAAATGAAGTTCAATAGCTCTTCTGCTTGATTCCAAGCATGCATGGAATTTTGTGCGTCGGAATTGTGTACACACGATCGGAACAATCGGACAACAAAATCCGTTGTCGGAAAATTTGAGATCCAGATTTTGTTTGTCAAAAACTCAGATGGAAAATGTCCGATGGAGCCTACACACAGTTGGAATTTCTGACAACAAGCTCCCATCGAAGATTTCCCATCGGAAAATCCGACCTTGTGTACGCGCCATAAGAGTGCATTTGTACAGCCGTTTTTTCGGTGCTCCCTTTGCAGTTGGTTTTTTTAAACGCCCTGTGTGCATGAGGACTTAAGTGTGACAAATATGCAAAAAAAATGTAAATATATGGAAGAGGGCAAATACTTTTTAGCACCACTGTACATGGGACAATTTCACTAACAAACATTGTATGTTAAAGTGTTTGTAAATTCTTACATACACACAGTGAAGTGACTGGCCTCGGGTGAGGAGATGAAACACATCCTCCTACAAAAGTTGTGCCTATTTATCTGCGGTCTTCTTATCTCTACATCTGTTCAAAGTGCTGAATTATAAATATTGATCAAACTGTCAGAAAAAAGGGGATGGAGAGCTGGAGTTACACTCTGCAGAGCTCGGTGAGGAGAGCTCTAAAAGATGATTGGAAGGAAGAGACACACCCCCTTCCACATAGTACACAGGAACAGAGCTGAGGCTGTCAATCAGCTGGAGGTCCTTCCCCTTTTATCATTTTTCTTTTGGTGTCAGGAAAACCCAAGTGATTCATGCTGACAGCAGAGGAACGAAGCAGCAGACAGAAATGACATGTAGTGCTCTAGATTGAGACAAGATCACACTATAGAGGGATATGCTTTCTTCATTTTTCTTGCCTGAGGTTTACAACCACTTTAAGAAGCACATGATTCAGAACTATATCTACATCAGTAAGGTGGTGGCATTTCTAAAAAAAAAGTGAGTTTATAGATGGATGCCTACCTCTTACCACTAAGCGTGCTACCAAATGCCATTCCATTAAAACATAGCAGTGTTTGACAGAGCAGGAAACAGAAAAGGTAAGTATTTAAAGAGGCGCTCCAGCCCCCCCCCCCCCACCACCAAAAAATTTAAAGTCAGCAGCTACAAATATTAGGACACTTACCTGTCCAGGGATACCATGATGTCGACACCCCAGCCAATTGTTTAATCGGCTTTCAGGTGCTGCAGCCGCCATTCGTTGTAAGCCTTGTGAAGCACGCTGTGCTTTGTGAATGGCCTGCCGGCTGGGGAAGGAGGAGGGTGGCTGAACTTCTGAGGTACCTCGCCGCCTCAAGGTCTCCCGGAAGTGGGGACGGGTACCTGTCAAAAAGAGGTACCCACTCCCCCCTCCCCCCCTGAAAGGTGCCAAATGTGGCAGCGGAGGGGGGGAGGAAGCAAATAAACGGAGCTTCCTCTTTTGGGTGAAGCTCCCCTTTAAGTATTTACCCCTTTCTTTTGCTTAAAGAAGCTTTTTGGCCAAGTTTATTTTTCTGACGGGGTTACTTCAACTCAATCGATGGATCAACTTGGGTACAACCAGCCTGCCCATAGATGGATCAGATCATGGCCGGTCCCTGCTGAACCAGCTGACATTTAATCAGTGCTGTCAACCGTCAGTAAATTTGTAAAAATCTGTGATTTTTACAGCTGTCTGTAACTATCAGGGGCTGATCAATTTCATGCTGTGTTGACTTTTGTAAGTGTAAACCAGTCAAATTACTTGTTATGGGTATTGTCAGTGTTTCATGTTGTGTTGCTACTGTTTAAATATTGATTGTCTTCGTTTTTAATGCGATTTTTCAAGTTGTCAGTAAAAAATGTGCTCCGCCAGTAAACTTTCCATGGTTTGCCATTAAAAAATGCTGCGAGAGGTTGGCAACACTGCAATCAATCCATCTATGGCTGGCTTACATTTCTTTTTCTGATCAAATATTTTGTTTTGCTCCATTCCAGCAGTGTTGCTCTGTGTCGCTGCAAATCATTAGCAAAAAAATCAGCTTTTGTATAGCCTGCTTAGCTTAAGTATTACTGTCATATAATGCATACACCTTTACAAAGCATACTAGTGGTCACTGGTCAATAAACTTATCACTATAACCAGTATGTTATTTGCAAATTCTAGAAACTTTTGCCAGAGGGTGTCCTAATATAAAAACAATCTAAAGGACTTAGTTACAAAGCAAAACGTCTTGATCTTGATGGACGCATACTGACGGCACACTAGTTCCAGGGCAGTGACTCAGTGAATAGGTTTAGCTTCATTAAAGTTAAACTCCAGGCAGATATAAAAGACACAAATTAATGCAGCCCTGTAATCATTAACACGACCATTAAATGTATTTATTTTAATACAAGCAGTGTAAATACCTGAATTTGACTTGGTATCAGCAGCATGCAATCCCTGTGCAGCAAAGCTAGAGTGCGAGAAGAAGAAGCAGCACAAAGAGCTAGTCAGCTCATGTGCTGATATGAAGCAAGCTGATAGGAGGAGAGAAAGATGAGCTTAACGCTGTGCTGCTTCTTCTTTCACTGTGCAATCACAGGCTGGGGTGGGTCCAGGTTGACCTGGGCTCAAAGGAAGTGGGTTAAATGGTGGTGCTAATCAGACTGAGGACATCTAGCATCAGAAAAAAGTATTGTATCATACACTTAAAGTGACCCTGTCAGCAAAAACCCCCCAAAATACCTACCTTTACTGCTACACATGCTACCAAATGCCACTCCATAGCAGTGTTTGACAGAGCAGGTAACAGAAGAGTTAAGTATTTAAAAAGGTGTTTTGCCCCCCCACCAAATAATTAAACATCAGCAGCTACAAATACTGTAGCTGCTGACTTTTAATATTTGGACACTTACCTGTCCAGGGATCCCGCAATGGCGGCACCCCAGCCGGTTTTTCAATCGTCTCTCGGGTGCTGCCACCGCCATTTGTTGCCGCCGAACTTTCGAGTGCTCACGCCGCCTCAAGGTCTCCCGGAAGTGGGGAAGGGTACCTGTCAAAAACAGGTACCCGCTCCCCCCCCCCCCCCCGAAAGGTGCCAAATATAGAAGTGGAGGGGGGAGGAAGCAAACAAGTGGAGCTTCCCCTTTACCCCCTTCTTTTGCAGAAAGTAGCTTTTTGGCCAAGTTTATTTTTTCTGATGGGTTTACTTCAGGGTCAGTAATATTAATGTGGTATGCAATGGACAAGACAGGGGGTATTCAGGAGGGTGAACACCTAGGCTTTTAGCAGAATTTACTAGCTGCTGCGTTTAGGTGAGGTTAAACCTTCCTCTCCTGAACATGGAAGATTTGCATTCAGGATAAAAGCTTTAGCAGGTCACAGTGATACTGGGACCTACCATGCTGGTTCCAGATCCGCTCATGGGTGTGCAAAGCCTAGGAAACATGGCAGGGGTGTACATGGAGGAGGGAGGGACTTGCAGTAATGGGCGTATTTGGAAACGATCAGCCACGGGATCACTTCCATCTGACAGACAACAGTCAGCTTGTCAGATTTACCCACACTCCCAGTGGTTACAGCTTGACAGCGTGTGTAAAACCCCCCTATAGCCACCAACATATGGTTTATGCAGTGAAAGGGTTAATGGATTTGAGCTTTTTCAGTGTTACCCTTGAAGCCATATGCTGTACATTTTTTTTTTTGGAGAACTGAAGTGTATATATATATATATATATATATATATATATATATATATATATATATATATATATATTTATATATATATTACAATCGTTTGGTAGACTTTGAAAAATCTAAACCAAAAGCATTGTGTCTTGTCTCATATATAGTGATAGTTTGAACTTCGTAGAACTTTTAGGTCTCATGTACACGAGTTTAGAAGCTTTCGCTGTTTTTTTGCCAAAGCCCCTGAACGCAACTCAATAAAAGCCTGAGGGGGTTATTTACTAAAGGAAAATCCACTTTGCACTGAAAGTGCACTTGGAAGTGCAGTCGCTGTAGATCTGAGGGGGACATGCGAGGAAAATAAAAAACAGCATTATAGCTTGCACATGATTGGATGATAAAATCAGCAGAGCTTCCCCTCATTTCAGATCTACCCCTCAGATTTAGAGCGACTGCACTTTTAAGTGCACTTGAAGTGCAAAGTGGATTTGCCTTTCGTAAATAACCTCCATTGTGTTATTACAGCTCTGACAAATTCAAAAAGAATACTGCTAGTTTGTATATAACAACGCTGGTAATTAACCGGTTACCATCTGGCAGCCCGTGCTGCAACAGGGCAGCACGGGCAGGCTGGATCAGGTACACGTACGTCATCCAGCCAAGGCACGCAACGTGCCACTCTTGCGACCTCGTGTCAATTGCAGCTCCCGGTATCCCGCCGCTTAGAACTTTTATGAATGAATTTCATTCATAACAGCTGTGATTCCTATAGTGATGCTATGATTGGCGCACAACTTTCACATAATACCTGGGCCAATTACAGTGCCCTGTACCATGTGATAGCTGTGGGACAATCACAGCACAATAGTAATCTAGTAATGACAGCTGTTATGAATGTAACCCATTCATGACAGTTCAAACCACAGTTACAGTGATCATCACTATAAACAGCAATCAAAGTGTAAACAAAATACCTAATGGTGACTATGACCACTATGGTGACAATGAACAACTATGTAAGTATGTAAAAAAAAAAAAAATAGTAAAAAATAAGTTTAAAAAATTGAACAAAAAAACACATACATTTTTTTTTTTACATACTGTCACCACTCATTGTCCCCTGATCACCGCCACACCAGTCATATGATGACGCTGTACTGCACTGGTGACAGTATGTTAAATAAAATCGTAATTTCTTCATTTTTCAAAAAATTGTAATAAAAAATTCCAACTTTAAAAACTAGACCTGCCTCTTACTAAATACCTTGGATTGTCTACTTTACAAAAATGGGTAATTTGGGGGGCTTTTGTACTGTCCTGGCATTTTAAGGGCCTCAAGAAATGAGGCCATTAGTACAAATATATATATATAACATAGTTTGAAGGCTCTATAACTTTCACAGACCAATTAATATACACTTATTGGATTTTTTTTTTACCAAAGACATAGCAAAATACATTTTGGCCATTTTGGCATTGATGAATAAATTGGATATGTTTTATAACAAAGTAGAAAATATTTTTTTTGAAAAAATTGTTGGTCTTTTTTCTTTGTTGAAGCAAAAAATAAAAAACCCAGTGGTGATTAAATACCACTAAAAAGCTCTATTTGTGTGAAAAAAAAGATAAATATGTAATTTATGTACAATGTTGCATGACCATGCAAATACCAGTTAAAGTAGCACATTGCCAAATGACAAAAAATGCCCTGGGCATGAAGGGGGTAACACCTTCTGGAGGTCCAGTGGTTAAAGTGATTGTAAAGGCAAAAATATGTATTTTTTTAAAATATCAAACAAGTTATACTTACTTGCTCTGTGCAATGGCATTGTCCCCAACCGTCTTCTTCTGGGGTTACCTGCCAGTGTTCTTGTCTCCTCCTCTTCTCCATGCACCACCTTAGGAAGCCGCTTCCTATGAGGGCGCATGTGTAGGATTGCTGTCAAGCGGGGCTGTGTGAATCCATATATAGACACACAAAGCGCAGCTTGGCACTGCCCCTCACAGGATTTGACTGACAGCAGCAGGAGCCAATGGCTCCTGCAGCTGCCTCTCTGTCCTGTAAATGCAAGGAGAGAGCTGCTACAGACGAGCACAATGCTGGATCGAGTGAGGACTCAGGAAAGTATTTAGGAGAGGGCGATACAAATACTGGAACTTGTTTTACGCTAATGCGGGGAATGCATGAAGGTAAAAAATGTAACGCCTTTACAACCACTTGAAGACTACCCCTAAGTAGGCATATAGAGACAGGTCATAGAGTTCAGAGTCTGGCATGTGTAGTAAAGAGTAGGACATGAGCCATATTTCCCCCCATAACTGGTTGCTAGGATGCGGTCAGCTGCATAGCTTTATTGGTTGCTAGGACGCTGGCTGCCAGTACCCTAGCAACTAATGATGAGTGACTAAATACTAACAGTGGGTAGAGCCTGATGGGATCTCTGAGATACTAGTTACCCATCGGATCTGCCTTCCTTGTAACTGACAGAGGACAGCAATGGGTGGATTCAATAGCCGCTAGTGGGTGGTCTACTGTCACTGTTGTCCACTGTTAATCACAAGGAACGCTGACCAGATAGGGAACTAGTCTCTCAGAATGCCCATCAGGATCCACCAACTCCCTGGCTCCTGTGCTTGTTTGCGTGATGGGCCGGGAGCTCAGTGTTACTGAGCTACATTGAGGACTGAGGGGGTTATTTACTAAAGGAAAATCCACTTTGCACTGAAAGTGCACTTGGTAGCAAAGTCGCTGTAGATCTGAGGGGGACATGCAAGGAAAATAAAAAACAGCATTTTAGCTTGCACATGATTGGATGATAAAATCAGCAGAGCTTCCCCTCATTTCAGATCTACCCCTTAGATTTAGAGTGACTGCACTTCCAAGTGCACTTGCAGTGCAAAGTGGATTTGCCTTTCGTAAATAACCCCCAATGCTAGTGCTCTGAAAAGTGATCTGCGGTGGAATGCTTTTCAGAGCATGCATAAGCATCTGCTGTCAGGTGTAGAGGGGATGATTCTGCTGTCTCCTAAATGCCTGATTTTTTTGTTTTGTTTTTTTTCTGCCGAATTGGCATTTTATAATAGGGCTAATACACCACAACAGTGAGCCAAGTGTTTGGCTCGTGGTTGTGGTACAGCCCTATTGACTTGAATGTCCGAGATTCACAGGTCAACTTTGCTTGTCAACTCATCTTTTTTACTGCCCCCATGTGAAGGAGGCTGCTAAGCCATGCGCATGCAGCCTCCTTCTTTAAATATTTTATTATAGAAGAGATTTGTAACATCTCTTCTGCAATAAAACATACCTACCTGCCTGTTCGCAGTTTCCACTGGCATGCAAATCTGTAGTTCTTCTTTAGCCCTAGTTCACATATATGCAGCGTGGGAAACTCAGCAAATCCTGAACGTTTCCCGCACCACACTGAAATCGCACTCCGTTAATGCAATCTGCCACCGGTGTCAACATTAAATTAATGACACCCCCAAACAGATGCCTTTTTTTTGTGCGCTGCAGTGCAAAGTGAGCCCATACAAAATGAATAGGCTTAAATCGCACTGCAAAGATTTGCATGTGATTTGAATAGGAATGCGGTGCGATTCCTATCCAAATCACATACATAGTCCCGCACCGCATACATGGGAACCCAAGCTTAGACTTCATTCACATGGGCAGTAAAAAAATGCATATACTAGTGTTTTTTACCCCCTTACACCGACGTAACACATATATGCGGCCCCACTGCACTGGGTTTTTTTCTGTGGGGCCGCATATACGGGCACTCGCACAGCGTACTCCTGTCACAGGGACCGGGGTCTCATTGACTCCTGATTCCGAGTCACCTCCTCTCAGTGGTAGCCTCTGATTGGCTACCACAGCGATCAGTCACTGTGAAGCCCGCTCATGTGTTTCTCTCTCTGTGAATGGAGAGGAAAGGTACAATGTATCTTTCTCACTCCTTGCAAAGAGGGAAAAAAAGTGTGTGCAAAAAAAGAAATAAAGAAAAAAAAAGAAAGAAAAAAATACCTAGATCAAGGTTTGATCTAGGTTAGTGCCAGGGTTAAAGTCAAAGGTCAGGGTCAAAGATCGGGGTCGGTATATTTTGGGCAGGATTTTTTTTTTAAAATTAGTAACAAACAAACAAAAAAAAAAGCAAAATTCGCACTATTGTTCCCGGGCTATACTATGGGTACAAACGTCAACGATCGCAGTGTGGTATCACTGCGATCATCAGGAGCAGGAGAATTTATTTAGGGTGGTAGGTTATGGTAGCAATGGCTCCCGGGCTATACTATGGGTACAAACGTCAACGATCGCAGTGTGGTATCACTGCGATCATCAGGAGCAGGAGAATTTATTTAGGGTGGTATGTTATGGTAGCAATGGCTCCCGGGCTATACTATGGGTACAAACGTCAACGATCGCAGTGTGGTATCACTGCGATCATCAGGAGCAGGAGAATTTATTTAGGGTGGTAGGTTATGGTAGCACCAAGAAATATACAGCTGAATTTAAAAAAATGTTTTTTTGGGTTTTTTTTTACTATTTTTAAACAGTTATCCTTTGATAATAATAAAAAAAAAATCAGGACATATCCATTACCATTTACCACCATATAAAAGCCCAATTTGTCCTGAAAAAACAAGATATAATCCACCTGGATGCACAAAGTAGTTGTGATGATTTGTACAGTTTTACTAACACGTGTCAAAGTTGCAAAATTATGCTTAGGCATTAAGATTTGTTTTACCCTTAGACACGAAGGGGTTAATTATGGCTCTGAACGTAGCTGCATTGTTTTCAATGCCAGCCAGGGTAAACATGCACTGCATTCAGTTTCGTAACACAGAATCCAAAAATCTGCGTCTAAGAACATACGCTTTATGTGCTTACACGTAAAAAAAAAAGCATACAAAATACACTTTTGTAAGTGCAAGTCTAAACAAAGGGGGAAAAATAAATGATCGTAAAAACAAAGTATGTACGAATATGCATCTTTATGTGTTTAAACGCAAAGATTTTACTGATCATTATGCAGGGACTTTTCTCCTAGAAAACACGTGTAATACCATCAGTTAAAATGTTACAGTCCTGTGAATAAAGCCTTCAGCCCTCGTTCAGATTGAAGCGACTTGTCAGGTCCAATCGCATGACAAGTCGCATCCTATCGCTGGCAATCGCACTGTTCAAATTTGCGGTGCCGCATCTATTTGAAGAAAAAAAAAGTCGTCCCTGCACTACTTTTGGCGATTTCAACTTGCCATGAAGCTGCACAAATGTCTTTCAAAATCGCACTGACATGCGTCTTTGAAATTGTGCGATTTCAGATGACGTTGTGCAATTTCAAAGCTGCGGTCAATGTGAGCGAGGGCTAAATGTCAGCAGCCTCAGGATTTGTCGCTGCCGAGTTTGAAGTTTGCTATACCAAGTCAAGTTTCTCTATAGAAAAATCCTCTGAGATGGTACAAAGCAGGCTGAGCATACGGAAATTGAATCTAAAGAACATTTAGCAGCTGACTTTCTCAGGGACAGACCTTTAAATGCAGGGACTGTCCCCGAACAGCAGAATGCCTAGAAGATATACAGCATAGAAGAATTCATAAACTATCACACTTCCTATACTGGCAGGAGATCACTCAGACCCTCCTGTGATCACTCAGAACATGTCCCATCCTTCTTCCCAAGTGATAGAACAAGAAGGTTTCTAAAGCTACTCACCGGCTCAGCAATGTGTTCTGCTCAGTGTGGTCAGAGACTTGAAGCTGTGACAGGACATAATCCTAGTTCTCCCTCCAGCAGGCAGGTCTTTACAGGCTGAGCTGAGGGGAAACTTGTGCTGAGTGTGTACAGCTCCAGCTTCTGGGCAGGCACTGGCTGACTGAGCTCTTCCTCCCAGCACACCACCACAAGCTGTTTGTGTACATACAATCCTCCTCACGGCTGTTTCTCTTACCAGCACTTTACTTCAGCTTTTATCCTACAACAGCTAGGCACGCTTCATGCTGGCTAAGAAGAGAGCTATTGCAATCCTGTGACTAAAAAACGTTCTTAGTGAATGACCCTCATAGCTTGCCGCTATAACTAAGCTCCATTCACAACTGAGCACTTCTGTACCTTAGGCCTCATGTACACTGCTGCTGGTAAACGGACGTTTAGGAAACGCTCCTGAATGCAAACACGGCTAAACACGGCTTGTAAACGCTGCTAAACACGCGTTTTTAAGCTGTGATGTTCCAGCGTTCCAGAGAGGTTGAGAAACGTCCCGTGTACATGAAGCCTAATGCCACGCACACACTGTCGGATTTTCTGTTGGGAAATGTTGGATGTGAGCTTGTTGTCGGAAAGTCCGACCATGTGTATGCTCCATCGGACATTTGCTGTCGGAATTTCCGCACACAAATATTTGAGAGTAAGTTCTCAAATTTTCCGACAGCAAAACTTGTTGTCGGAAAGTCCGATCGTGTGTACACAAGTCCTTTGCACAAAAGTTCACGCATGCTTTCCGCACACAAATGTTAAAGAGCAGGTTCTCAAATTTTCCGACAGCAAAACTTGTTGTCGGAAAGTCCGATCGTGTGTACACAAGTCCTTCGCACAAAAGTTCACGCATGCTTTCTGCACACAAATGTTTGAGAGCAGGTTCTCAAATTTTCCGACAACAAAACTTGTTGTCGGAAAGTCCGATCGTGTGTACACAAGTCCTTCGCACAAAAGTTCACGCATGCTTTCCGCTCACAAATGTTTGAGAGCAGGTTCTCAAATTTCACGCATGCTCGGAATCAAGCAGAAGGAGCCGCACTGGCTATTGAACTCCCTTTTTCTCGGCTCGTCGTACGTCTTGTACGTCACCGCGTTCTCACGTTTGGAATTTTGGGCCAACATTTGTGTGACCGTGTGTATGCAAGACAAGTTTGAGCAAACATCCGAACAATCGGAATCTCGTGGGATTGCATGCCACGCCTTCAAAATATAAGTGACATGAATGATAAAAAAAAACACAGAAACAAAGAAGGAAGAAAAATGGCTGCCACGCTTTATTGGTTTTAAATGAAATAAATAAACTTTATTACACTGTCAACAAATAAAGTGGTTCTAAAGCCTTAGCCCAAAAGTGGAACTTACGCTTTAAGTACCCCTTGCCCCCTGAAATGCCACAATTGGCATGTCATTTTTTTTTTTTGGGGGGGGGGAGCGGGTACCTAGTTTGGATAGGTACCCAGCTCCCACTTCCTGGTCTGGCCGCCTAGGCAACTCCTCCTCTTCCCCTAGGCGACCCCTCCCTCCCTGCAATCTTCTGGGACATGTCACAGGTCCCAGAAGATTGCCTGGCCACTGGCAGAGCGCAGCGCGATTTGCGCATGTGCAGTGAGCGCCCAGCTGTGAAGTCGCAAGCTGTCAAAGCCGGGCGCCCACACTTACAATGCCGGCGCCGTGGAGAGGAGGGGGGGAACCGGGCGGCTGCATCGCTGGACCGTGGGACAGGTAAGTGTCTGTTTATTAAAAGTCAGCAGCTACGCTTTTTGTAGCTGCTGACTTTTAATAAACTTAACAACCAGTGGAGCTCCGCTTTAAGAGTTTTCACCTTTTGCATTAAGGTGAAAAACCTTCTGTGCTGCTGTCACCTTCTGTGATTCAGCGATGTGCATGAGTGCAGCGGCTCCAGCAGCTGCCTCTCTCCTCATTGGACAGTTTGTTAAGCGCAGAAGCCATTGGCTTCCGCTGCTGTCAATCAAATCTTGTGACATGGGTGCTGGGGGGAACCCAAGTCCTGCTGTCTGTGCCAATGGATGCACCGGCGAGACACGAGAGCAAGCCCGCATGGGTGCCCCCATGGAAAGCTGCTTTCCGTGGGAGCACCCAATGAAGAGGAGGGGCTTGGAGCACACGCGGGGGACAGCAGAAGACGAAGGCTGCTCTGTGCAAAACTATTGCACAGAGCAGGTAAGTATAGCCATGTTATTTTTGTTTAAAAAAAATCCCGAAAGCTTACAACCACTTTAATAAATGTAAATAACCACTTTGGCCCCAGGGCTATTTTTTTTTTATTTTCGCTTGTAAAAATCGTAATTTCTTGGCAATAAAATTGCTTAACCGCTTCAGCTTCGGAAGATTTTACCCCCTTCCTGACCAGAGCACTTTTTGCAATTCAGGACTGCGTTGCTTTAACTGACAATTGCGCGGTCGTGCGACGTGGCTCTCAAACAAAATTGACGTCCTTTTTTTCCCACAAATAGATCTTTCTTTTGGTGGTATTTGATCACCTCTGCGATTTTTATTTTTTGCGCTATAAACAAAATAAGAGCGTCAATTTTGAAAAAAACACATTATTTTTTACATTTTGCTATAATAAATATCCCCCAAAAATATATAAAAAAACTTTTTTTCCTCAGTTTAGGCCGATTGTATTCTTCTACATATTTTTGGTAAAAAAAAAATCGCAATAAGCGTTTATTGATTGGTTTGCGCAAAAGTTATAGCGTTTACAAAATAGGGGATAGTTTTATGGCATTTTTATTAATAATTTTTTTTTACTAGTAATGGCGGCGATCAGCAATTTTTATTGTGACTGCGACATTATGTCGGACATTTTTGACACATTTTTGGGACCATTGTCATTTATACAGCGATCAGTGCGATTAAAAATGCACCGATTACTGTGTAAATGACACTGGCAGTGAAGGGGTTAACCACTAGGGGGCGGGGAGGGGTTAAGTGTGTCCTAGGGGAGTGATTCTAACTGTAGGGGGGATGAGCTGTGTGTGTCACTACGCTGATCACTGCTCCCGATGACAGGGAGCTGTGATCAGTGACACTTGTCACTAAACAGAACGGGGAGATGCTGTTTACATCAGCATCTCTCCGTTCGCCCTCTCCGTGAGGCGATCGCGGGTATCCACGCGGCGATCGAGTCCGTGGGACCCGCGTCCCGACTCATGGAGCGCCCGGCCGGCGCGCGCACGCAATGGCACGGCGGGGAATTTAAAAAGACGTACCTGTAAGTCTATTGGCCCAGCCGTGCCTTTCTGCCGACGTACATCGGCGTGCGCCGGTCGGGAAGTGGTTAAAACCCTAGAACATTCAATATTTTCTGAAAGCAGAGGTCCTGTAGAATTAAAAAGTGATAGTTGCAAATTTTCGTCAACTGTATCTTCAGGAAAAAATATATTAAAATGAATTTTACTGCAAAAACACACCATATAATACCCATTTTGGGTTAAAATATAAAAGATAAGGTTGCATCGAGTAAATAGATACCAAACATTCGATGTCTTAAAATTGCGTGTGCCCACGATATCGCCAATAACTACAGTGCCCAAAAATCTCCATAGGTGACGCTTTAAAAGCTTTTACAGCTCATCAGTTTAGAGTTAACTAGAAGTTCTTTTGTTTGAATTATTGTCCTCACTCTGACATTCGTGGTGATATGTCACACATGTGGTGCGCACTCTGGGCTTGCATTTGCGCAGGTGTGCAGGGAAACTGGGGTTACGGCAATTTTTTTTCTCATTTTAATATATTTTATTATACTTTTATTATTTTTTCAAATGTTTTTATTTTATTTTGTCATGTAATTTTACTTGATTGCAAGCACAAGGGGTTAATAAACCCCCTATGTGATAGCATAGGGCCCGAGACAGGTACTCTTTTTGAAGACATTAGGGGTCTAATAGACCCCAATGTCTCCCCTGCTCTTTACACCATCTAACCAAGCACAGATCGGCTTGGTTAGATGTGTCCCCTGGCTGTTCTGGCCAGGAAATGGTGCATCTGAACCCGGAAGTGACTTCAGGTTTCCTTGTTTGCATACAAGATCGAGTCGTGGATTTGCCTCGGTCTCACAGCGCTCTCCCTCCCCTAGCCGGCGGTTGTGTTTCCAGGCTCTGGCAAAAGTGGGAGAGCCCAGAAACCGCAGGAGTTGGGGGAGGCACCACACTGCCGGCTCTGTGAAAGTGATCAGCAGCTATGGAGCTGCCACATCACTTTCACTTTGAAGCCGGTTGACGGATAAACAAAACCTGCACAAGCTAATAGCTGCTACTGCAGCCATTAGCTTATGATTAAAGATTTACTCTTTGGATGTATGTAAATTATTCAACAGTTCCCCTTGATCAAGGGTGACAAAACCGCTTAGGCCCCTTTCACACAGGTGGACTGATCGGGTCCGCCGGTCAGTTTTTCAGGCCAACCCGATCGGCCCCTCTATTATACCCTATGGACCGGCGGATGAAAATGGAAATGTGTCCGTTTACACCCACCGTCATCCAATCCGATCCGCTAAAAACAGACGGTTTGGGATCAAATCGAATGGCAGTCAGTTGTAAACAAACAGGTAGGCCATTCACATCCGACCACCCATAGAGGAGAGCGGGCTGTGTCTGTGTCCGCTCTGCATAAGCGGAGTGGACACGGACCAGCCATCCACCTGCTTACTTGGGATAAGCAGGTTGGACAAATTGGAGTAGTCCAAACTTAAATCATTCCAATTAAAATTTGCATCTTTTGCAAGAAAATTACTTAGAATCCCCAAAATATATTTTTGTGAAAACCAAAGCCTTGGAGAACATAATATTCACTTTTTGGTTCTGAGGAAAAGGGTTCGCCTTCAAAACATGTCAGCCAAAACCACAGACACCTCCTGTCCTTCCCATACCACTGGTAGAATGCAGCAGTTCAGAAGGCAACTGGTTCCATTTGTTGTCATATATGTACTTATTACATGCGTTTGTGAGTACAATGATTGTTATTTTATTTTAAAATAACATTTATTGTGGTAATGTGCTAGGTCAGTGTGCCGCTCTTTTGTTATTGTTATTTTGCAGAACACAATAGTGGCTGTCGCAATTTTATTAATTATTTATTCATTTTTTTTATTATTGAAGCAAGAACATAGAAAAGAAAAACAACACAGATACCTAATGTCGTACATAAAAAACTGTTGCAATTTTTTGTCACACAACATTTGGGCAGTTGTTTATCAAACATACATTTTCAGGAAAAAAATTCACAAAAATACACTAAAAATACATTTTAGTGCACATAGACACAACATATTACCCAATTTTTTGGGTAAAATATAAAAGATGATGTTACATCAAGTAAATAGATACAAAACATGTCAAGACTCAAAATTGCATGCGCCCAAGAAAAGGCAACCGTAAGTACCGTACCTTAAATTTTTCATAGGTGACATTTTCGAATTTTACATTACAAAGGAAAAATAAAGGATAAAGAGACAAGGAACATCACCACGAACAGAGACACATTAATATCGTCCTTTTTTGTCCGTACATTCTTATCATTCCAATGTGTGCCAGTTCAAAATACCCGTATGCAGTAAACTTCAAGAAGGGTTTCTTCTTTTTTCCCCCCATTTTCTCCCTCGTCCCACCCCCTACCAACCTCCCGCCATTCACCACACCATACGTCCTTGAACTAAACCCACCCCATACCATCCTCACCCCACCTCCCCTTCTGTTCTGACCTTGTCCTGGTCCAGCCATGCTTTCCATATTTTTTCAAATTTCTTATAGTTACTCCTCTTCTTGTATATATACTTTTCCCTACAGATCACCTCACTTACTGCATTCTCCCATTCTGGCACCGTTGGTGCCTCCTTTCTCTGCCAGCACTGTGCAATAAGCTTTCTTCCCTGAAACAGGCATCTAACCCTTGCTGTCTGTATGTCCTTTGAGGTCACTTTGTCCTCCGTCAGTCCCAGCAAGCACTCTCTCGCCTCCAACCTCAGCGACGTCCCAAACACTAAGTTTATTTTTTCCACCACCCCTTTCCAATATTTATATAATTTGGGACATCGCCAAAACATGTGGATCAAATCTCCATACCCTCCTCCACATCTTTGGCACTTTGAGTCAGGTCTCTTACCCCACTCAAATAATTTTAGGGGTGTATAATATGCCCTATAAGACAAATAAAAGTGAGACATCACCTTTGAGGGAGAGAGAGTGACCCTGGGCCCTAAGTGACATTTTAAAAGCCTTTGTAGCTTATCAGTGTAGAGATAAACATGAATGGTGGCTCTAGAATTATTTCTCTCATTCTGGCGTTTGTGGCGATACCTCATATGTGTGGTACAATCACTCCTTACATATGCGTGGCAGAACTATGCAGACGTTTACATTTGCATGTGAGCATAGGGGGATGGGAGGGTGCTTCTTTTTTTTTTTTAATCATTTTTATTTTGTTAAAATTTATTTTTTACCCATTTTTGTTTTTGCTTAAGTTTAATGCTATCACATGGAGGCCAGAAACCCCTATTTGATAGTCAGGTGACAAGCACTCTTTGGGGTGACATCAGGGTCTACCAGGGTCTATTAGACCCCCAACGTAAGCCCCCCCGCCCAAGCAGCTAATCAAGCATAGTTCATGTTTGATTTGCTTTTTCCTTAGCTATAACAGGCAGGAAAATAAGAAGTGACTAAGGGGCCGATTCATCAACGTTTACCGCATGTGTAAATTAAGTCCAATTCATAAAATAAATAAATAACGATTATGCTGTATTTACCGCAGAATAAAAAATGTGCCGGTAAATATCGTATAAAAAGCTCTTAAGTCCAATTCACAAACAGACCAGAGAGTTAAAAAAAATGCGATATTTACCACCAGGGTTTTGCTGGCGGTATCACATGGGGTATTTGTCAAAAAACAGGGTGAGGGTCAGGGGACCCCCACGCTGCGTTTTGACAAATAGCTAGTGCATGGACTAGTGGGTGAGCTAGTGGGCAGGCTAGCGGGAAGCCGGCCGATGCATCCTTAATAACGGATGTCTCTTCAGCTGTCAGAAGGTTTTTTTGGCTCTAGCAACAATTAAAATTATGAAGAAAATTAAAAGACATGGCAACAATTAAAAATTATGAAAAAAAAACAGCGTGGGGTTCCCCCCCCAATATATACCAGGCTTCTTCGGGACTGGTATGGATTTTAGGTGAACCCTCGCCAAAATAAAAAATGGTGTGGGGGTCCCCCCCAAAATCCATACCAGACTCTTATCTGAGCATGCAGCCCGGAAGGTCAGGAAAGGGGGGGCACGAGCCATACCAGGCCACATGCCCTCAACGTGGGGAGGCTTTGGGGTGGGGGGGCACTGCTCCCCCACTTCAAAGCACCTTGTCCCCATGTTGGTGGTGATAAGGGCCTCATCCCCACAATTTTGGCCGGTGGTTGTGGGGGTCTGCGAGCAGGGGGCTTATCGAAATCAGGAAGCCCCCATTTAATAAGGGGACCTCCAGATCCCGCCCCCCCCATGTGAACGAGTATGTGGTACATTGTACCCCTACCCATTCACCAAAAAGTTTCAAAAAGTAATAAAAACACAGAAACAGTTTTAGACAATTCCTTTATTAAAATATTATAAAAAAGAAACAGCGTCCCTGATGTAAATCCTTCATCCATCATAATGCCCATGCGTGGCCGGAACAAGAAAAAAATAAAAGAGCTCCGCTCGCGAGGATGGCTGGATGCTGAATGCCTCGTCCGCCGTCTGACAGTTCTTATATAGGTAAGAGTGGGGCCACCTGGTTACACCGCCCCACCGTAATGTCACTGACCCAACATAACCCAGCATGCCCCAAAACAGCCCCCCGAACCATACCAGGCCATAACATGGGGGGTTGGTGCTTTGGGGCATGCTGGGTCATGTTGGGGCGGTGATGTCACGGGGGGCGGTGCCACCAGGTGACATCGCCAGGTGGCCTCACCCTTGCCTATATAAGAACCGTCAGGCGGCAGAGGAGGCATTGCTCACTCATCTCCCCCTTTCTTGACCTGCCAGACTGCATGCTTGGATAAGGGTCTGGCATGGGTTTTGGCGGGGGGGGGCCCACACTATTTTTTTTTTAAATTGACATGGTGTTCCCCTTAAAATGGGGGGGCCACGCTGTTTTTTTTTCATCGTATTATTCTTACATTCAACTGTCGGCAGGGAACCTGCTGACAGCTGATGAGTCATCTGTTGTTAAGAACGTGTTAAGGCTTCCTGAGAATGCAGTAAGGTAAAAAAAAATCTTCTCCCTTTAGAACCACTTTAACATGGTAGTAAACGTTTACAAGTGATTTTTCATATTTTTAAAGTGTACCTGTGCTCAGACATTGGTGCAGATGCAGGAATGACATCATCATGGCCCTGGCAACCAAGTGGCTGAAAAGTTGGAACCTGGAAGGAAGTCTGGGAGAAGATGGTAGCATCCGTGGCGAATGGCAGTGCTAATAGTGCTCCCGCTGGAGGGGATCACTAGCCAGGTATGTCTACCATAATGTGCTAATATGCTGTGCATACTAGCACATTACAGATAAAAGCTCCCGAGGGGCCCAATTGAGAAACATTTTTAGCGGAGGTTTAATTCCGCTTTAGCAAGCAATGAAGAGCTTTCAAGCCTTTCAAGTCATTTCTGACAGCTAGATGTTACTAATGTGAAGTAATGTGAAGTAATTTGTTTGCAATGATCTTCAAAGATCTCGACAAAGCCTCTGAAGTCAGGTTTTTGGTTGATTTTTAACCATTTGAATCCCAAAGCATTTTTTCATTTTGGTGATGTCTCAGTTCTGCATATTATACCTTTTAGTATGTGTAGCTTACCCTAATGAATTATACATTAATGTATTCAAGACAGATTGGTCTTTCATTTGGTAGCAGTTTTGTATACATATATATATTTTTTATTTCCTTAGTTTCCTTACTGAGAAAAATAAAATAAAAACTCTATGGAAAAATATAGAAATAAAAATGTCTGAATTATAAATCATGTTTAATGAATAAGAGCAAAAAACAGAAAAACCTGCGCTAAAGAGCAAAAAACTGAGTGGGGCTGCAGCTGCAACAAATTACCTCAAATATCGGTGAAGTGTAAACAACTTATATACCAAAAATGTGCGCTTGCATAAATGTTATGTACCATTAATTTTGAA
The DNA here is from genome assembly GCA_037952925.1 of Lithobates clamitans. Taxonomy (NCBI): domain Eukaryota; kingdom Metazoa; phylum Chordata; class Amphibia; order Anura; family Ranidae; genus Lithobates; species Lithobates clamitans. The sequence continues at coordinate 1,046,426 of JBBGZY010001256.1, forward strand.
TTTAGTTTACAAACAAAAATTCACAAAAACACTGTAACCCACAATGTATATGAATGTGACAACACAGTGCAGAGTGATTATACAAATATTGCATACTTGATATATATCCGTGAAGGAAAGTGAAAAAAAAAGGAGTGTAGAAAGTTCATTCAAAATATAAAAAATATATAGGTCAAAAAAGGATGTGAATTTACATAAAAAATCCAAACCGCACAAAAAATGCATTCATCCGTTCATAGGGATCAACATCGCAAAAGAGAAAACCACATTAAACAGTTCCTTTGGTGCATCCCATATGAGTGAAGAGGGAAAGTGGGAGGAATAGAGGAGACTTCCAAACCACCAGTGGCTCCAAAAAGTTGTTAGAGATGTACCCTTACCGGGCACGTCGGACCTCCTTTGTAGCAAGGTCATACAGGCCTGCAGATATAGCCCTCTGCAGGGACAGATGGATGCCGGTGTCTGGATCCACTCGTATGCGCCGCACACAATGGGAGATGACTCTAGTGCTTCAGCGTTGGGAGGGAGACTCACTCTGCGTCAAAGTACCCCATGATCAGTGGGTCCTACACTGTCCATAGACTGGGACATACTGCATCTCTGAGTCTCCCTCCCAACGCTGAAGCACTAGAGTCATCTCCCGTTGTGTGCGGCGCATTCGAGTGGACCCAGACACCGGCATCCATCTGTCCCTGCAGAGGGCTATATCTGCAGGCCTGTATGACCTTGCTACAAAGGAGGTGCGACGTGCCCGGTAAGGGTACATCTCTAACAACTTTTTGGAGCCACTGGTGGTTTGGAAGTCTCCTCTATTCCTCCCACTTTCCCTCTTCACTCATATGGGATGCACCAAAGGAACTGTTTAATGTGGTTTTCTCCTTTGGGATGTTGATCCCTATGAACTGATGAATGCGTTTTTTGTGCGATTTGGATTTTTTATGTAAATTCACATCCTTTTTTGACCTATATTTTTTTATATTTTGAATGAACTTTCTACACTCCTTTTTTTTTCACTTTCCCTCACGGATATATATTGAGTATGCAATATTTGTATAATCACTCTGCACTGTGTTGTCACATTCATATACATTGTGGGTTACAGTGTTTTTGTGAATTTTTATTTGTAAACTAAATTCAAAATTAATGGTACATAACATTTATGCAAGCGCACATTTTTGGTATATAATGAATAAGAGCAACTTGGATGCACTTTGATTCTCATTGTAACACTAAAGGCTAATCACCAGAACATGTGATAACGCAAAGACAATCTACATCAATAAAAGGCTGACCTTTATATTAATAAATCCCTTCCAAAACGTTCAAAAGCTATGGTCTCTATGACTTGTTCTACCTATGGCCGACATGTGAATGATACCATAAGTACCCCTTTGTTTAACTTGAGCATTTATTCTCATTACCTTTAAAACCTTAGTACATAGTCCCTACAGATTCTTGTATAGATTCAATGTTTTATGTAAATTGTTCATCATTGGAAACTCGAAAGAACTACTTGGTCTACCCTTTGGCTAATATTGTATGTAATTGTTTAGCCCCCACATGAAAAAGTAATAAATAAGCATAAAAGCAACAACCGTTGTATTGTATATACCGTTTATCATAAAAAAATTTAAATAAAAAAAAACAACTGCATCAGTTGCTGCATTGGTACTGTAGTGCTTACCCAGGAAGGAGCTGCTATTTGTATTGGGTCATCCTAACTTGACTAAAGTTAAACAGTTCCATAGTTGATTCTTAGTACTTACCAACCGACCAGTGGTGACCAAATGACCAATTAAATGACTTTTACGCCATTGATCTTTTGCTTGCAGATCATTTATTTATTAAGTAACTTTAAGGGAGAGAGAGTTACGCCGAGCGGACTTGCCAACGGGCTTAACTCCGTCGGCATTTCCGACGGAAAGATTTAGAACATGTTCTCTATCTGAATCCGTCGGAAATGCCGACAGAAAAAGTCTGATGGGGCATACACACGGTCAGAATGTCTGACCAAAAGCTCCCATTGGACTTTTTCTGTCGGGAAGTCCAGCCATGTGTACGCGGCATTAGGGCACAGGACACCCCTGAGGCCACAGCAAACTCCAGCGCTTGGACAAAAAAGGGGAAAAAAACATACAATCAGCCTTCACTGGTAAAAAAACCTTTAAGCCAACCCAGCATCCTGTGAGCTTAAGCTCCTGGCTGTAAATAAAGTAAAGATTTAGTAATATCTCAGGCGAGACATCATACTTCCGGTTAGGTCTCGTATGTTAATGGATTCCATTGACCAGAATATTATTTTATTCTGGCAATTGAAATGCATTAATGCTCAAACACGCCTTAACGCCTGAGCGTTTAGATGCGTTTACATGCATTTAGGCACGTCAAACACTTTCTCTGTTCCAAATCTCCTCCTATGAAAGTGCTTGTGCAATGCCTACCAAAACATTCAGGCCTCATGCACACAGGTTCAAGATTTGCATTACTACTTCTAAGGCTGCACTATCACTGACTGGTCCACAGTAACGATTTGGAACCACTTAGCATGGTTCCCAATCATTTGATCACCATGACAGTTAATCATTTACAACCAACCTTTGGGCTCAGCAGTCAAAGGAGGCAAACTGACTGGCACGCTGTTTTTTTTTTTTTTAATTGGATTAACACTTTACACTTGTAAAATAATGAAAACTGCATTTCTACATTTTTGTCTATTTTCCCATTTATAATAATATGAACAGGGTATTTATTAAAACAGTGTTTTAAATAAAAAAGTTATATGTCTAATAAACAGAGTAAACATTATTTATGGCGCGTACACACGAACGGACTTTACGGCGGACTTTGCCCGGCGGACTTTTCGTCGGACTTTGTTGGCTCCTTGCGCCGGACTTAAAAATGGACGGACTTGGCCACACACGCTCACTGCAAAAGTCCGCTGGTTTGGAACATGGTGACGTATAGCACGTACGACGGGACTCTAAAAAGGAAGTTCAAGCCCCACTACGGCACCCTTTGGGCTCCTTCTGCTAATCTCGTGTTTATCTCGTGTTAGTAGAAGTTTGGTTAGAGACGATTCGCGCTTTTCACACTTCAGCTTATTTCGATCGTTTTCTGTGGTTCAGTTTGTGCTTGTGAGGTTTGTATCTGCTTTTCAGTGCAAGTTGGTCAGTTCGTAACCTGCCTTGCAGGCCGTTCTGGTCCGCTCGTTCCTGATTTTCAGGTCGTTCTTCATAGGCCTTGCTGTTCTTCAGTGCGTTTGTTATAAGTTTGTTTGTTTGAGCAGCCGACCGTTTTGAAGCCATGTTGCGTGGACGTTCTCGTTCTCGAGTTCGTGCTGTGTGGGGACTTGGTGTTGGGGTTAATACTTTGACCCGAGTCCAGTCCATAAACAGGGCGAGGAGGAGTTCATGGATGAAGAATTGGTTGCGCCAGCGTGACCAATTCTCTCACATGCCTTTGCTCCGTGAGCTCCGTGAGAATAATCCTGAGGATTTCAGGAATTTTCTCAGGATGACGGACCCCGTCTTTGAGCGTCTGCTGGCTATGCTGACCCCCTATATCAGCAGGCAGGATACCTGCATGAGGCAAGCCACCAGTGCGGAGCAGAGGCTAGTTGCCACGTTACGTTACTTGGCGACAGGGAAAAGTCTTCAGGACTTGAAGTTCTCAACAGGCATCTCCCCCCAGGCTCTGGGGATCATAATCCCAGAGACCTGTTCTGCTATTATTAAGTTTTATCCTTTAACATTACATGATATGTATTAAATGTTTTTTTATGTATTGTATAACTGTCCTCCTTACCTAATTGCCATGCTTTCAATATGCTGTGAATGTCCCCTTTATCTTCATGCATGCCTGTTTTTGGACATTAATCATTTATTGCCCTACATGCATATTTTCTTTCATTAACCTCCCCACCATGCAATCCTGGGTCCTTTTATATCTCTAGCCTATAGTCCCTTGAACAATGTATATTGTCTGCTCCATTGTCTTGTTTGACCCTCCCCCACCCCACAAATGTTTCAACCAGTCAGGTGTGTTTGTTAACCTAATTAGAACCCCTCCCCCACCCCACAAATGTTTCAACCAGTCAGGTCTGTTTGTTAACCTAATTAGAACCCCTCCCCTACCCCACAAATGTTTCAACCAGTCAGGTGTGTTTGTTAACCTAATTAGAACCCCTCCCCCACCCCACAAATGTTTCAACCAGTCAGGTGTGTTTTTTTTAACCTAATTAGAACCCCTCCCCCCACATTCAATTGTATCAATGGGCCATCAGAGGGGGTGATTAATCTTATAAGTGTGCCTTATGTTTTTGAACATTTCAATTACAAACACACATATTAATAATGTTTGACTGCTGTTGTTCACTAATGTTTTGGTGTAATCTGATATACAATTTATGTTTTAAAGTCCTTATCTTATTTTTTTTGCACTCCACAGTTTCCTTCAAGTACACAGGAATGGCAGACTGTGGCCTCCCAGTTCGCTGACCGTTGGGACTTTCCCAACTGTGTCGGGGCAATTGACGGGAAGCATGTCCGGATTGTGCCACCACCGCATTCGGGGTCTTATTTCTATAACTACAAGGGGTTCCATAGTGTAGTTTTGATGGCGGTGGTCTCGGCACATTTGGACTTTATGTTTGTGGATGTGGGGAAGAACGGCCGGATGTCTGATGGAGGAGTCTTTGCACAGACCGAGCTGTGCCATCGTCTCCAGACCGGTGGCCTGGAATTGCCACCTGATGACGAGAATGTGGATGGACTACCCTCAGTTTTTATTGCTGATGAAGCATTTGCTCTCGGTGAGAACTTGATGAGGCCGTTCTCCCAAAGGACACTCACCCCTGAGAGGAGGGTATTTAATTATCGGCTGGCCAGAGCAAGAAGAGTTGTGGAGAATGCCTTTGGGATTCTGGCCAGCCGGTTCCGTTTATTCCTTTCTTCAATTCATTTGGCGGACTATAAACTAAACTACGTCATCCTTGCTTGCTGCATCTTGCATAACTTTTTAAGGAGACATTCAGCAACATATATATCCTCTGTTGGGCCTGAGGCCGGACTGGAACAGGATACCACTTTGACAGGCCTAGAATTTGGCCGTATTGGCTTGGCCCCCCGAACCGCACTTCAAGTGCGTGACCGTTATGTCAATTATTTTAATGGTCGGGGGGCCATAGCTATTCAGCAACAGCTGTAATTTTCTTACAAAAATAAAATCAAAAAATTTTTCAAGAAATATCTTGTTTTGATTCTTGTTTACATTTAGTTATGTCTGTCTCCTAGTGCACTTGTAGTAGTGTCAAGTGCATTTAGCTTTAGTTAATCAGGCCCACAAAAACAAACCAAAAAATTTGACTTCAAGAATCAACAACACACATTGTATTCCGTAAAAAAATTTACTTTGTGCACATTGAAAGGTGCATTTTTTATAAATTTTTTTTTTTTATTTTTTTTATTTTTTCTATTTAAAATCTTTTACGTTGTGTAAAAAATTGTTTTTTTACTAAATTATTCAAGGCATATTTTCACAAATATATAGACCTTTCTATAAAAAGATTTACATACACAACAGTGTTTTTATAAACCAAAAAATAAAAAAAAGAACTTACAAAGTTCAACATTTAGAGAACGGTGCATGTGATGTCACCCTTGGAAATTGTTCATTTTGAATATGCTCAAAATTGAGCTTTACAAAAGGGTCAAGTCAACATGTGCTATCTCCTATCATGGGTGAGCAATGTACGTGTTTTGTGTGTGCAATCCCTTTTTTGGTTCCTATCACCACCAAAGAATTTTCAGGAGGAAGGGGTTGCAAACACAAAACAAGTACATTGCTAACCCATGATGGAAGATAGCACATGATGACACAGGAAATGAAGAACATGATTGATGTTTTTAGGCCAAACGTGATTATATTCGGCCCAAAACATCAATCATGTTCTTCATTTCCTGTTGCATGGAGTCCAGGCGAAGTTGCATGCTGTGAATTTGGTCACGCATTTTATCGATGTGGCCATTCCACAGCATTATCTGGCCAATCAGTCTTTGCGCACTGTCTGTGGTGAAGGGCTCTGCCGCTTGGCCTTCCACAACCAGAAACTCACCTAAAATGAGTGAATAAAAACAAGGTTTACAATATGCACGCCAAAATACAGTAACTCAAGCTGGGGTATCAGTCACTCACTTGGTGGGCTTGAAACCTCACACACTTCCTCCACCTCTCCTTCCTCAAGGTCGTCGGGTGGGCGTGGTCTTGGGCTGGGGGTTGGGGTATCTTCTGCCTTAGGCTGGTGACTTGGGGGGGGTCCTGAGATCCTTGGACTGTTGTCTGAGTCTTTTCTCCCCTATGAGAATTGAACAAAAGGTATAGTTAAAACACAGTGATATTTTAGCTTTTAATAAATAAACTTAAACGTTGGTTATGAGTTGTGGCCAATTTATCATCATAATAAATTTGGAAGACAGGATGAACATTCCCTCTGAACAACAATTATAAACAATGCTCATTTTCTGGCAAGTTTCACAGATGCAGACACCTCAATGATCTCCTATGTGTATTTCCCCTCTAAAATGTATTTATGGTCACATAGTACACTATAGTGCTTGTGAGTCCAGATGTGGAACCAGCTGCTGTGTCCTGTCCCTACATTACACTGAATCATTTTTGAAGAAGCATTATATTTTCCAACACATCTACACCACATCAACAAATTGTGGGAATTTGACAAATTATCAAGACATAAATGTAAGTCCAACCCTGTACCATCGTATTTGGCGAAAAAATAACGTCATTTTCTAAAGTATCATATGTATTTTACAAAGAACGGTCTTTACGAACGATGCTGTATAAAGTCCAAAAATAAGGATCAGCATGCAAGTTAAGTATCTCAATAGGAAAACACAACAAGTACTTACTTTTTTTAAGCAGCTTCTTTATTCGCCAATATTGTTCTGGCTCCCGACTTTTGATGTCAGACCACCGCTTCCTCAATTGTTCTTTCGAACGTTTTGTACCAAATTTTTCTTCAAGAGCAGTGACAACTGAGGACATTATTTTGTCCTTCCTCATATTCGGTCGTGTGTACGGTCCTTTTTTGCCATCGTAGTCCTCCCTTCTCAATATGGACACCATCTCCACCATCTCTTCAAAAGCCATGTTGGTGGCCTTATATCTCCTCCGGGATGTGGATGTTTGGGGCTCCGGGCTTTCCTCCGCGCTACTTCCACTGATTCTCTCCGCCATCTTTTGCTATCTACTCCCACTGCGCAACGAAGAGTGAAGGGGCGTCAGGGGCGGGCGACGCAGGCGGAGCATGACACATGCGCAGTGTATATAAAGCTATTACGATGGCCTACGTATGTCCGTGCGGAAGTAGCGAGCGTCACAAACGAAGGTAAGATTAAAGTGTGTGATGTTAGGAAGGCAACACTGGGCACACTTTTAGAGTTTGTGAAGACTCGACTCCCCCAGGCAGACCTCAAGTTTGTGGACAAGAAGATTGGTATCTTGCGAAACATGTATAAGCGGGAACACAAAAAAATCCAGGAGTCGCTCAGATCCGGTGCAGCAGCTGACCAAGTATATGTACCCAAGTTGTGGTACTACAACAAAATGCGATTCCTGGATGACCAGACCGAAGCCAGGCAATCACTTTCCACCCTTCCCCCCACCCTTCCCTCCAGCCTTCCTTCCACTCTTCCCTCCAGCCTTCCATCCACCTCCACCCCAGCTAAGGAGTCCCAGGATGAACTGGGCCGTTTCAGCATTGATGAAGTTGATGCGCCCAGCTTCAGCCAGGTATCCTTTTTTTTAAAATTTGGGATTGTGTAAATGTTATTAATGATGTTCACGTGTTAATTTTGAAAGTGCTTCATAAAAAATGACTTCTGCACAAAGATTAATATGTAGACATATCACTAGACAGTAGTGGCCAAAAATATACTTCACTTCAGATCTTGTTGATCATCTGAAATAATGGTGGTGTCAAATAGATAGCCTTTACTATTTTGTGTAATTATATTTGAAAGTCATGAGCTGAAAATTGTGTGTGATTGCATAACACAAAATTACAACTATGTCCCTTTTTTAAACACAGGATGACCTCAGCCAGGAGGAGGCCTTGCCCAGTGGGAGAGAGGAGGGGGCCTTGCCCAGTGGGAGAGAGGAGGAGGCTGTGGCTGGGCCAAGTCGAAGCCGCACAGAGTGTCAGGTGCCTCCCCTCCGCATTCTCCACAAAAGGCCCAGGAGAATGACACCAACTGAGCAGGAATCCCTAGCCCTCATACGGGAAGCAAGCCTCATCCTCAGCAAACCACCCAATGCAGATGAGGCGTATGGCACCTATATAGCCAGCAGATTGCTGGAGTTGGAAAAGGGCCAACGCCTCCTCTCTGAGGGTCTGATTTTTGAGGCTTACCAGAAGGGCTTGAGAGGGGAGCTTACTGCTACCACATATCTGGCAGATGAAGCCACTCCTCCTCCTCCTGCCCCAAGTACACCACCAGAGGCACAACCTCCAAGGAAGGCTGCAGAGAAGCGTGGAGGGAAGGCTGCAGAGAAGCGTGGAGGGAAGGCTCCACGGAAGAGTTGAAAGTTATTGCCTGGCTTCTGTCTGGTCTGACTGTGCTCCCTATAGTCGCAAGATACCAATTTTCTTGTCCTCAAACTTGATGTGTGTCCTGGGGGGACGAAAGGCTTCACAGATTATAAAAGAGTCTCCAGTGTTGCCTTCCTAATTTTTTTGAGAAAAAAATAAATACATTTTTGGTTACCTTACATTATTGTCTATGTGTTTTGATAAAAAAAACGCAATTTTCTTTGGGAGTAGACAGGTACAGGTCCAAAAGACTATGGGGTTGATTTGAGAAAAGCAAATAGTCTGTGCACTTTGCAGAGGGCAGTTGCCCTCTGCAAGTGCAATTGCTCCAGAGCATCAGAAATTAGTTAAAAGCTTGACTTTGCAAAGAGTACCCAATCCTGTACAAGGAAAAATTTAAAAAAAGCATTTTTGCTTGCACATGATTGGATGATGGAAGTCAGCAGAGCTTCTGCACATTTACTAAAGCTTTGGAGCAACTGCTCTTGCAGAGGGCAACTGCACTTTACAAAGTGCACGGTCTTTTTCCCTTTAGTAAATCAACCCCTATGTGTGTTTTTGACAAAAGGCTAAATCATTTAGAATATCAAGTGAAAAGTACTAGTGAAAAGTTCACTTGAGAAATTGCACAGCAAGTGCACTTGTTGGAAGTGCAGTCGCTGTAAATCTGAGGGGAAGAGCTGAAATTAGGGGAAGCTCTGCTGATTTATTCATAAAATCATGTTAAATAAAAATTATTTTCATTTTTTTGGGCTTCCTTGCATGTGCCCCTTGGATCCACAGTGAAGGCACTTCAAAATGCTCTTTCTGTGGAATTCAATGTAGAATTAGCACTTGTAGTGAAAAATGATTTTGCCTTTGTTAAATACACCCCCCTATGTCTAATGAACAAGGGACAACAACCTCATTAAGGTTCAATAAAACAACACAAAATATGAATGTTAATTGTGGTAACTTGAAAATACACACAAAAAATGTGGTTATCATTTAACACACATTGTAAAATAGATAAGTGTTGAAATAAAAAAAAAAAAAAAAAATGAGTCCAAAATCGAATTTTATTTTTATAATTTATGGAGATCTGGCTTTTTCAAAATATTATATTAGTCATGGCAGGAGGATAAATCATGAAGAAAGTAGTTTGTGAGAACTCTGTGTGAATATAAAGCAGAAAAACAACTTCATTCCTCTCGCATTATCAATCCTAAAAAAAGGCTGTATTAAAAGACCACAGAAGAGGAATGTGCTAGCTTCAAGACGAAGGCTAGTTTTACTAGACCGAGCGCTTCCGTCTTGTAATTGCTTCAGAGCATGCGTCAGTTTGAGTTCGTCGGACTAGCACACAGACGATCGGTTTGTCCGCTAGAAAGAAGAGTCCGTCGGATAAATTTAAAACATGTTTCAAATCTAAGTCCGTCCAACTTTTGAGCAAACAAAGTCCGCTGGAGCCCACACACGATCGAATTGTCCGACAAAATCCAGTCCGCCGGACCAAGTCCGCCGTAAAGTCCGCTCGTGTGTACGCGGCATTAGGCAAATGAATCGTAATGTTAAGTTAACCAACACATAATAGGTTTTTATGAGATGTGAGCAACAGGTCTGAATCTGATATTTTATAGTACTTCATTCTGCATTTGTTCTGTTTTGTTGCAAATTATATATAAATTACTATTACTATTACTCAGCAGACAGGTTTGGTTGGATGAGGACCACTTTATGCACAACAGTGGCCATGGTGGTCGCTTGCGGAGGTTTAGAGGTTCATGATTGGAAGTTTCTTTCTATACCTGCATTTGTGAATCACACAGCCGATTGACTCTCCCTCTGTGTTTCTGTATCTCCTTGCTGCGTGCCCTGGTCCCGCACAGAAGTCTGCTTTGTAGTATCTCCTGCTGATTTGCTGCTTGCTATCTTTTCCTTGTCCACTCTGCCTTTTTCTGCCTCCATGTATAGGACTGTGGAACGTTGGCACTATGCGGACACTTGCTGACTGAATTTATGATGATGCTGATGCCTGCAACCAACTTACCATCCATGGATGTTCCAACCTCTGCCAATCATGGCGAGCGATGTATTCTATTAAGGAATACAAAGCCTGCTCGGATTGGCAGAGGTTGTAACATCATCAGTCCGCGCCTCTCTGACTCTCAAAGCCAATCCGAGCAGGCTTTGTATTCATTAATAGAATACATCCCTCGCTGTGATTGGCTCAGCGCGGTATATTGGATGTAGCAGAAGCTACATACTGTATTACCGCACATCCAGCGGGTTGACAGATTAGGGATGTTCATTTTGGGCCAGCTTGGCCCAAACTAACTGCACCAGCGTATAAGATGACCCCTGATTTTTGGGGGATGTTTAATTATAAAAAGTTGTCTTATACGCCGGAAAATACGGTACGTAAAAATTCACAGCCTTTGCCATGACACTCCAAATTGAGCTCAGGTGCATCCTGTTTCCACTGATCATCCTTGAGATGCTTCTACAACTTGATTGGAGTCCACTTGTGGTAAATTCAGTTGATCGGACATGATTTGGAAGGACACACACCTGTCTATATAAGGTCCCACAGTTAACAGTGCATGTCAGAGCACAAACCAAGCCATGAAGTCCAAGGAATTATCTGTAGACCTCCAAGACAGCATTGTTTCAAGGCACATATCTGGGGAATTGTACAGAAAAATGTTTGCAGCATTGAAGGTCCCAATGAGCAGAATGGCCTCCATCATCCGTAAATGGAAGATGTTTTGAACCACCAAGACTCTTCCTAGAGCTGGCCGCTATTCCAAACTGAGCGATCGGGGGAGAAGGGCCTTAGTCAGGGAGGTGACCAAGAACCCGATGGTCACTCTGACAGAGCTCCAGTGTTTCTCTGTGGAGAGAGGAGAACCTTCCAGAAGGACAACCATCTCTGCAGCACTTCACCAATCAGGCCTGTATGGTAGAGTGGCCAGACGGAAGCCACTCCTCAGTAAAAGGCACATGACAGCACACCTGGAGTTTGCCAAAAGGCACCTGAAGGACTCTCAGACCATGAGAAACAAAATGATCTGGTCTGATTAAACAAATATTGAACGCTTTGGCCTGAATGGCAAATGTCATGTCTGGAGGAAACCAGGCAGTACTCATCACCTGGCCAATACCATACCTACAGTGAAGAATGGTGGTGGCAGCATCAGGCTGTGGGAATGTTTTTTAGCGGCAGGGACTGGGGCACTAGTCAGGATCGAGGGAAAGATGTATGCAGCAATGTATAGAGACATCCTTGATGAAAACCTGCTCCAGAGTGCTCTGGACTTCAGACTGGGGCAAAGGTTTATCTTCCAACAGGACAACGAACCTAAGACCCAAGATAACAAAGGAGTGGCTACAGGACAACTCTGAGTGTCCTTGAGTGTCCTAGCCAGAGCCCAGACTTGAACCAGATTGAACATCTCTGGAGCAGGGATGTTGCTAGGTGGGAAAAAGATCAGGGGCTTCATCCCAAAGGTACATTTGATAACCTCTCCCACATTTTAAAGTAAGTACAGCCCAAGCCTGGCATCATGGGGGGGGGTCTAGGCTCAATTACTGGTTGCAGTTTACACTGAGTGGGAATCTTCCGCTTACCCGACGCCGCCGCAGTGTCACACGAAGTGATGCTTCATGGACTGGCTCCTATGATGGAAGTCACATGTCCTGGCATTGGACCAGTGTTATGTCCATCATTGGAGCCGGTCCAGGAGGCGGGACTATTTTGCTATCCCGGTAGGCCAGTCCGGCCCTGTATAGCCCAGAGTTCCCGGCCAAACCCAGACCTTGGGACTCTGGGCTAATAATTGTCAATCAGCAATACGAGATCCAGGGCTTTTTGGGGGCCCACTCGGGGCTATAGCTCAGGTCAGCCCCCCTCCCCCCCTCCCAACACCACTGCTCTGGAGAGATGTAAAAATGGCTGTGCATCGACGCGACGCTCCCCATCCAACCTGATGGAGCTTGAGAGGTCCTGCAAAGAACAATGGGAGAAACTGCCCAAAAATAGGTGTGCCAAGCTTGTACCATCATACTCAAAAAGACTTGAGGCTGTAATTGGTGCCAAAGGTGCTTCAAAAAAGTATTGAGCAAAGGCTGTGAATACTTATGTACATGTGATTTTTTTTCATTTTTTATTTTTAATAAAGTTGCAAAGATTTCAAACAAACTTTCACATTGTCATTATGGGGTATTGTTTGTAGAATGTTGAGGAAATAATTAAATTAATTCATTTTGGAATAAGGCTGTAACATAACAAAATGTGGGAAAAATGAAACGCTGTGAATACATTCCAGATGCACTGTATATCTAAAGGATCCTTTGTATTGCTGTTTCTGATTTTCGTTTTTAACATATAGAATACTTTTCAGTGTAATTTTGGGTTTGCAATCATTCTTCCTGTGAATCTCCCCGTAATAACCATTAACCAACATCGCAAAAGTGTACAAGCATACACTTGTTTCAAATTGTTCCTGCTCGGCATAGAATCTGAGGGTTTAGTATCCTGTTTTGATATCATTATGCTTTTACAGATGAAGATGGTTTCTGTTTTGACTCAGACCATCATTTATCTGGTGGACTAAGCAAGATAAGAAGCTGAAGACTGGAGTATAAACAACTTTGCAGTGTTATATAGTGATTCACGTAGCAGACAGATCCCAAGCTTTTCAGATCCTTTGAATCTGTTTATTAGCTCTACCATAACATTTGGTTTCCTTACAGATGCTGTCATGTGACAGATGTTTAACTGAGATTACACTCTTTTTGGCTCCTCTTTGAGGCTATTTTAAAAAAACAATTTATGTACATTTCCTCCCAAATAGCAAGGGGAGAAGGTGCTGAGTCTTCTTTTCAGCACGTTGCTGAGATGAAAGATTTTTCTCCACAGTGACTCCAGTCCGGTTTTGTCTGCTAACACAAACAGCCATTGACATGAAACGTATTGTCTAAATTAGTGGTTCTCAACCATCAGGCTGAGGCCTACCTCCTGACAGGCCGCACTTGGATTGTGCTTCCTCTTTCCTCTTATCCTTCCATCCTCATAGCCTGGACTGTGTGCCCATAATGGAATCCTGTCAGCATATCTTGGGATCTACAAAATATTGACTAAAGCCGAGTACACACGGGCGGACTTTTCGATAGACTAGGTCCGGTGGACTTTTCGACGGACTTTCGAATGAACTGACTTGCCTACACATGATCAACCAAAGTCCGACGGATTTGTACGCGATGACGTGCGACCGGACTAAAATAAGGAAGCTCACAGCCAGTAGCCAATAGCTGCCCTGGCGTCGGTTTTTGTCCGTCAGACTAGCATACAGTGGACTTTTCGACCAGACCCGAGTCCGTCGGAAAGATTTGAAACATGTTTCATTTCTAGGTCCGTCGAACTTTTGGGGAAAAAAAGTCTGCTGGAGCCCCCACACAATCGAATTATCCGACGGAGTCCGGTCCGCCGGACCAAGTCAGCCATAAAGTCCGCTCGTGTGTATGCGGCATTAGACTAGGTTCACACTGTGCGGGGTTGGTTGCGAGTGCAGGAATCTCAGCTGGTCCCCCTGCAGCTAAAACGCACTGCTCTGTACAGACGCATGGTGCTGCCATTCATTCTTAATGGCACCTCCACGCATCTCAGCCTGCAGTGTGTTTGCAGGTGTGGGAATTGCATGGTGCAGTAGCCCTTTCAAATAAATAGGCTTTAACCTAGGGTTAAAGCAGGTACAACCTGGGGGATGATAGGCATAAGCTGTGAATCCAACTACAAAACGCAGGGGCTTTTCAGCATAGCACCTGCTTTGAAACCCTGGGACCAGGGGCAGGCAGTGGGTATCTTGTCTGTGCAGGTAGAAGCTGTCATATGGTATACTACATGAGCTACAATATATATACACATTTCTACCAAACAAATTATGTTTTTGATCAACCCTTTTAATACTTGTGTCTAGTAAGTTAAAAGGAAGAATGGAGGAAGAGTAATCAGATTGGTGGTCAGTAGGAGGTAGAATGTCCCCTTATGTTGGTGGCTAGTAGAAAGGTAGACTGTCCCCATACCTTTGGGGTCAGTTGAAGGATGACTAACCCTCTACATTGGTGGTCAGCAAAAGGAAGACTGCTCCCTTACACTATTGGTCAGTAGGAGGAAAAATTACCCCTTAAATTAGTGGTCATTAGGGGGTAGAGTGCCCCCTTGTATTGGTGGTCAGTGGTGTGAGCAGAATAATGATACCTTATGTTGGTGGTCAATAGGAGGGACAATGTCCCTCTACGTTTATGGTCAGTAGGTAGAGGAATATCCACTTATATTGTAGTCAGTAGAAATAAACATTTCTTTCCACAGAACACCAAAAGAAGGGGGCATTTTTCTTCCCACTGGCCACCAATGTTAGGATGTATTTTTTTCCCACTGACTACCACAGAGATTGGTAATATTGTGTGTGTGTGTGTGTGTGTGTATAGCTGTTGATTAACTATATTGCACATATTGCATCTAAAATTACATTGCGGGTGCCAGATTAATGGGAAAATCATCATTATTTGCCTCTTTTCCTCACATCTTCCAGATGCTCCTGCTGTAACTGATTAATTATTGTAACCAAATAATTATTGTGTACTGTCCATACATGTCCTGCCAGGGTTTTATCCCTCTTCAGCAAGATATCAATTACATGTTCAAGAACTTGTCTCCTGAATTGTTGTGTATGTTACTCCTGAGGCAATGCAATTGATCTAATTTCTATAATCTCTCCATTTTTGTGTTCACAAATTCCTTCAACATTAAAATGTATGGACAAGCATTGCAATGTCCACATTTGAATGATGCATTTTGGCTCTGTGGTAAAGGTGAATTTTAGAGTCACTTTTATAGGGGTACTTTTAGTTTCAAAATGACTATGAACCAATATTTTTCTGATGTTCTATAGTCTGTGTTGCATAATGTTAGGACTTTAAAGTACCTGCTTTTGGTCTTTGACTTCCAATATTATGTCCTGAAGACCTTATAGGTCCTTTCAGTCCTTTCATACCATTTCATTTTCACAGCGAAGGAATTTTTGAATACAAAATATGGGGAAATTATAGAAATGTAATTATTTTATAAACGCAGTTGCTCTGGTGTAATAAACAATTATTCTGAAGTAGTAAAAAAATGAATCGCTTAGTGCCGGTTCACACGGGGGCGACTTGTCAGGTGACCTAGTCGCCTGACAAGTCGCCTCCCGTTCTGTACAATGGAACCGTTCTAATAGGAGCGACGCAAGTCGCTCCGACTTAGAAAAAGCTTCCTGTACTTCTTTTGGGGCGACTTGAGGCGGCTTGCATAGACTTCTATACAGAAGTCGTTTTGCAAGTCGCCGTGGCAGTCGTGTGCAGGTCGCCTCGGTGAGGCGACCTGCAAGTCGTGCCACCCCTAGTGTGAACCGAGCCTGAGAGTAGTAGAATCTGGAGTATGTAACGAAAATAGGCAAACAGTGAAGACTGACCTATAATACTGGTACTAATAAATGCAATTTTACTTTGTTCATTATAATTTATCCACAGATGAAGAACAACTAGCAATTTTTTTTTGTACATTTTTATGTAAAATTTGTGATTATGCAAGTCATCACAGTTCATTAAGTATTTTTTATCTGATTTGACATATTATAGAAATGTTAAGGTTTTCACACAAGTAAAATTGTGTATTACCGTGACACTATACAATATAGTTTTTCCCCAAAAATAGTTCAGACACATAAACTTCTTAATGAGCCTGTAATCCATTTTTCATCAAATTGTTTCAGTGACATTTGCAAAAATAAGAAATGGTTGAGGTTCCCCATGGAATTTTAACCAGGGGGAACCTGGCTAACACTGTCCACAATGGGTGGATACCTTGCACAAGGGATGGCAAAGCCTTTTCTCCTTGCAATGCACCATATCCAAATGTTGAGAGACAATGGCCTCTTCCCCACATCTGATACCCAAAAGGATGTGGGTTTTGTGGGAGGAAAGACTTACAGGAATCTAGAAACCCCATTTTATATTAACAGGGTCCCCAGATAACCCCCCCTCCCCCCACAGGTGAATGATTAAAAGGGTACATTAATACCTCTTATCACTCCCCCTCCTAAAAAGTGCAAATGTAAATAAACATACCAAAACCGTGAGAAAATAATTTAATAGAATACATAAAAACATTGTCCCCCACCTTAAATTCACAGTCATGCCCGATGATGTTTTCCTACCACTATGATGACTGGCACAAATTGCAGCATTCCCAGCTCTGCGATAAGTAAATACAGTGCAGGGCATCCTGAGTGATGTAATTGATCAAATATGGTCATGACCAATTTTGGTCAATGGCATTGTTCAAGATCTGCAGCTGCTTTTTTTTTTGCACTGTAGCAGTTTGGAATTTGCGTGGCTGAACCGCAAACAGGCAGGGTTTGAGTCTAACCCAAAGCTTATCCCAATATCTGATTAAAACTGTCACAGTTTTACACTGTGTATCCTCCTCAGTATATATATATATATATATATATATATATATATATATATTTATGGTCGGAGCCCTATGTCCGATATGAACATAGATAACACTTATAGTAAAGATAAGACTTACCATCGGAAATAGACCTGAAAGTGTGGACTTACCATATGAAATAGACCTGAAAGTGTGCCTTGGTCTAATGGCCGGTATGCCAAAATAAGGGGGCATACCCTGGTTTAAGAAATGATTATTCTGTAAGAGAAATGAATGAAATGAATAGTTGAGAAATGCTGTGAAATGGGGATGGGAGGGTGGGTATCGCGCACAGGAAACCGACAAGCACCACAGGTGAGCGGGCTGCTTAAATACCCCCCGGGCTCCTCCCATAAATTCAGGCCACCATACTGGCCTTCCTACTTATGGTCGGAGCCCTATGTCCGATATGAACATAGATAACACTTATAGTAAAGATAAGACTTACCATCGGAAATAGACCTGAAAGTGTGGACTTACCATATGAAATAGACCTGAAAGTGTGCCTTGGTCTAATGGCCGGTATGCCAAAATAAGGGGGCAAAACATTCAGGTAGGGTTATAATTTTTATTGGTTTTCAGTTATTTATTGAGCCAATTTGGAGAATGCCTGTGCCATCTCTGTTTGTGGATTGGGGATGTACCGGGCGAAGCAGGCTGATTTCCACCTGCCTAACCTTTTGATGATGTGATCTGGCACCCCATGGCGGGATGCCGTGGAGGCTGCTCCGATGCGGAAAGAGTGTCCGGAATACTGACTAGGGTTAAGGTGGAGATTGCGGAGAAGTATTCTTATGTGGCTCACAAACTGAGAGGCATTTAAGGGTTTGACTGGGAATGGTAGAAGGGGACTGCTGTCTGGTTGTTCAGGCAGGAGAGATAGGAGTCGGTTGAGTACAGCGACTGGACACCAGCTGTTGTTGGTTCTGTAGAGGTGGATGTTCACTCCCGAGCCAGTTTGCTGGGTTTTAGAGACCTCGAGATGCAGGATAAAGTGGTCTTGGTGTCGAAGCAAGTGTCGTCTGCATAGTACTAGGTCTGTGGGTTTGTTAGTGGTGAATTCGCCAGGCCGCAAGAACCCGTAGTAAGCTAAATATATGGCTGCTTGTAGGACCGTGCTGGGGAGCAGACCGAATGGCGAAGTAGCCAGTATGTTTGACATGTCCCTAAAGATGGGCCCCGTAATGGGCAAACGCTTAGTGCTGATGACTGGTTGTTGTTTCTGTATTCCCCTTAGGATGGCTCGTATAGCGTGGGATGAGAACAGTGACGACTTCGTCGGGTCTTCAAGCGCCATGAAATGTTGAATGCCGGCTAGGTATAACCGGATGGTGTTGTAGGATAAGGCCAGCTGCGTGTGGCAGTGTGCCGTGAAGGCCAGTACCTGTTTGATATCTGTTGGTTCTTTGCGGCAGGGCGTGAGGAATTTGTTGAAAGCCTTCCAAGCTGTCTGGTAGGCTTTGAGTGTGTTGCGGGAGAGGGAATTATTTATGAGTTGCGTAGCTCCGTGTAGATGTTGCACTAATCCAGGGTCAGTTGTGACCAGACGGGGATAGGGGCCGACATTGGGTCGGCATCGGGAACCTGTTTGAAAAAGGAGGGATAATTGAAACGTGATAGTGCGTCAGCTGCTGAGTTGTATCTGCCGGGTATAAATTCACAGTGTATGTTGAACTGATGTTGTAAAGACAGTTGAACCAACCTGCGCAGGAAGGACATGACTGCTAGGGACTTGGACCTGCCTCTGTTGATGATGTCTGCCGTGGCCTGGTTGTCGGTGGTGAAGACTACGGTTTGTCCTGTCCAGTGGTGGCCCCAGAGTTGTGCGGCTGCCACTATGGGATAAAGCTCAAACAGGGCAGATGTTTGAGAAAAGCCGGGTATCAATAGTATCTGTTGAGGCCAGGGTCCTGAAAACCAATGATGGCCAAAAATTGCCGCGAAACCTGTGGAGGCTGCAGCGTCAGTCACTACCTGGGGTGAATGGATCGAAACCATAGGTATGAATAAAGATATGCCATTCCAGGCGGACAAGAATTCCTCCCACATTGATAGGTCCGCTATAGCTGCGGAGTCTAATTTCAAAATCTGATCAGGGTCTTGAGTTTCTGACAGAAATCTAAGTAGGCGTGATACGAATGTGCGGCCTTGTGGGATAATTCGCATAGCGAAGTTGAGCATACCTAGGAGAGACTGCAACTGTTTTTTGGTACAGCCCTTGGTGTGTGTAAACTCGTGAAGGACTGCCCTAATGCGTGTTAATTTGTCGGGGGGGAGACTGGCCTGCATTGCGCAGGTATCCAAGCTGACCCCGAGAAAGGTGATGATGTTTGCTGGACCGTCGACTTTGTGCTCGGCGATAGGAACGTTGAGGTTTCCAAAAATTACTCTCAGTTTGTCAAGATCTCCTGGGGGCTTGTTGGGCGGTTCTATCAGTAGGAAGTCATCCAGGTAATGGATGACTTCATGACATTGGCCCTTGTGTAATAGTATCCAAACAAGGGACTGTGCGAACGTGTCGAAGAGCCACGGGCTACTCTTCGAACCGAAGGTGAGTTTCGTAGCAAAATAATACGCTTCCTTCCATTTGATGCCATGCCAGCACCAAAGGGATGGGTGGATGGGCAGGAGCTTGAAGGCATCCGAGATGTCGGCTTTGGAGAGCCAGGCACCTGTGCCTGCTTTGATGATCGCTTGTATTGCCATGTCCACGGAGGAGTATTTTAGGGAAAACTCTTCGGAGGGGATCAGGGAATTGAGACTGGGCATGTGCGAAGAATGAGGCGCAGACAAGTCGTACACCAAACGCAATTTATTAGAGAATTTGCCCTTGACAAGCCCAATAGGGCTGACTCTCCATGTGCTGAAAGGGGGGCAAGTGAAAGGGCCTATTACATAGTCTCGATCTACCTCTGCCTGTAAGAGCTGATCTATGGCCTGTTCGTCGATGGCTGCCGAACGAAGATTGGCGCATTCGTGAGTACTGTGGGGCAGTGCAATGAGGCCGGTGTGAAAGCCTATTGTGAAGCCTTGGATAAGGTAGGTGGCCAGGGAAGGGGTGGGGTGTGAAGTGAGATACAGTCCTAGCCATAAGATGTTGATTCGGCTTAGTCATGCCCTCTTGTTTTGCTTGACTTCACACAAATTCCTAGGGTGTGCTCTTTGGCATAAAGTGCAGATGTGAAGTAGGCGGCATTGGCTGAAGTTGCAGGACCCGTAGTTGTAGTTATTACAGATGGCTGCCCCTCCCACGGTTCGGACTGGGCGTCCGAGTTTGTCCACCTGAGGCGTTGGTTCAGGGGGTGACTGGCCCTGTACTGTACCTGAGGTAGAGGGGAACTCGAAGGGCCGTCTGATCGCCGTATTGGCGCACCAGGTGGCAGTGTGGGTGGAAGACTGGCAAATTGCACACAGAGGTGAGCGTAAGCCGGCAAAGTGGCGGCAGAAGAGCTCTGTGTCCATGAGACTCCAATCTGTCGCGATCTGGAATTGTGCGAATCTGGCGGCGGCCTTGGCTGAGAAGGAACGATGATAATCGTAGAAAGCGAAACCTCCATACTTGTGGCCCAAGTCTACCACAGTATGGAGGTATAAGTCCAGCTCTTCCCGCCTGCTGGGGGTGGCTGAGCACAGGACATCTCTGAGCATGCCAAAGGCCAGGGTAAATTCGGGGACTGATAGCTTGCGGTTCAGCCTGGGGTCTTTGGCTTTAACGACCACCGATATGTCGCCCCAGGAGTAGGCTTTATTTTCTGCTAAATCATGCACGGAGATAAGGAGAGAGGCCAGGTTGACGTCCTTGCCGTCCAAAATGTCCTTCCTGATACTGGTTGGGACCAGGTGGGAGGGGTAGACAATGACGCTTGAGCCTGAGGTACCTGTAGGAAGAGGTGTCAAGGTCTGAGTTGCCGTTGGGTCGGGGACAGCTGTGGCCGGTCGGGCCTCCAGAAGTGCCACCCTGGCTTGGACGTCTGCAACTGAGGTGGATAGAGATGATACCATTGTGTGTAACTGCGAGATGGCCGATGATATGGACTGGAGGGATGCCTGTTGGGTACTGGGTCCTGCTGCTGGTGGGGGGAAGAGGAGTTTGAAGAGCTCGCCTTTCCTCGCTGTGGCGGGGAAGGGGACACCTCTGCGTCTGAGCTCTGCCGTCAGTCTGGGGATAGTCCATCCCCTGAGGGATTGCACGCTGCCGCTTTCTGAGACCGGAGTAGGTGATAGAGGGGCCGTGAAGTCTTCACTGCCGGCCTGGGACATGGTTGCTCTGGTGAGGATCTCTCGAGCTTTATCTCCTGGTTGACTGTAACCTATTGGGGGTGAGATGGATTTCAAGTTTTTCTTTGATCCGCTGCGTCATACTTACCCGACTTGTTCTCCCTCTTTTTTTTTTTTTTTTTACCTGGGAGGATATCGTCCAACCTGGTGCAGGGTGGACCTACTGAACTTTGACTGACCTGAGGAAGATGAAAGGTGACAATTCGTGAAGGGATTGCTAAGTAACTTGAAGCAATGATTTGTATGGTGCTTGCAATTTGTGACAATGAAATGGTTCGAAATGTTTGCCTTGATTGTGAAATGAATGAACTGCATGACAGAGGTGCGGCCTGGTCGTGTCACGATTTGTTCGACCGTGGACCGGGCTCTGGAGCATGTATTGAAATGAGGCAACTAAAATACTGGTGCTCCTGGGTCGAATCGGTGCTTGTTTGCTGCATCTGGATTCGAATAGGAGTGCGGTATTGAATAAATGAGAGAAATGATTGTTTTGACCGAGGCTCGTATTGGTTGTGCCGTGTTAGCGACTGGCAACCAACCGTGCTCTGGTGTGGGTATAAAATGTGATCGAAACCTGTGATGCATGCCGTGCCGAATCGGTGCGCCTTGGATGCGACTGGTTTCGAAACGGTGATACGTTGTGAGAGTACAATGGTAGAAATTGCGTGACAGAGATATGGGTCAATCCCCGGTGTCTGCGATTCAGCTATGATCCGGATTTCTGGAGCATGTATCAGAAATGTGGCCAATCCTGGGGCACGCCGAGACGAATCGGTGCATTTTCATGCGACTGAATTCCTGTCGGAACGTGATACGTGGGAATGAAATGATAACCATGACAGAGGTACAAATGACTGATAAGGTAACTCTGGAGCATGTATAGAAATGAGGCCGATCCTGGGGCACGCCGAGATGAATCGGTGCATTTTTTATGCGACTAAATTCATGTCGGGACGTGATACATGGAAATGAAATGATAACCATGACAGAGGTACAATTGACTGATAAACGTAACTCTGGAGCATGTATAGAAATGAGGCCAATCCTGGGGCACGCCGAGACGAATCGGTGCATTTTTATGCGACTGAATTCATGTCGGGACGTGATACATGGGAATGAAATGATAACCATGACAGAGGTACAAAATGACTGATAAAACGTAACTCTGGAGCATGTATAGAAATGAGGCCAATCCTGGGGCACGCCGAGACGAATCGGTGCATTTTTATGCGACTGAATTCATGTCGGAACGTGATACATGGAAATGAAATGATAACCATGGCAGAGGTACAATTGGCTGACAATAACGTAACTCTGGAGCATGTATAGAAATGAGGCCGTAATAACTGGGGCACACCGGGACGAATCGGCGCATCTTTGGTGCGATTGGATTCGAATCGGAGCGCGGTAGGTGACTGAAATGAGAAATGATTTGAAATGTCAGAAATGAGTTTTCAGAAATAAGAAATGATTTGAAATGTCCGAAATGATTTTTTAGAAATGTTGTTCCAGAAATGAGAAATGATTTGAAATGTCCGAAATGAGTTTTTTGAAATGTTTTAGAAATGAGAAATGATTGGTACCGAACTAACTTGATTTGATAATTTACAAGCTGCGACTGGCTATGGCTGTCTACTAATACCGACATGCTAGAAATGATGCGACGTCAGCGTCGCTGTGCTATCGAATTGTAACATATCGAAAGTACGAGCGATATACATTGCAGTTTGTGCGATGCGGGTGAAACTAAATTTGAACTCACGGTTTAGTGACATGATATGAAAAACGAAAAGTCCGACGGGACCTTACCTGCGACAGCCAAGCCAGACGCGTGGTACAACTATAAACGAAAACGCGGACTTCGAAAGTTTTAGAGTACGGAGTATCGAATACGGGAACTGCGAGGCAAGAACTTGCGGACGCTGGTATATCGAATAGTCGGCTCAGTGACGTATATCGCGCACAGGAAACCGACAAGCACCACAGGTGAGCGGGCTGCTTAAATACCCCCCGGGCTCCTCCCATAAATTCAGGCCACCATACTGGCCTTCCTACATATATTGTAGCAAAACCCTAGCCTTGCTTTTTAAAATTGTTCTGCTGCTGGCCAATTTCCCACTGCTGTGTCATCCATGGACTCTTATTGCTTATAGTAAAACATCTGTTTCTACTTTTTTCTTTTCCTTTTTGTTTTTTTTTCTTAAGTATAGTTCAGCCAGTTATGCCTCATTTAAAGTATCCTGCTGTTGGCAAATTTTACACTACTGTATAGTAGTGTAAAATTCTCTTATTTTTTTCAAGCTGAAATAAATCAGCTTGTAGTGCTGCTCCCAAGCTACTTGTAAAAGGAAAAAATGGGTTACGCATCTAGATATGTACTGCACTACAACACTACATACAGCTTTATGGCATCCCCTAAGCATGTTATTTTAAAGGATTTGTGTGTTTTTAGTGTTGCCCTTAATGACCCTCTCCCGACTGTATGGTATCTTTTTGGCATTGATACATTTTCAAACCCGGGCAGATTCACCCATCTCTAAGTAGCTAGCATGCTGACCCATTGGTTTTTAAACTAAGATTAGGAAAGTCAAAACAGGCATTCTGCCTTCTTCTAGACTGTACAGCAGTATCCAAATATACACCCTGGATGAGCCACTAGATGTCCTACATTTCCAAGCTTGTACCCTGCTTTCCCGGACACTATGCAGCAGGTGAAATTAGACCCCTGGTGCTCCAGTCAAAACTTTAGCTTCATTCCCCCTGGATATACCCTACGGAAAGGCAGTGCAAACTCTTTAAGCACCAAACTCAGGCCTTTCTTTTCAAAGCATGTGTCCTTCCCAGACAGCGAGTCTGGGATATCAGAAAAGGGAGCAACAATTGTTTGACCTGGTCTGTTCAGGGTTTCAAAAGCTTGGAGTTTGATTGCTTCCCCCTGCCTCTGGAAGAAGCTTCCAGAGCTTAGAGGGAAAGATTCATAATAACCTGAGTTATTTAGTCTGAATATTTATCAGGTTCCAGCCATCCCCTGGACATGAGTATGCAGAAGAGGGTTGGAATAGTGATAAATTGTGTGAAGCATTGGAGAGCTGGGTTCCTTCTACCCAGGAGGGTTCCAGAGCTGGAGGAGCAGCTACCCTCAGGCAGCCCATGGACTGTACAGCTGCTCTAGAGGCGTCAGCGGTGTCAGGGCTGAAGCTGATTGCAGAACCTTACCACAAGGGATCACGTCTGGAGAGGGACCATCTCACTCACTGGACTGTGCCCAAAGGAAGCAGAAAGGTGGCAGCTGTCCTGAGGACTTGTGAGTAAAAACACTAAACTGATCTCTGTGACTGTGTAGAGTTCTGGAGAATGCAGTGGGTACCAGCAGTTGTGCATCAGCCTAAGGTAACCAAATGCCAAATAGACCAGCCTCTGTACTATTAGGGAAGATCCAGCTATCACCAGCAGCCACCTATGGGGTTAATGCTACACTATTGATAAGGACTCCCCCATCAGCAGGCAGAAGCAAACAATGATCTGAGTTAAGGGGAAAACCTACTGAAAACAGAACTATCAATCCAGGTTTAGGTTGATTACGGCCCAGAAGTACTACATTTGGGATTGTAATGCCCCGTACACACGGTCGGATTTTCCGATGGAAAATGTCCGATCGGAGCGTGTTGTCGGAAATTCCGACCGTGTGTGGGCTCCATCGGACATTTTCCATCGGATTTTCTGACACACAAAGTTGGAGAGCAGGAGATAAAATTTTCCGACAACAAAATCCGATCGCGTCTTTTCCGACCGTGTGTGGCCTGTTCCGACGCACAAAGTGCCACGCATGCTCAGAAGAAATTCCGACACGGGACAGCTCGTTCTGGTAAACGTAGCGTTCGGAATGGATACAGCACTTTCGTCACGCTGCAATGTTCAAAATGGTTTAATACAGCACACTCTCTTCTTCTTTATAATGTGACAAGAATTAAGTCGTTTTGCTGCTCATATTCACACACACTTCTCACAAACTTATTTCGTTACTATTTATCGGGATTCCCTCAATATATTTTGATTTCTCACATCTGACAACAACATTTTTTTTTTTTTTGGACTTTAATGTAGATTCTTTTTTTGTGTTTCTCTTTTTTATTTTTTATTTTTTTGGTGATTTTGATTTGTACTCCCGAAAATGTTTGTGTGTGTTTTTGGTGACAAGTTCCCACAACAACACTAATATGTTGTTCTATTTAATCTGTAGGAGATTGTTTGGTGTTGTTGTCTCTTGTTAATTTCACATTGTACTTTAGAAATGTACCTGAATCGTCACCAACAAACGGACCTTTTTGGATGAAAACACACACAGGAGAGTAGAATTTACCTAAAAATCTTTTATTAAGGGGTCACAACTATAAACAAAGAGGGAGGCAACGCTGGAGAAACTGCAGAAGTGGGCGAAGCCTTGGACCCCCACGGCACACATCTACTATTTAAAAGCAAAATTGGTGGCCTGAGGAGTCCATATCATAAGGGAGGGCAGTCTGGTCTAGAAGTCCCAGAGATCCGGAAAGCAGCAGATGACATCTGTGTCCCCAGGCTGTGGTCATACGAGAGACTGCAGCTTCTGTCAGACCAGACTGAACACAGGGTCATCACTCTTCGGTCTTCTTTCCACGC
The DNA here is from genome assembly GCA_037952925.1 of Lithobates clamitans. NCBI lineage: Eukaryota > Metazoa > Chordata > Amphibia > Anura > Ranidae > Lithobates > Lithobates clamitans. The sequence goes on from JBBGZY010001256.1 coordinate 1,072,477, forward strand.
TTCCTTCCAGGCTTTGGCTGTGGTGGTAGAGTTGTGGCAGCAGGAGGAGGAGGAGGAGGATCGTCCCTCTCCATGACATCCGTCTTGTGTGTCAGTTCCCCACTCTCCCCCTTACGAAGGACTTTATAAATCAGGTCCTCAGAGATCTTGCGTTGACCCTCCTGCATGCCCTGCAATTTGGTGGCAGCCATGCAGGCAAAGGCCTCTTCAGGACTGGGGAAGGCTCGGAGGGACGCCGAAGCCTCCTGGATCAGCCTGTACGCTGAATCCTGCACGGGACTCGGAGTAGCCTTCCTGGTTCGTTTATATGGCAGGCGGAGGGGAGGAACCTGAGACTCAGTCAGGCTGCGACTTGTCCCAGGCTTCTCTTGGCTGACACTTAGCCCCGCCTCCTCCTGGCTGACACTAATCCCCGCCTCCTCCTGACTGCCACATTCCACAACCTCCCCCTGGCTGAGGTCTTCCTGTGTATGAAAAAGGGACATAGTTTTAGTATTTTCTTCATTAATCACACACAATTTTCACCTCCTGACTGCTGCAAATTGAATGTTAACAAATATAACAGACTATCCTTCTGAGCCCAGCAGTTTTCATTCTTTTCACAATTTTGGGTGCCCACTGCTGTCTATTGATATGTAAAGCACTTTTTTTAATCAGCAATTAGTGATCAATAATAACATCTAGTAAACATAATTTATGTTTTGCCCAGAAATCTGTAGAAAAATGCTATACCTGACTCCAGCAGGGCTCCTCCACTTCTTCCTGGCTGGAAGGCCCAGGTTGGACATCGGAAGCCTCAGCTGGTAGGGAAGGAAGCGTGGAAGGAAGAGTGGAGAGGGATTCCCTGACTTCAGTGTGGTCTGACAGAAATCGCAGTCTCTCGTAGTACCACAGCCTGGGGACATAAACGTCATCTGCTGCAGCTCCGGACCTCTGGGAATCTGTGACCTTCTTGCGCTCCCTAAGATAAGTGCTCCTCAGGCCACCAATTTTAGCTTTTAAATAGGGGATGGTTGCTGTGGGGACCACCGGCTTCACCAACTCCAGCAGTTTCTCCAGCGCTGCCTGCCTCTTCTGTTTGTGGTTATAATGGGGGTGTCTCATCTGCCACAGACAGGGCAGCTCCCTGTACTTGTCAATGAACAGGGGCAGGAAATTGTGGTCGTTGAACCCATCCATTTTCTCTGTAAGACACAACACAAGACAAAGCCTAATGTCAGGCCAAACTCCCCTAATCTTGTTACAATATAGGCTTCCATTTCGAAGCAGTATAGGCCCAAGTTTAGATCCTACCTTCCGATGCTCCTTTCTCCGCTCACAGATCGTACGTAAGACGTGCGCGTTACAATTTATACACACTGCGCATGCGTATAACTCTGCCCGCCCCTGACGTTCTTTCTAGTCTATTCCCCGCCCCTTTTCGTTCGGCGCAGTGGGGGAAGAGCACATGGCAGATAGACAGCAGGATCGTGCTAATTGTAGCAACGAGGAGGAGGAGGAGGAAAGGCCGGAGCTTGAAACGTCCCGATCCAGAAGGAGATTAAAGGACTCAAATATGTCCTTTGGGGAGATGTTGGAGATGGTGGACATCCTGAAGAGGGCCGACTATGATGGAAAGTATGGACCTTACCCCAACCCCAATGTCAGAAAGGCCAAGATCATGGCGAAAGTGGTCAGGAGTCTGCACCGGAAATTCGGGGTACGACGATCGAAAGATCAGCTCAGGAAGCGGTGGTCGGACCTGAAATTACGAAAACATGAGCAGTACAGAAAGATCCGGAGAGTGCTGCAAAAAAGTAAGTAGTTGTGCTGTGTTCCTATTCTTTATGTTTATTACGTTCGTGCTGCTACATGTGCTTTTAGGAACTGTTGTACAGTTTAAAATGGTAACTTTCATGTTCATGGGCACATTATTCGTTCGGATCACACATTGTTATTTCGGACGATAAAATACCATTGTTTAGGCCATATGCATTTGGCCACCATTTTGACGCCCTATACTTGTCTTCAAAGAATTGGGTTGTGTAGATGGCTTTGTTACTAGAATGAAATGCAAACTAGATTGTGTGTAAGGAGAGGACACTCAGCAGCTGTTTTCACATCTGGACACTGGAGTACTAGTGTGGGACACAAGAACACCATTTTTATTAGGGGGGCCACACAGGTGCTCCAGTGTACACTATAGGGGGGTCTCCATCTGTGAAGCTTGTACTAAACAGGTAAAGTAGGTTGACAAAGGACACTAAAAAAGCTACATGTTGGAACTCTGCTAAAATAGATCATTGTACCCCACTTCCAAGCAATGTTTCATCTTTATAGTTCTGACATTAAATATCTGTGTGCTAATTATACCATTTTTGTTTTACATAGGGGAGAAAAGACTCGGAGGACACCCCTCATCCGAGGATACCAGAGCCCCCCCCCCCTCTGGAAGAAGGGGAAATACCCCCAACACAAGATGAGCAGGAGGATGAAGACGTGGTGGAACTAGTCACCACAACAGGTGAGTGTCTGCGACCACAGGCTCAGATAAGAGATGGATGGCGGCATTTTTTGGGAAACCTAATTTATTTGGGGTTTCCTCTCTTTTTAGGTGACCGTGAGGTTGTGGATCCAGATCCTTTCACATCCGAAAGTGCCCAGATCCTGATCGGGGAGATCATGGGGTGTAATTTACAATTGGAAAACATCAAGCAAAACATCAATGATGTTATTCCAAAATATAAAAACATCATTGATGTTTTGGGGCGAGTTTAAAACCCCTCCAAATCACTTTCTTCTTTTGTGTGCTACAATGTGCGAAATGTTTTTGTGATTTTTCCCAAAGCCAAATTTGGAGGATGCACACAGTGTGCTATCTGCCATCACGGGAGATCAATGGACGCGTTTTGGGGGTGCAACCCCTTCCTCAATAATAAAGTAGCGGTGAGGAAGGGCTTTCTCCAGCAAAACACATCCCTTGATCCCCCGTGATGGCAGCTAGCACATGTTGACATTGGGAAATTTGTGTGCATCTTCCAAATTTGGCTTTTCCAGGGGTGATTTCCCCCCATCTGAACGCAATATCAAACACAGTTCCTAAATACTCATGTCTGATATTGCCTTCACGTTCTACCAAATGTGAACTTTGTAAGATCAAGATTTGTGTCTTTCTTGTTGGTTTTACACAGGCCTGTTTTCTATAAAATGGACATTTTGATTTTGAATAATGACACCACAAAAATTGATATATACAACAAACATGTTGGTTTGTCAGAAAAACCTTTGGTAAATGCACATGTGATTGTGCAGGTATTAAAAAGATTGTTAATCAAGAATGTGTGGATTATTGTCTCAACGCTACAACACTTTTGGGGTGATTTTTGTTTTATGAGAAACACTTTTGGGGTAATTGTTGTTTTATGAGAAAATGGGGGTTATTTCCTAAGGGCAAATCCACTTTGCACTACAAGTGCAGTTTCAGTGCAGTTGCAAGTGCACTTGTAGTGAAAAGTGTCTTTGCATTTAGTAAATAACAGCCAACAGTGCTTTGTATAAGGTTACCCAATCACGACATTTTCTGCACTCCACACATTTCTGTCAGGGTCAGCTAAAACAAACACAAGCAGTAAATGGCCACAAAGAATTTCTTTTGGTTGTTTTTTATTTGAAAAAGGTGTCACAGATTGTCTGGCATATTGATAGTCCCCCTACCCGCAAAGAACTCCAGGTATCGTAACCGGACATCACGGGCATTCAGGGAGGGCAAGCCAGGACGGCCGCTTTCATGCGCCGTCAGTGTTGATGGATTTGGGATTCCGGCCTCAGGCCCAACTGAGCCAGCATAGTTGGCTGAATGTTTTCGTAGAAAATTATGGAGAACACAGCAGGCAAGTATTATATGGTTCAGTTTATACTCCGCCATATGGATGGGTGTCAGAAATAATCGGAACCGGCTGGCCAGGATTCCAAATGTGTTCTCCACCACTCTTCGGGCTCTGGCCAGCCGGTAATTAAAAACCCTCTGTTCCGGGGTGAGGGTCCTCATCAGGAATGGCCGCATCAGGTGGTCCCCCAGCGCAAACGCTTCATCAGCAACGAACACAAATGGGAGACCTTCAACATTGTCCTCTGGAGGTGGCAAGTCCAAGCTGCCATTCTGGAGACGCCTGTAGAACTCCGTCTGGGCGATCACTCCACCATCGGACATCCGGCCATTCTTCCCCACGTCCACATACAAGAACTCGTAATTAGCCGACATCACCGCCAACATCACTATACTATTAAACCCCTTGTAATTAGAATAGTACGACCCCGAGTTGGGTGGTGGGACAATGTGGAGGTGTTTCCCATCAATTGCCCCTCTGCAGTTAGGAAAGTCCCACCGCTGGGCAAAGTGGGAGGCCACAGTCTGCCATTCCTGTGGCGTGGAAGGAAACTGTTGAGGAAAAAACAATAAACATTACTATTTTTTCACAGAAACATGGCAAGCAGATTAGACACAAACATTATGGGTCAACCTCCAGATAGCATTTATTAAGGGGAATTTAACAACAACAAAGTATAAGGTACACCTATCATATTCCCCCTCCCCCCCTCTCATGGGCCATTTCTAACATTATAGGGGGGGAGCTCTTGGACAGGTAACCCTCTTCACTTCATTGAGAGATGAATGCCTAAATACAGGGTATTACTTGGAACAGCCCCTCCTTAGTTACACTATTGGCAGCCCACTGGACAGGTAAGAAGTGTCATAATACAAAGATATAAATACACACTGTACACATTTGAGGTCAATTGGACATTCTGCTATTACCTATCAAGATCATAATAGGATACAAGAACTTTAAACAGTACCATTTGAAAGTATACAGGCAGGCCCTTGCACTACATGCTTTGGGGAATTCATCCATAAATCTGAGCACTAAAGAGATGGGTATAGTGTGTATGGGTTTGGCAAAGTCAGCAGATAGATGATTGAGGATAGATAGAGAATTGGGATCAGCTGACTTAGCAGTTGGGGGAGGGAGGGTTACAAAAAATTTGGGGACACCACAAAAAAAAGCCTCTGGCCCTCTGCCTTAATTTAAATCAAAAATAAAATTTCCAAACATTTTAGGGGGTGTTTGGGGTAAAGCACTACTATGGAGCAGATAAAATACATTGTTAAGTGACTACATGAGGTGAATATAGGGCAGGAGACACCATGCTGGAGAGGTTATTGAAGGGCAAATATGTATGAAGGACATAAAATAATAATTACAGAAAAATCCAGCATGCATGAGGACAAAGGGGACATTCACAGCATATTACAATCATGGTAATTAGGGAATGAGGAAAGAAATACAATATATTAGCAAACATTCAATACCATAAAATGTGATATAAAAGGATAAAAATCTTACCTTCATATACTCCTTCTGCAGGACCTGGATGATGGCAGAACAGGTCTCTGGGATAATGATCCCCAGAGCCTGGGGGGAGATGCCTGTCGAGAACTTGAGGTCCTGCAGGCTTCTCCCTGTGGCCAAATACCACAAGGTAGCGACCAACCTCTGCTCCGGAGTGATGGCTTGCCTCATGCAGGTATCCTGCCTGCTAATATAGGGGGTCAGCAAAGCCAACAGACGGTGAAACACGGGGTCCGTCATCCTGAGAAAGTTCCTGAAATCATCAGGATTATTCTCACGGATCTCACGGAGCAAAGGCATATGACAGAACTGGTCACGCTGAAGCAACCAATTCTTGGTCCATGAACTCCTCCCCACCCTGTTCATGGACTGGACTTGTGTCAAGGTCAGGACCCCAACACCAAGCCCCCGCACAGCACAAACTCTACGAGGAGTACGCATACGCGACATGGCTAGAAAATGGTCGGCTGCTCAGAACGAGGTAACAGAACGCACTGAAGAACAGCAAGGCCTGTGAAGAGCGACCTGAAAAACAGCAACGAGCGGACAAGATCGCACAGAAAACTCCAATACGAACTGACTGCACGCACTGAAGAGCAGATACAAACCCACAAGCACAAACTGAACGTCAGAAAACGATCTGAAAGCCACGAGTCTGAAGAAGCGCGAATCGTCTCTCACCAAACTTTTACTAACACGAGATTAGCAAAAGGAGCCCAAAGGGTGCCGCGCTTGGTTCTGAACCGGCCTTTTCTAGTCTCGTCGTACGTGGTGTACGTGACCGCGTGGTTGTCGATCGGAAATTCCGACAACTTTGTGCGACCGTGTGTATGCAAAACAAGTTTGAGCCAACATCCGTCGGAAAAAATCAGAGGATTTTGTTGTCAGAATGTCCGAACAAAGTCCGACCGTGTGTACGGGGCATTTGTCATAAATTCTTGCAACTGCTTCAGATTTGCTGTAGACCTCTTGGTAGTCTCCCTGACCAGTTTCCTCCTGGCTCTTTCATCAAGTTTGGAGCGACGTCCTGATCCAGGGAGGGTCTGTGTTGTACTAAATACCTGCCACTTCTTTATAATAGACTTCTCTGTGCTTCTAGGCAATGATAAAGCTTATGACATTTTTTTGTATCGCTCTCCTGACTTGTGCCTGTCCACAACTTTATCCCAGAGTTCTTTTGACAGTGCCTTGCCACCCAGTTGATTGTTTGCTTCAGTTGCACTACCAGGGACTGCAATGCTCCAGGAAAGTTCTTTTCATGCTGAGCTAATCAAAATGACCACAGCTGATCACAGCTCAAAGTCAAATGGCTTTGTGTGCCATTTATGTGATTAGCTACACCTGATTGAGTTTACAAGTTTTTTGTAGGAGGGGGTGATTCTTTTTTCCAACTCAGTGATTCTGTTTTTGAATTTCTGAATTTTTTTGTTTCTGACATGTTGGTGTTTTATATTTTTCACGTGGATGTTATAAGTTGCACTGAGTAAAGACATAAAATGTGTCTGTCTTCATTTCAGGCTGCAAAGCAACATAATGTGATTATTTTAAGGGGGGGGGGGGGGGTGATCCTTTTCTATACCCACTGTATATAACATTTTTTTTTTTCACACTTTTTATTGTTTTTCCTTATTTAAAGTGGTTGTATACCGTCAGGAAAATAAAAAAATGTAAAAAAAAAACCCTGTAAGGCAAAGGCATAATGAGCTAGTATGCATCGCATACTAGCTCATTATGAAATACTTACCTTAGAACGAGGTCCCCATATCGCAGACCGGTCTAAGCCGAGGGAGCTGACATTTTGCCCTCGGCATGTCTTCCAGGTTAGCGGCTCCGGTGCTGTGAGTGGCCGGAGCCGCGATAATGTCACTCACCGCGCATGCGCACGGGAATCTTCTTCCTGGCAAGGTCCGGCAGTGTCTTCTGGACCTTCAGCCCGGCATTCACAGCGCATGCGCAGCTGACGTCAGCGGCTGCATGCAAAGCGAATAACTCCTAAACGTGAGGTTTAGGAGATATTCATTTTACCTACAGGTAAGCCTTGGGTGCCAGGTAGAGCAGAGGAAGAAACAAGGTGAGGCAGCACAACCCCAAGGAGGCCAACATCAATAAGGAGTAGGGTGGCTGCTCTCTACGCTATCATATTCTGCAGCTGTTATCTCCCAGCCCACTCCCTAAAGCTCAGCTGTCTGGGCCTTTTTCAGCACATCTGCAGCAGATCGCACTGTTGCTATCTGCAAACTGTGTCTCAGGCACATTAAACGTGGCAAAAAAAACACCAACCATTTGGGTACCACATGCTTAACAAGGCATTTAACGTCCAACCACTCAGCCCATTGGCAAGAGCACCTAAAAGCCACACAAAAGGGGGACAAATCTGTCCCTCCCTCATCCTCCTTACCCACTTCAGTCTGCCCCTGCGATACCGAGTCATTACCTTTCAGCAGCGTCCACTGACATGCATGATGGTATAGCACAGTGTGTTCCAGGTCCTGGCAGCACACCTGCCAGCAGCACACCACCAGCTTTAGAATGTAGCCGGCAAATTTGTCTGCCCCATCTGCTGCAGCAGAAAAAAAATACAGTCCCTGCCACCCACATGCCCAGCGTCTGAATGCAAGCTTGTCAAAGCTGTTGGCTCTCCGACTTCTGCCTTTCAGCCTGGTGGATTCTGCCCCCTTCCGTAAATTTGCACAATGTGCTGTACCATAATGACAGGTTCCCAGTCGCTACTACTTTTTACGTAAGGCCATTCCATCTCTCTACCATCACGTGGAAGGGAATGTTCTGGCATCGTTGGGCAAGGCAGTCAGCCGTAAAATCCACCTTACTGCTGACACGTGGTCCAGCAAGCATGGGCAGGGACGATATATTTTGTTCACAGCACACTGGGTAACGCTGCATGCAACTCGAAAGGATGCAGGACAGGGCTCAGTGCTGCAGCTTGTTGTGCCCTCACGTCTCCATACAGCTGGTGGTGATGATGCCAGACCTGTGAGCTCTACCCCCTCCTCCTCCTCTGCCACCTCAATGCCCTCCTCTGCAGAATTGTCCTATGAACATCAGGTACCCCCTAAACGTTCAAAGGGATATTCCAAGAGTCAGGCTAAAAGGTGCCATGCAGTGCTTCAGCTGGTGTGTTTAGGGGACAAGAACCACACCGGAGCAGAGATTCTTGCAGCTCTGCAGGGACAGGCTCAGAGGTGGTTCACACCACGCCAGCTGGAGCCAAGAATGGTGGTGTCCGATAATGGCTCAAACCTCCTGTCCGCCCTTAGACAGGAAAAGTTGACACACGTGCCATGCCTGGCACATGTCCTCAATTTGGTGGTGCAGCGTTTCCTAAGTACATACCCAGTGTTGCAAGATGTACTAAAGCAGGCCAAAAGAGTCTGTAGCCATTTCAGGCGGTCATACACAGCCAGTGCTTGGTTGGCTGAAATTCGGCGGGAATTCCACCTGCCCATAAACCGCCTGATTTGTGACATGCCCAACAGGTGGAACTCAACTTTGGTAATGCTGCAGCAGCTATACATGCAGCAGAGGGCCGTCAACGAGTATCTGTGCCAGTATGGCACGACGACAAGCTCAGGCCGCCTTGGCTTTTCCCCACGCCAATGGCTGATCATTAAGGATGCATGCACTGTATTGTCACCATTTGAGGAAACCACAAGGATGGTGAGCAGTGACAGTGCATGCATCAGTGACACAATCCCTGTTGTGTTCCTGCTGGAGCAGACTCTGCGTGGCATTATGAACAGGGCACTGGAGGGAGAGCAGCAGGAGGAAGGAAGACTTTCTTTCCTCTCAAGGCCCACTTTATCCAGACACCGTCATTTCTATGTCACAGAACACACAGGAGGAGAGAGGGGAGGAGGATGAGGAGGAGGATTCTGGAACTTTCATAGGCTTCGATGAGAGGAAGACATGCGTCAATCTGTAAGCGATGGCTTTCCAACCCCAGGTTCCCTGGGAGTAGTATGTGGCTGGGAGGAGGAAGTTACAGATGCTGTCATCCTGAGTGACCCCGAGGAGTCTGCTTCTCTAACCTTGGCAAATTTGAGGCGCATGGGCAACCTCATGCTTCAAAACCTGCAAAAGGACCCAAGAATATGTGGCATAAAGGAGAAGGATGATTACTGGTTGGCAACCCTTCTTGACCACCATTATAAGGGGAAGTCTATGTGCGTGTCACCGGCGCAAAACCAAACCTTAATTTCTTATATTAAATACTAAATATTGGGTATGCTGCACTCAAAAAAAAACCCTCACTTAGATGGGTAAAAATATTAGTGGATATATGTGAATGCGCTGCCCCCTTATTATATCACCACCTGTGTTACTTAACAACTACCAATCATAAATGTTACATGTGCATGTATTTTAAATTCAAATCAATAAATCATATATATAACAAAAAAAGTCCTTCAAATATGTTGCAAAAATCTTGTATCCTTTAAAGTGACTGGCGTGCTCCTATGTTACTTCAATTTTCATATGTGACTGAGTGGGACCCTCCACCATTCAGATTGGCCACTCACCAGATGCTTCACTAGGGGTACGCCTTTGGTTCATTTAGGGATAACCATTCCACTCCGGTACCACTTCTCACCAGTTTACAACTTGTGTTCTAATACTCCTCATAGGAAAGCATAGGAACAGAAGGCGATCATAGCGCAATATGTTTAAACTGTTTATTTTTAAAAGTATATCAAAGGTTAAAATCACTCACATTTAAAGGTGCCCTTTTGCCGGCACGAAGCTTATCCAGCAGTTACGGACGGGTATCTAATAGCATGGTTCGCCTGATAACTGTAAGCGGCCTCCACGCTCGGCTTGCACTCCAAGCCTCGTTCCCGTTTTCGTCCGGTCACGTGATGCGTAAAATTCTCCCAGCAGCCTCTACGCGTTTCGCATCATCAAATGCGTCATCAGCTTCCTGATGACGCATTTGATGATGCGAAACGCGTAGAGGCTGCTGGGAGAATTTTACGCATCACGTGACCGGACGAAAATGGGAACGAGGCTTGGAGTGCAAGCCGAGCGTGGAGGCCGCTTACAGTTATCAGGTGAACCATGCTATTAGATACCCGTCCGTAACTGCTGGATAAGCTTCGTGCCGGCAAAAGGGCACCTTTAAATGTGAGTGATTTTAACCTTTGATATACTTTTAAAAATAAACAGTTTAAACATATTGCGCTATGATCGCCTTCTGTTCCTATGCTTTCCTATGAGGAGTATTAGAACACAAGTTGTAAACTGGTGAGAAGTGGTACCGGAGTGGAATGGTTATCCCTAAATGAACCAAAGGCGTACCCCTAGTGAAGTATCTGGTGAGTGGCCAATCTGAATGGTGGAGGGTCCCACTCAGTCACATATGAAAATTGAAGTAACATAGGAGCACGCCAGTCACTTTAAAGGATACAAGATTTTTGCAACATATTTGAAGGACTTTTTTTGTTATATATATGATTTATTGATTTGAATTTAAAATACATGCACATGTAACATTTATGATTGGTAGTTGTTAAGTAACACAGGTGGTGATATAATAAGGGGGCAGCGCATTCACATATATCCACTATTATAAGGGGAAGGTCTCAGAACTTATCCCGTCCCCACAGAGCGTGCAGAAGATAAAATCTCTTGAGGATACGTTAAAGAGGATTTTATTGAACGTTTTTCCTGACTCCAGTAGGTAACAGTGTCGTGGAAAATGTTGTTTTGAGTCTTCTGTTGGTCAAGAGAGGAGCGTTGGAGAAGGCGTCCGCCTAAGTGAGGCATTTCGGAATTTTTTTAGTCCTCGCCGCCCAGGGCTGTCAGCTTCCACAACCCATCGGCAGCGTCTGCATCACATGGTGGACGATTACCTTGGGGCCAAAAAAGAGATGGAAAGCTTTCCAGCTGACGATCCACTGACTTACTTGGTCATGAGAATAGACCACTGGCCAGAACTTTCCCGGTATGCTATTGAGTTGTTGAGCTGCCCTGCATCCAGCGTGCTTTCAGAACGCGCATTCAGTGCTGCAGGAGGTTTCATTACTGATCATAGGACGCGTCTGTCCACAGATTCCATAGCCCGTTTGATGCCGATGTCACTGATTAAGTCTTTTTGGGATGTGGAATCTCTGGCCTTGGGAGTGTTCAAATCCCTTTCCCCTCTGTCCAAAACTAAAGAAAAAAAGCCTTTAGTTATACTTTAAGGCATTTTAGCTTAAAGAATGTGACACCCTGGTGACTTAAATCATAGGTAAATCCAAGAGTTTAAAAGCAGAGCACATGGGGATATTAGTGGCATGGTTTAAAAATGCTGTGCAAACTGTTGGCGCTATATAAATTCTGTATTATAATAATAATAATGACAAACCATAAGGGGATTAAATTATAGTAATCTAGCCAATGGCAATCAAAAATTGCAATTCTGACAATACATAGGGCCACAAACACAGTTCAACAGGCCCCAAAGTCCCTTCTGTTACAGACTGCTAGTAGAGAAAGTCTCTCACAACTACCTTCACAGCTAATGGAAAGAGCCAAAAAATGAGTAATGAACAACTTCCTGTAAGTGACAGTGGGGAGCAGGTGAGTTGTTGTGCACATATCAGCAAGTCCCGATCTGACAAAGATCTGGACAGGGTGGCCTTGTCTAATTAAATTTTAGAAGGGCCGCTTCCTATCCAGTCCACCATGTTGCCCAGGTTCTTCTGCACCTGCCAGTCATTGTCAGAAAAAATAGTTCACTTGAGTCCATTTTAGTTCAATCTTGCTTTATTAACCACTTAAGGACCGATCCTCTTTCTGAGATTTGTTGTTTACAAGTTAAAAACAGTTTTTTTTTGCTAGAAAATTACTTAGAACCCCCAAACATTATAATTTTTTTTTCAAACACCCTAGAGAATAAAATGATGATCGATGCAATACTTTGTCACACCTTTCTTACAAGCGCACTTTTTTGGAAAAAAATACACTTTTTTGAATTAAAAAATAAGACAACAGTAAAGTTAGTTTTTATATTGTGAAACATAATGTTACACTGAGTAAATTGATACCCAACATGTCACGCTTCAAAATTGCGCCCGCTCGTGGAATGGCAAGAAACTTTTACCCTTAAAAATCTCCATAGGCAACGTTTAAAAAATTCTACAGGTTGCATGTTTTGAGTTACAGAGGAGGTCTAGGGCTAGAATTATTGCTCTAGCTCTACCTATTGTGGCGATACCTCACATGTGTGGTTTGAACACAGTTTTCATATGGGGGCGTCACTCACATATGCGTTCGGTTCTGCAAGCGAGCTTGGCGGGACAGGGCGCGTTTAAAAATTTTTTTTTATTTTTTTTTATTTTACCTTTTATTTTTTATTTTGACACTGTTCTTTTTTTTTTTTTAAAAATGTGTAACATCCCCTGTAATAGAAAAAAAGCATGACAGAACCTCTTAAATATGAGATCTGGGGTCAAAAAAACCTCAGATCTCATATTTACACTAAAATGCAATAAAAAAAAAAATATGGCTTTCTAGCTGCTGCCATAACAAACATATCCCTCTTCAAAGTTAGGACGTATATAGGTGTGCGGCGGTCCAGAAGAAGTTAAAGTTTTATAATAGATGTTACATGTACAAGAAATATGGAAAATACAAAGGTGGCACATTTCAAATCATCCACAAGTGGTAGAAAGCACACATCAACAAAAAAAATGTGATTTGGTACTCAATTACTAGTGATAGAAGACAGAAGCTATAATGTGGGAGTACTGCCCTCTCAGGTAACCTAGGGAGCAGCTAGGAGGTAGACAGCCCAACCAGATTGGTTAAGGACTGCTCACATCATAAAACCATTGAAGAATAATACTATTCTGTTGTTAAGTGCAACCATTAATAAAAATAGAGTAGTCGATTATGCAATACTAGCTTCTAGTAGTGGGTAGTGAGGTGACAGGGAATATACCATTTGAAGAGGTACATAAAAAGGAAAGAGGATAGCCAGGGTTTAAACTGAAGGAGAGGGTGTTGCAGTCACTCCATCATGGCTGGTTAGAAGTTGGGAAGTGTCTTCCGTTATCCAATTCTGAAACACAGAGCAATAACGAAACATTAGCCAGGAGGTCCAAGTTATTTTGAATTGCTCTTTCCTATCATTTTCCTGCACCAGCAAGTGTATCAGGTCCTGTATGGTATTGAGTTCAATTGCTCATTCCACAATGGGAGGTATGGTGATTGTTTTTTAATAGCGGGGTATAACTGTCCAAGTGTGGCTAAGAAATGCCTAAGGACATCTTTTTTTGCGGTCTTCAGGGGTCCAGAGATCACGAAGAGGAGCACCACAGTAGGGCAGAGTGAGATTCGAGCATCCATGAGTTTACAGTATAAGGTAAGGATTCACAACCAAAATGCATAGATAGGGGGACAGTCCCACTATATATGAAGAATGGTGCCTTTGGTCACAAGGCACCACCAACAAGAATCAGAGGCTGCTTGACTGAAGTGGTAAAGAAGGAAGGAGCATCTATACTTCAATCCCTACACTGGCTCCCAATCACCCAGCGAATTAAATTCAAAATTCTAACCACAACATACAAAGCCATTCACAACTCTGCCCCAAGCTACATCACTAATCTTGTCTCCAAATATCACCCAAATCGTCCTCTCCGCTCTTCTCAAGACCTCCTGCTTTCAAGCTCTCTCATCTCCTCCTCCCATGCTCGTCTCCAGGATTTCTCCAGAGCCTCCCCCATCCTCTGGAACTCGCTACCTCCATCTATCCGGCTATCCCCTACTCTTGCTACCTTCAGGTAATCCCTGAAAACTCATCTCTTCAGGAAAGCCTATCACGTCTCCAACTAATCTCCTACCACTTCCACCAGCTCATTCCCCACAGTTACAACCTTTTGTACCACCTGCCCCACCCTATTAGATTGTAAGCTCTTTTGAGCAGGGCCCTCTTAATCCTATTGTATTGTATTATAACTGTATTGTCTCCCTTTTATATTGTAAAGCGCTGCGTAAACTGTTGGCGCTATATAAATCCTGAATAATAATAATAATAATAATAATAATATATCACCTGGTTATAGGTTTTAACCCTTTTTCTTGAGTCTTGGTTGTAAGCAATAATTTGTGGGTCAAGAGAGATGACTTTTCCCAGTCTGCAGGGGTAATGATGAGCTGTAGGTGTATTTCCCTAGTCTGTATATAGTGGGGAAGGTCTGGATATGCAGCAGCTAGGATAATGGAATATAGTTGGGAAATAGTATGTGTCGGGGAATCTTTATGTAATAGTAGGGATTCAAATGTGGTTGGCCCAGCATTGATATCTGTTAGTGGATGGAGAGAATGAATGATAGATAAGGTTTGTTGCCTCTGTAGTCATTGTAGGGGAGTAAGCAGGGGGCTAATAGGTGGGTTAGCTACAGTCAAGCAAAGGTCCGATTGGAGGACTTGAGAGAGCCGTCTGTGGTCATGGTTTTTGTCACGTTTTTTGGAGTGGACTTTCCTCTTTATCTACAGCTATTTGAGCACAGAGAGTAACAGACTTCACAAAGAGAAAACAGTATTTTGTCAAGCAAATATTACAATAGGTAGCAGTTGCAGCCTGAGGGGAACATTATGACATTTTCTACCTCATTAATTTGAAGGCAGTGATACCTTGTGACCTTTTGCCTGCAGCTAAATAATCATTGGTATAGGAGGCTCGGGCACTTAACGCCTGACCTGTTCTCAGATTTACTGCAGAAAAAATATCTCTTTCAGGCATTAACCAACTTCATGGAAGTGTAAGGTTGAACAGCATCTCCCACACAAATAAAGTTAACTCAACACTTTTATAGATTTACCTGTGAACTTTGTTTTTCAACCGTACGCTGCTGCATGTACGTACAGTATATTGTTTTTATTAAGCTTATCAAGCTTTTACACATTTTAAAACCACAAATAATACCTGCAAAAAAAGCATTATTGTGTCCACAGGTATATGGAGGTGGACATAGCTATTGACTGCAAACATTTTAACAGTGCATGTCTGCACAGGGAAGATGTGGGTTGGATTAATCCACCAGACTCTACCTGCATAGTTAAGGAGCTTTCATGACATCACTACTGCATGCCACCTGAAAAAAAAAATCAGACAGCTTAAAGTGTATCTTCATTTGTTTGCAGTAAAAACAAACAAAACAGAAAAACACAGAATTGTTGACATTTTTGCAGATTTATTAAAAAAGAAAAACTGAAATATCACATGGTCCTAAGTATTCAGACCCTTTGCTCAGTATTTAGTAAAAGCACCCTTTTGATCTAATACAGCCATGAGTCTTTTTGGGAAAGATGCAACAAGTTTTTCACACCTGGATTTGGGGATCCTCTGCCATTCCTCCTTGCAGATCCTCTCCAGTTCTGTCAGGTTGGATGGTAAACGTTGGTGGACAGCCATTTTTAGGTCACTCCAGAGATGCTCAATTGGGTTTAAGTCAGGGCTCTGGCTGGGCCATTCAAGAACAGTCACGGAGTTGTTGTGAAGACACTCCTTCGTTATTTTAGCTGTGTGCTTTGGTTCATTGTCTTGTTGGAAGGTAAACCTTCGGCCCAATCTGAGGTCCTGAGCACTCTGGAGAAGGTTTTCGTCCAGAATATCCCTGTACTTGGCCGCATTCATCTTTCCCTCAATTGCAACCAGTCGTCCTGTCCCTGCAGCTGGAAAACATCCCCACAGCATGATGCTGCCACCACCATGCTTCACTGTTGGGACTGTATTGGACAGGTGATGAGCAGTGCCTGGTTTTCTCCACACATACCGCTTAGAATTAAGGCCAAAATGTTCTATCTTGGTCTCATTAGACCAGAGAATCTTATTTCTCACCATCTTGGAGTCCTTCAGGTGTTTTTTTTAGCAAACTCCATGCGGGTTTTCATGTGTCTTGCACTAAGGAGAGGCTTTCGTCGGGCCACTCTGTCATAAAGCCCCAACTGGTGGAGGGCTGCAGTGATGATTGACTTTCTACAACTTTCTCCCATCTCCCGACTGCATCTCTGGAGCTCAGCTACAGTGATCTTTGGGTTCTTCTTTACCTCTCTCACCAAGGCTCTTCTCCCCGATTGCTCAGTTTGGCCGGACGGCCAGCTCTAGGAAGGGTTCTGGTCGTCTCAAACGTCTTCCATTTAAGGATTATGGAGGCCACTGTGCTTATAGGAACCTTAAGTGCAGCAGAAATTTTTTTGTAACATTGGCCAGATCTGTGCCTTGCCATAATTTTGTCTGAGCTCTTCAGGCAGTTCCTTTGACCTCATGATTCTCATTTGCTCTGACATGCACTGTGAGCTGTAAGGTCTTATATAGACAGGTGTGTGGCTTTCCTAATCAAGTCCAATCAGTATAATCAAACACAGCTGGATTCAAATGAAGGTGTAGAACCATCTCAAGGATGATCAGAAGAAATGGACAGCACCTGAGTTAAATATATGAGTGTCACAGCAAAGGGTCTGAATACTTAGGACCATGTGATATTTCAGTTTTTCTTTTTTAATAAATCTGCAAAAATGTCAACAATTCTGTGTTTTTCTGTTAATATGGGGTTCTGTGTGTACATTAATGAGGAAAAAGAATAAACTTAAATGATTTTAGCAAATGGCTGCAATATAACAAAGAGTGAAAAATTGAAGGGGGTCTGAATGCTTTCTGTCCCCGCTGTATATAGAAACATGGCAATATTAAAAACCACATAAACAATGGGTATATAAACTCATATCTGGTCCACCCACACGTAACATACAGATGTGGCATGGTTAAAGTACATAGGTATAATGGTTCTAAAACAATTCATTTTTACATTGCGTTAGATGTTCATGTATAAACATAGATCATGTGAGCAGCACTGGCAGCAAGAGTAAGAGTCTATAGAACAATAAGGCCATAATTAATAGATACATGAGAATCAAAATTAAAAGTCTATTACAGACATGGATCAGCATCATGAATGCCCATTACAGACATGAGTTAGCATCACAAATAGCTGACGCGTTTCATGTAGGAACATTCTTCAGGGGCAGATGCTCAAATACATCTATAAGGTATAGAGAAGTAATAAAATTAGTCAGGTTATAACTAATAATAATATAAAGGAAAGGCAGATTAGCCCGTCCTAAATACTTACAAATGGTCCAATGCGATGAAATACTGCGACCATAAAACCAAGGTCCCAGAAATGGCCTTTCCCGGGAGCTGAAGTAAATAGACCTGTGTGCAGTAGGGCGCACACAAACAATCCCCCTGATGACCCAAGACACAAGTTGCTTGTTCATAGGTGAAAAACCATCGTGAACCCATGATGGCTGCCTGGGGTAGTCTGGGGTAGCATGGACAGTGTATAAGTAATGCAGGTGAGTATGGATGAATGATAATAGAAAGTAGTTAATGTGATAAGGAGTGAATGTGTAAACGGTGATGGATGTGTGACCATAGCCTGAATGGCTTAGGAAAGAGTGAAAAACGAAAAATAATAGGGCAAAAGAAACAATCCCAAATGGTGAAAGGCAAAGAAAAAGGGAAGAATTGACATAACAAGGTGGGTATTAACCTAGTGAAAAACTTACATGTTGGGACAAAAAAGGAATGAGGATTAGGTGCTGGAATGCAGTGTGGCATCTTGAATGTGTATCAACAAGGCTGTGTCAGGGGAGGCAGCATATATGGGCCCCGCACATGCATACCAGCGTCACGCTAGCATAGCACGGCATAGGCTGGGAGGGGCACCAGCAGAGGCTGTGATCATCGCCCACGGCAGATGCCCATATTTCCCTGCCATGATCGCTAAGCTGGAAATCTCATGCTCTGCGTAATGGCACCAAACATGACGTCACACCCAAGGCAGGATGCGTGGCGCTAATACGCTGTGAGTATCCACCCACTGCACCATACAATTCCCTGCCCCCCCTTGCGTGTAACGTCATGTTCACACCTGAAGAGTGTTCCTACACGAAATGCATCGGGCATTTGTGATGCTGACTCACATGGACGTCCGCACCATAGGGCAAGGGGGGTCAATTGCCCCCCCTGGAATTGTAAGAATGTTGAAGTCCTTCAGAGTGAAGACACTTGACTTGCCCCCTGTGTTGCAATGGCCGCCGCGGCCACCTCCGCGGCAGCCGTGGTCTTTTTTTTCAAAGCCTGCTGCTGGCCTGAGGGCTGGGGCTGCTCTCAGTCTTTCCCGACTACACATGCATCCGTCCCTCCCTCCTCACCCCCGGCCCGAGCATCAGATTGGCTCTGCCGCTCAGGCCTCTGCTTAACATCACCGTGACACTGACCTGGCTGTTCCATGATTGGCTGCTGCCTCTGCCTGTGTAAATATGTTGTGCCTATGCCGATCCGGCCCGGCACTGGCCCCTCCCACAGGTCACAGGTGCGTGGCGTGCAGTGGCCGAGACAACAGAGAATACACTGCCTGGCTGCCAGTGCCTGTCCTGGGACTATCGCTGAAGAACCACAGGTAACAGCAATGCCTGTACAATGATACCACTGTACATCTTTTTGTATTGCAATACAACTGGAACTGTTGTGGCCATATTTTGATCTTGATGGAAACAGCTATACAGACTGTATTATACAGTCTGTATAGCTGTTTTCTTCGAGATCAAAATATGGCCAGAAGACAATGGCGGACCGTGCATTAAGGGCGCACGGGAGCGCCGCCCTCTCTCTCCTGCCACCCCTCTATCACCTATAGATAGATTCATGCATTGCATGAATCTCTCTGTGGCCGCCGCTGCCACCCCCTAATCAGGTGCCCGGCCCCTTTTCGGGCGCAAGACACCTGAATTACAGCGGGGGTGTTTTTTAAGCGCCTGATTAGAGCCATAGGCTCTAAAAGGCGTCAAAAATGGTGACCTACAAGCGCCATGCCATCATATATTTTATTTGTCCTTTGTTAACACCAAATGCAGATTCTACATGTGTTTTCTTTTTATAACTCACTTGTAGTGCCTTGATCACGTGTGTATGAATAATTTGGTGCATTCAATAGTGTAAACATAAAAACAGATTAGAAATTGCTAATCAGACAATGGCAGCTTGATCCTTCTATTAGGCTTTTGCATCAGGTTTCTCAAACCTTTGCCTGCCTGAGCTTTATGTGATAATGACTAAGCCCCTCCCCTTCATGACATTGTCGAAAAGGGACCGAGCATGGGTGTCCATAAAATTATGCCCCCCCTGAAAACAGTTCTGCGGACGCCCATGCTGACTCATGTCTGTAATGGGCATTCATGATGCTGATCCCTGTCTGTAATAGACCATTAATTTTGATTCTCGTGTATCTATTAATTACGGCCTTATTGTTCTATAGACTCTTACTCTTGCTGCCAGTGCTGCTCACACGATCTATGTATATACATGAATTCATCTAATGCAATGTAACAATTAATTGTTTTAGAACCATTATACCTATGTACTTCTTTATCCATGCCACACCTGTATGTTACGTGTGGGTGGACCAGATGTGAATTTATATACCCATTGTTTATGAGGTTTTTAATATTGCTATGTTTCTATATATCGTTCTTGATCAATAAAATTGCATTTTTTTCAATCCACCTCCACAATGTTGTTGTATATGTTGTAATATGTTCACCGATTTATGTGGGACATTATATTATATGTATGTACACATGCAGTCAATATTGTCCAGGCCAGAATTCAATTGACTGGTTGATTTGTCCAACTGAATTTTAACATAGCAAGGGGACATCTGAAGACCCTTTGATGTGTTAATCTTATGCAAGTCTATTTGAACATTTCAAAGGGTGTTCATGTGGTATCTGTTAATCTAATCTAATTACACATATCTAAGGGGACTTGTTGATGTTGATATGCGGGAGTGCAAATTGGGGCGGTTTATGACTACAGCTGTTCACGGATGGGAGTTGTTGTCTATCTGAAAGACTAAAGTATATAAAAGACCTGAATGGAGACGGCCAATCAAATTGCTCAGCCATTCAGTGTCTACTGAATATAACACGGCATTCAGTCTATAGTTGAAGTTAGGCTTGTCTGTGTATGGACACACAGACCTAGGAACATGGGGCTCTGAATGATATACTCTGCTGGATTTTTTTGTCATCTGTGGACTTTGGACTTTGTTCTGTGTTGGAAGTCAATAAAGTGCATCTCTCTGGAAGAATTGGGTTGCTGCGGAAGAGTACTTACTAATTCATTATTATACCCACGATACCACTATACCACAATATTATTAGATCACTACAAATGTCAGCAACCTCTGTTCTGATTCAACTACAAGGCAATAACTTTATCTTCAGCTTCGCATAGGGCTTACACGACCTGGTGATCTATTTATCCCTTGCATCAATTCAGACAGCTTAACTCAATGAATAACTCACTGTATGGAAAGACAGACAATGTATCCTCTCTAATGTTCCGTTTAATGATGGATATTCATAGGTAAAAAAACGTTGAAGTTGTAAGCCACATGTAAAGATGTTACAGCAATGAGGTATACTGTGCACAATGAATCAGAGAGAGGAAGGGGAGAAGAATATACAGAACTACGGTGGGAGAGAGAGTTCAGATAGACAGAGGGAACAAATCTTAAAGGCACAGAGCGATAATAAATCACATAGTGTCTGAATCTTTAGATTTCATAACCATAAACTATATATATATATATATATATATATATATATATATATTCAATATGTTCAATACTGTTAAATGTCCTGGAACCTGTAATAAAAAACATGCAACAAACAAGCATAAACATAAGTCCAACAGGATTGAAGAACATGTAGTCTTATGTATGACGTCTTCAAGGAATTCCAAAGTTCAGAGTAGAACTTGTAGATAGCAAATATGTACTCCCCTCCGTGCCAACAGCATTTGTTATGACCTTGAAGGTGATGAAGATGCCCCCTCCTCCAGCGATGCCAAAACACATTGCCGAGATGCTGCACCTGCTTCCATTGATGCCTGTAGATATCCTTGGGTTCAATCTCACTTGAAGATATTACAGCAGTCCCAATCTTTTGAGTAAGAAGCAAAGCTGGAGTAAGGATCACTGGAGCATCAGGATCTGAAGATACCGACAATAAAGGTCTTGCGTTCACTATGGCACACACTTCAGCGAGAAAGGTAGACAAAGTATCATGGGTGAGTGGTAAAGACTTGTGAGTCTGCAACATGGAGTCAACAGGGGCTGAGTAGGACTCCTCACACAAAAAGCTTGGAGGTGACAGCCATAAGCTGTCCTAAAGAACATCAGATGACAAGGTTCTGGTCCCACAGTCAGCTGGGTTGAGTTCAGTGGGAACGTGATGCCATTGACTTGGTAGAGAAAATCCCTTAATACATTCAACCCTGTTGCTGACGTACACGTGAAACTGTTTTGTTTGGTTGTATATGTAACCAAGTACTACCTTACTGTCTGTATAGAAGGTGAAAGAATCAATTCTAGTGTCCATTTCACTTCGTATGACTTCGGCAATTTCTACTGATAGCACGGCTGCACAAGGTTCAAGTCTTGGTATGGTATGTGCAGGTTTGGGAGTGAGTTTTGCCTTGCCTAGGACAAAACTACAGTGTGATTCTCCATTCATTTCAGAGGTCTTCAAATAGGCTACTGTAACAATAGCTTCAACTGATGCATCAGAGAAAATATGAATTTCTCTCCGGTAAACAGTTGAAATGGAACCTGGAACATAGCAACGAGAGATCTGAAGTTTTTCTAGTGACTTCAAAGAATGTCTCCACCTTTCCCACTTGTGTTGATTCTCGCTAGGTATGGGAGTATCCCAGTCTATGTTCTCAGTAGATAATTGTCTTATCAGAATCTTACCTTGAATGGTAACTGGAGCAAGGAAACCGAGTGGGTCATAGATGCTACTCACCACCGACAGGACTCCTCTCTTTGTGAAGGGTTTGTCACAAGTTGACACTTGGAAGGTGAATGTGTCTTGTTTAATGTTCCACAACAAACCCAGACTTCGCTGTACAGGAGGCACATCTGTACCCAAATCAAGGTTTTTTTAGACTAGTGGTATAGTCCTCAGAGTGAAAGGCATTCATAAGTTCCTGGCTGTTGGATATAATCTTGTGCAGTCTAAGATTTGCTGTAGCCAGCATCTCCTTTGTTCTGGTGAGGAGATCAATCGTTTCTTTAGCGGTTGGAAAAGACTTGAGTGCGTCATCAACGTAGAAGTTTCTTTCAACAAACTGACGAGCATCAGATCCATATTCTTCTTCTCCAGTCTGAGCTGTTCTCCTTATCTCATAAGTTGCCACTGCAGGGGAAGGACTGTTACCGAAGACATGTACCTTCATTCGATAGTCTATAACTTCCTTGTGGATGTCATTGTCTTTGTGCCATAGAAACCTGAGGTGGTTTCTGTTGTCTTCTCTGACAATGAAGCAGTGAAACATCTGTTGAATGTCTGCCATAACTGCTACAGGCTCTTGTCTGAAGCGAATCAAGACTCCTATCTCCTATTAGACTGTTGTTCAAGTAAGGAGCATGTTGTTGAGAGAAACACCTTCATGCTGAGCACTGGAATCAAAGACAACTCTGATTTGGTCTGGTTTAAGTGGGTGATACACGCCAAAGGATGGAAGGTACCAGCATTCTTCTCCCTCCTTTAGTGGGGGTGCAGGCTCTGCATGATCTCTGTCAAATATATTTAGCATAAAGTCCACAAAGTGTCTTTGCATCTCTGGTTTCCTGCTTAAGTTTAGTTTTAAGGAGAATCTACTGATGGCCTGTTGAAAGTTGTTGGGCAGTCTCTCTCTTGGAAGACGAAAAGGTAGGGGTGCTACCCAGTTATTGGAGTCGTCTTGAAAGAACTCATTGTCCATTATCTTGATGAATTCTTTGTCTTCCATTGAAGGAGCTAGTTTGTCATCTTCACTGGTTGTATTAAACACTGTAGAGCCAAAGTTGTCATTGTGGCAGGAGAAAGGGCTTATGTTACCCGAGATACCATGTTGCCATCCGTGGCTGGCTATCTTCTCTTTCACCCAGTAGTGATGTGGGCATGGGTCAAAGTAAGTGTTTCGGCCATTTGGCAGAACATTTGTCTTGAATGACGAAATGTTGGTAGGTCTCTTCACTTTGCCTATACAGACGTTGCCTATGATGACCCACCCTAGATCCATGCGCTGAGCAAGTGGGGCATCTGGGTGTCCACTGACTTGTCTGTGTACCTTGTGAAATCTTAGAATGTCTCTTCCTAACAGAAGAAGGATCTGAGCATCTTTGTCAAGCGGCGGTATCTCATTTGCTATTACCTTCAGGTGAGGGTGATGGAAAGCAGCAGCTGGAGTAGGGATTTCTTCCCTGTTAGCGGGTATCTGATTGCACTTGACAAGTGTAGGTAGGGGTAATTGCAAGTTACCTTTGAGAGAAGATACCATGAGTCGATGAGCCCTTCTTCCAGAAACCTCTGTAGATCCAGTACAGGTACCCAAGGTGTAAGGATGAGCTTCGCCTTTTATTTCAAATAGATTAAACAGTTCTGATTTTGCAAGCGATCTATTGCTCTGATCGTCTAAGATAGCATAGGCTTTTAGAGTCTTTTCTGGTTGGTCCTTGTGGTATATGTTCACCAAGCATATTTTAGCACAGGACTTATCACAGCGGTCTTCTCCACAAACTTCAGTGCAGGATGAAGAAATTATGGTAGAATTAGGCACTTGGTCTGTATTCTCCCCGCCATGCGTTAACCTGGGAGGAGAGTTAGCAGGTTGTGCAGAGCTGGGCTCAAGCGGATGGCTTGCACATGCTCTTCAGGGCCACACTCTATGCACTTGATGGACACACATTACAGTCCCTTGCAAAATGTTCTGTAGAAGCATAGCACCTAAAACATACCCTAAATGTCTTTAAAAGCTCCTTACGCTCTTCAAGAGGCTTTTTCCTAAAGCCGATACATTTTTTGAGGGGGTGTGGCTTCTTGTGAATGGGACACTCTGTTAGTGTTTTCAATCTTCCTACTCTGTCTGTCTGTGGCCACAACTGTGGTAGGAGTGGGAAGGATGTCAGTCTTTTTTACGGATACTGGGCCTCTACGGCTTCTATAGTTGCTCTGAAGACTGGTACTCTTAGAAAATGGTGAGAAGAGACTGTACTCACCGTAGGAAAAACTTGGATCATTCTTGGTCTCTGCGATTTTCCTGATGAAGTTGCAGAAGAAAGAGAATGGAGGGAAGGAAACCTTGTTCTCTTTTTTGTATGATAATCCTAGTGCAGACCTTTTCTCTTGTAAACCATACGGGAGCTTGGAGACGATTGGGTTTACCCCTCTTGCAGTGTCAAGGTAACTGAGTCCAGGTAGTTTTGGGTATGCCTTGGCTAGCTGAAGCTTAAGGAGAAGGTCACTCAGTCTCTGGAACTCCTTGTTGTCCTTACCAGATATCTTTGGGAAAGTTTCCAGACGCATGAACAAGGCATTTTCTATAGCTTCTGGACTGCCATAACTTTGCTCTAGTCGCTCCCATGCAGCTATGAGGCCTGCTGTAGGATTGTCCATGAAAACTGATCCTAATGGCTTAACACGTGCAGCAGATAGAGGACCAAGCCATCTAATCAGCAGATCCAATTCTTGAGCTGCTGTAATGCGAAGATCGCTGATTGCAGTTCTGAAAGCACATTTCCAACTTCTGTAGTTCTCAGGTTGGTCATCAAAACTTGTAAGACCAGTCTTTGTGAGCTCTCTGTGAAGTATGTACCTCACAAACTCTGCTGTCTCAGTTGTCTCTGCCTTTATGTGAGATGTTGTTGGCTGAATGGTGCTGATTCCACTATCTTTGACATTATTGTTAAAGGACACAGGGAAATATGGTGCAGCAGATGCATTCAGGTGAGTTGCTTGCTTGAAGTCGGTTGTTCCAATGATACGGTGACTCAATGCTGTACCGATGACAGGAAATTGATGACTTGCTTGCAGCTTGCTCTGATGATCTGTGACATAAGAAGGAAGGTTAGGTAGGCAGGCAGGAAATGCACTGGAGTGATTTTGCGTGCAGGAAGTTGCTGGAACCTCTTTAACTTGAAGCTGTGAAGGAGTTTCTATGTTGTCAGAAGCATTGGAGACAATGGAGTGTACACTGCAGTGGCTTAGGACATAGTCTTTAGTGCGTTTGAGGGGATCTTCAATATCTGCTATGTTTAGGTTGATGCTGTCTTTCTCACTTGCACCTTCGTCCGCACTGATAGCTTGCTCTAGGACCCTTAACTTTGCCATAGCTGCATCATGTTTACACTGTTCATTTAAGATTTCTATTGTTGCTTTTTGGCGTGCGGTCTGAGCTTCCAACTCTGCTCTTTGACGTGCGGTCTGAAGCACTGACTCCGTTTTCAACTCTCCTCTCCTTCCTGCATATGCGACCTGCACCTTGCTTCAGCGCGGGCACTGATGAGTCGCTCACTGAGTGTTGAGTGTCTTGAACTATGACTTCTAGAAGACCTTTTATAATGTCTGGTGGAAACAGATCTGTGAGATGCAGTGTCCTGTAGCAGCTCTATCTTTGCTTCATATTTTGTAAGACATTAATGAACTTGTCACTGGTGAGCTGATAGAGCTCATAAGAGATAGAGAGTTGTTTAATGGCGCCCTCTAGTGTCAGTAGTTCACATTCAACAGACACTGTTTTTGATTCAGAAGCAATCTTTTCCCAAAATAGTTTCATGCTATTAAACAATTCAGTTCTTAAGGCTTCATAATTCCCCATCACTTTCCAGGTGGGTTTGACTGAGCGTTTGGGTAAGTCAGTTGGAGCTGTGGTAACTCATGCTGACACAAGCAGACAATGGCTGAGTGATAAGCAGGCAGGATCTGTGTGCTGTAATATGACACCCTGCAGCCTGGACTCGTTCTTTCTTGCAATGAGGGCAGTAAATCTTGTCTGTATCAGTACTGTCATGCAGAAATCTTGCAATTAGGTTATGGAACTCTGTATTTCTACTGTTCTGACTCAACTACAAGGCAATAACTTTATCTTCAGCTTTGCATAGGGCTTACATGACCTGGTGATCTATTTATCCCTTGCATCAATTCAGACAGCTTAACTCAATGGATAACTCACTGTAAGGAAAGACAGATGGATCCTCTCAAGTGTTCCATTTAATGATGGATATTCATAGGTAGAAAAACGTTGAAGTTGTAGGCCACATGTAAAGATGTTACAGCAATGAGGTATACTGTGCACAATGAATCAGAGAGATAGGGGAGGAGAATATACAGAACTACGGTGGGAGAGAGAGTTCAGATAGACAGAGGGAACAAATCTTAAAGGCACAGAGCGATAATAATCACATAATGTAACACAACAACCTCATTTTAAAGTTCCACTTTTCCCTTTCTTTCTCAACACCTACTTTATATTTCAACAAATGGCAGTTTATCTTTTTAAAATGTTCTGTTCTGGAACATCTAGCGCTGTGAAATCCTACTTGTTCTATTTGTTTATGAGGGGGCTGGGCAGCTGTGTTTGCAATAATTTACAATGGCTGTACTGTTCAGGCAGATCTCCTATATCAAGTGTAACTAGATTTAAACACTGTCTGTTCTAACTATAGCACCCTCCTAGCTAGGCTGTTAGGTAAATCTAGTTTGTGGTTCCACTGTAGTGAGGGGAGCAGTGATTGTTTTGGTCTGATCAGGGTTTCCTGAGTTGAGAGTTTGATTGCTTCCCCCTGCCCCTGGAAGAAGCTTCCAAAGCACAGAGAGGGAGATTCAAATGATCAATTGAATATTTATCAGGCCCCAACCAATCACTGGGGTGGTGTATCCAAAAGTTGGCTGGGGGGGGTGATAAATGTGAAGATTGCCTGAGCAGATTGTTCTTTCCTCCCCAGTAGGGTTTCAAGTCTTAGGGGGGATGTTGCCCCTAAGGACAGCTAAAGCAGGGTAAGGGTTACAGTCCTGTCAGGGCTGGCTCAGCCCTTCCTTCTCTGACATGGCTGCTCAGCTGTCGGCTAAGTGCCAGCTCTCACCTCTCTCCACAGTTAACCAGCTGTTGTGGATCTGCTCGTCAGTTCTGCCTACCTAAAGATCTCCAGCTCACTTCATTCCTGCCTTCGCCTTGGTCACTTCACAAGAAAAAATCTCCTGCGTTCCCGTTTAAAGACTGGCTTTGCTGACATCCCTTCTGGCTCCTTATCCTGCTTGCTGTTCCTCTACTTGGATCCCTGACTTCTGGCCTGGCTGATTACCCATTCTGGTTACTGAACTCTGGCTTGGCTAATTACCCGATCTGGTTACTGAACTCTGGCTTGGCTGGCTACCCGATCCGGTTACTGGACTCTGGCTATTGTTTGACTACGCTTACTCTATTTCCCTTTTTATTTTTATTAATAAACAAGTGTGATTTTACTGTACTTTTGTCTCAGTCTGGTTCATGGTTTCTGACACAGTCCAGGCCTTAGTGGATGCTGGGCCCGGGGAAGATTGTCTAAGGAGTCCTGGGTCTGGAGAAGGACCTTGTTATCTCCCTTACTAAGGTTTGCGGATGCTGGGTATCAGACAGCTCCTGGGACTCTGAAAATAGACTTGCTTGGGACTATTAATTGTGAAAGTGCAAGAAGTGAACCAAGAGCCAGGAATTGCTTTATGGATTCCTGTGGTAGGGTCCTAGATATACTGGCCATTCTCTACTACCTCTAGAAAAGCAGTTATTTGAGGTCTCAGCTGTGCAAGCCTCAGAGCTTGAAGCAATCTATTTGATTTGAGGAGCTGGCTGTGGGACATTACCCTGTGGGATCTGGTCTGGAAAAAGTATTGTCTCTCTCACTGAGGAGTGTCTGGTGGAAGCTTGAAGGTGTGCAGCTGTTCTGGGACTTATGAGTACTGACATTGAGCAGTGATCTCCGGTTACTGTGTGCTTTTAGGATGTAAGTGCCAGAGGTAGCTATAAACTGAGACGGCTCTCCTAGGGCAAACATACTGGAAGGAAAGCTCCCAAGGGCAGCACATCCAGCAAAGCCCAATGGTGTCTATTGTAAAAGCAGCCTCAGGCCAAACTCTGTTCAGGCCATGCCGATGATGCGTTTCTACCCGCCTAAAGCGCTTAGTCATGGAGATACTTTGGATCTTTCCTTCCTGTATGTTTACACATTGAGTGAGCTCTCCCCCAGCCTGCATTCTTTAGCGAGAGTCACAGGACCTGGACAGACAAGGAACCTGGAGCAGCACCCCCAATATATGGTTTTGGCTCTCATAGGCTCTCAGAGAACTGGCCATTCCCCTCTGTCCTCAGCAGAATCAATGTATGAGAGCTTATAGAAATGTGTCCTGTTACTGTGCACGCATTTTTGGAGTATTCCATACCATATCCCCTCTCCTTAAAAGTTTAAAATTCTTTAGGCAATAAATATTAAAAAGACAACCCCTAGACCAAGTTACTGGAGCCAGTATGCATTGACTGGGCAGTCTCTGTACTAAATGGGAAGAACCAGCTATATATTCAAGGTTTAGTAGTTTGGCTTCCTACATTGTATGTTAGTGAGGGGAAGCCCATCTGACTCCGACTTTGTTAAAAAATCCTTGCAGGCAGCCATGACACATAATCCTGAGAAACATCTAAAAGGTGAGAAATATATGTATATATTTTTATTTTTTGGATGTGTAAATGGGAACACATAATAAGTATATAGTTTGGTTTTCTCAAATCTGACTGCAAAAGTGGAATTACTCTTTAAACTTTAGGGAGTGCAGTCCTATAACAGTATGGGCATCTTATGACAGACATAGTATCAGAGCACTGCCACCTTCACCAACTTGTGAGAAATGGCTGGGCAACCTTACACCATGCTATCACCGATAAGAGACAATGCCACTCCCAGCCTCATCCTGCACAAACATTTTCCAGCTCATGGGACCACAATCTAAGTGCCAACAGACAGAGAGATTGTCACTGGGTTTGGTTACCTAAACAATCACCTCTGGACTCTGCCACCAGATATTTTTAGTGTAAAATATCAAGTAGGATTTTAGCGTTTATGACCATGTAGCTGTCCTCCGACAGATACAGTTTTCTATCGGTATAAAGATCTTTATGTACCTACAGGTTACAGCAGTGTTTCTCAGCCAGGGTTCAGCGGAACCCTAGGGTTCCACGAGAGCTCCCCAGGGGTTCTGCCACAAATTGCCGTTTTACACAAGCAGGTGAACGGTAGATCGCATCTCCACATAGCTGACAGGCTGCAGAGCACAGAGGAAAACTGGCATCACTGTGACGCACTGATCCCAGCTGGCCCTCCCCTCCTGTCCATCTCAGGTGCCTGTGTGTGGCATCGTTTGAGAAAGATGAGGGAGGAGAGTGGGTGGGAATCAGTGCAAGAGATAAGATCCATTCCAGCAGCTTCCCTGAGCTACTCTGCATGAGGAAAACCACTACAGATCCCAGTATTGTGCCTTCCAGTTTCCTCCCCTCCCCCGTACTATACTAGTCTCTCCTGACCCCACTGAACTGTGCAGTGCTCTCCTGACCTCCCTGTACTGTTCTCTCCTGGCCCCCTTGTACTGTTCCCTTGTAGCCCCCTACAGTGTTCTCTCATGGCCCCCCTGTACTGTTCCCTTCTGTCCCCAGTGCACTGTTCTCTCCTGTCTTCCCTATACTGTTCTCTCCTGGCCCCCCACTATACTGTTCTCTTCTGGCCCCCTTGTACTGTTCCCCTGGTTCACCTGTACTGTTCTCTCCTGGTCCCCCTGTACTGTTTTCTCCTGGTCCCCCTGTACTGTTCTCTCCTGGTCCCCCTGTACTGTTCCCTCCTGGCCCCTATACTGTTCTCTACAGGCCCCACTGCACTGTTCCCTCCTGGCCCCTCTGTACTGTTCTCTCATGTCTCCCCTATACTGTTCTCTCCTGGCCCCCCACTATACTGTTCTCTCCTGGCCCCTTTGTACTGTTCCCCCTGGTCCCCCTGTACTGTTCCCTCCTGCCCTCCTATACTGTTCTCTACCGGCCCCCCTATACTGTTCCCTCCTGGCCCCACTGTACTGTCCTCTCCTGGCCCCCTTATACTGTGCTGTTCTCTCCTGGCCCCCCTATACTGTTCTTTTGTGGCACCACTATACTGTTCCCTCATGGCCCCCCTGTACTGTGCTGTACTCTCGTGGTCCCTCTATACTGTTCTCTCCTGCCCCCCCTGTACCATTCCCTCCTAACCCCCTGTAGTGTTCTCTACTTGCCCCCTGAACTGTACTGTGCTCTCCCACCCCTGTACTGTTCTCTCCTGGTACCCCTGTACTGTTCCCTCCTGGCCCCTATACTATTCTCTACAGGCCCCACTGCACTGTTCCCTCCTGGCCCCTTTGTACTGTTCTCTCCTGTCTCCCCTATACTGTTCTCTCCTGGCCCCCCACTATACTGTTCTCTCCTGGCCCCCTTGTGCTGTTCCCCCTGGTCCCCCTGTACTGTTCCCTCCTGCCCTCCTATACTGTTCTCTGTACTGTCCTCTCCTGGCCCCCCTATACTGTGCTGTTCTCTCCTGGCCCCCCTATACTGTTCTTTTCTGGCACCACTATACTGTTCCCTCCTGCCCTCCTATACTGTTCTCTACCGGCTCCCCTATACTGTTCCCTCATGGCCCCACTGTACTGTCCTCTCCTGGCCCCCTTATACTGTGCTGTTCTCTCCTGGCCCCCCTATACTGTTCTTTTCTGGCACCACTATACTGTTCCCTCATGGCCTCCCTGTACTGTGCTGTACTCTCGTGGTCCCTCTATACTGTTCTCTCCTGCCCCCCCTGTACCATTCCCTCCTAACCCCCTGTAGTGTTCTCTACTTGCCCCCTGAACTGTACTGTGCTCTCCCACCCCTGTACTGTTCTCTCCTGGTACCCCTGTACTGTTCCCTCCTGGCCCCTATACTATTCTCTACAGGCCCCACTGCACTGTTCCCTCCTGGCCCCTTTGTACTGTTCTCTCCTGTCTCCCCTATACTGTTCTCTCCTGGCCCCCCACTATACTGTTCTCTCCTGGCCCCCTTGTGCTGTTCCCCCTGGTCCCCCTGTACTGTTCCCTCCTGCCCTCCTATACTGTTCTCTGTACTGTCCTCTCCTGGCCCCCCTATACTGTGCTGTTCTCTCCTGGCCCCCCTATACTGTTCTTTTCTGGCACCACTATACTGTTCCCTCCTGCCCTCCTATACTGTTCTCTACCGGCTCCCCTATACTGTTCCCTCATGGCCCCACTGTACTGTCCTCTCCTGGCCCCCTTATACTGTGCTGTTCTCTCCTGGCCCCCCTATACTGTTCTTTTCTGGCACCACTATACTGTTCCCTCCTGCCCCCCCCCCCCATACTGTGCTGTACTCTCGTGGTCCTTCTATACTGTTCTCTCCTGCCCCCCCCTGTACCAATCCCTCCTAGCCCCCCTGTAGTGTTCTCTACTTGCCCCCTGAACTGTACTGCGCTCTTCCACCCCTGTACTGTTCTCTCCTGGTACCCCTGTACTGTTCTCTCCTGGTCCCCCTGTACTGTTCCCTCCTGGCCCCTATACTGTTTTCTACAGGCCCCACTGCACTGCTCCCTCCTGGCCCCTCTGTACTGTTCTCTCCTGTCTCCCCTATACTGTTCTCTCCTGGCCCCCCACTATACTGTTCTCTCAAGGCCCCCTTGTACTGTTCCCCCTGGTCCCCCTCTACTGTTCCCTCCTGCCGTCCTATACTGTTCTCTACTGGCCCCCCTATACTGTTCCCTCCTGGCCCCACTGTACTGTCCTCTCCTGGCCCCCTTATACTGTGCTGTTCTCTCCTGGCCCCCCTATACTGTTCTTTTCTGGCACCACTATACTGTTCCCTCCTGGCCCCCCCTGTACTGTGCTGTACTCTCGTGGTCCCTCTATACTGTTCTCTCCTGCCCCCCCTGTACCATTCCCTCCTAGCCCCCCTGTAGTGTTCTCTACTTGCCCCCTGAACTGTACTGTGCTCTCCCATCCCTGTATTGTTCTCTCCTGGCCCTCCTGTACTGTTCTTCTCCCCCGGCTCTCCTATACTGTGCTGTGCTCTCCTGGCCCCTCTATACTGTTCTCTCCTAGCCCCCCTTTACTGTTTCCTCCTGCCCCCCCCTATACTTTTCCCTACTGCCCCCCTGTAATGTTCCCTACTGCCTCCCCTGTACTGTGCTCTCCTGCCCCCTCCTGGTCACTCTGTACTGTTACCACCTGCCTCCCCTATACTGTGCTGTGCTCTCCTGGCCCCCCTGTACTGTTCTCTCCTGGCTCACTTGTACTGTTCCCTTCTGGCCCCCCTATACTGATCTTTACTGCCCCGTACTATTCCCTCCTCCCCCCCTGTAATGTTCCCTACTGCCTCCCCTGTACTGTGCTCTCCTGCCCCCTCCTGGTCACTCTGTACTGTTCCCTCCTGCCCCCCCTATACTGTGTTGAGCTCTCCTGCCCCCCCTATACTGTTCACTCCTGGCCCCCCTGTACTGGTCCCTCCTGACCCCCCTATACTGTTCTATATTGGCCCCCCTGTTCCCTTCTAGCCCCCCCTGTACTGTGCTCCACTGGCCTCCCTGTACTGTTCTCTCCTGGTCCCACTGTACTGTTCCCTCCTGGCCTCTATACTGTGCTGTCTCTTGGCCCCCTATACTGTTTGCTGATGGCCTCCCTGTACTGTTCCCTACTGACTCCCATATTGTTCCCTCCTCGCCCCTCTCCACTGTGCTGTGCTCTCCTGCCTCCCCCGAACTGT
This sequence comes from Lithobates clamitans, assembly GCA_037952925.1. NCBI lineage: Eukaryota > Metazoa > Chordata > Amphibia > Anura > Ranidae > Lithobates > Lithobates clamitans. Next base: position 1,105,552 of record JBBGZY010001256.1, read on the forward strand.
TCTCTCCTGGCCCCCGGGTACTGTTCCCTCCTGGACCCCTATACTGTTCTCTCCTGGCCCCCTGTACTGTGCTCTCCTGGCTTTCCTGTAAAGTTCTGTCGTGTCCCCCCCTGTACTGTGCTGTGCTATTCTGGTCCCCCTGTACACTGCTTATTCAAAGTTTGACCCGGAAATGAGCATCTGTGCAAAAAAAAAACAAGCACAAGTTTCACATTAAGGAGGTAATTTTAATATTTATTCTACTCTTTAATGCTATGTCTAAGAATAATTATGATACCTACAGCTTGCTGATCACATCCATGTTTCATGAGCTGTAGATTCTGAAAATGATTTTAGGGGTTCCCTGAGATCTCAGACTTTTTGCAAGGGGTTCCTCAGAAGTAAAAAGGTTGAGAAACACTGGGTTACAATCTGGTAATTTGTATATTATTGTCTAGCATGAAATTATCTTTTAAATGAATCCAAACATGATGGGTATCGCATGGCTATTTCAGCTAGGAGAGGTAATGTGTCCAGTTTGCCACCCGTATCATCTAATATAGTGGTGTTTGGACCTAAATTGATGCTAATTAATTGATACGGGTAAATATGTCCTTATCCTGGGGGTACAATTATAATCTTAAAGTGTTACTAAATGGCAGGGCTGGGCTAGGCCCTTGCTTCTCAGAGCTCTGTGCTCATCTGTCGGTTAATTGCCAAAGACTCTCCCTTCCACAGTGACTCACCTGGTCTTCATTTCCAGCTTGTCAGCTAGAGCTGCTGGTTATATAAACTCCTTGGATCAGATCTTCTGTGCCTTTGCCTTGGTTAACATATCCGGACTGTCTCTGCTGTGTTTTCCCGTGATCCTGTTTGCTGCACCAGACTGCGCTGAACTCTGGACTCGTTTCTCTGGCTTGTTCTGACTACCTGTCCTGGTTACCAAACTTTGGCTATGTTTTGACTACGTTTTTTCTGTTTATATTATTTTACCATTTTATTAAATAGTGTGATTTTTACTGAACGTCTGTCTCAGTCTGATTCATGGTTCCTGACACTAAACCTACAACAGTAAAATCAGTCTGTATAGGCAGTAAAGCATACTTGTTATACTTACTGTGGAACCTAAGGGGTTAATTCTGCACATTATGCAAAAAGGCTGTTTGATCTTGTCTTCTCTGTTCCTCCCCTCCCTCCACAGTCCCCAATCTAGCTCCTGATAGTAGAGTCTTGGGGCACTCTGATCATGCTCAGTTTGGTGTGTATTGCTAGAGAGCTTTCTTTCTTTTTTTTTTGGGAGGGTGCATGTGATTGGCACAGGGCCTCATAGGACAGTCAGAGTAGAATGAAAACTCCTCCTACAAACTTTAACCAGACACTGATAGAAGTCACAAGACTGCTATATACTGCTGATGGGGAAAGATATTTATCAGTTTATAGTTACTAAAATAATTGCATTTCCATGTTCTGTGTACTGTGCGAGACCAGATATAGTGAATGCAGGGTCCTGTGTTTAGTAAGACTTTAAGTTAAAAGGCTATGAAGATGTACTCCTGAGATTATGGAAAGGAATTTGCTGTTGTTACGTGTCCCTATTCTAGCAAAATGTCACGGCCCATCTAGGACTTCTTAACAACCTGGTTACCTGGCCTTCTGGTGGCCTTTTGGGATGCCCAGTCTGCATTATCATCAAACGTCTTTCTAGTTTATGTCCATTATACAACACTGGTACTCTGTTTAACACATTTAGAATTGCTATTTATTGTCAAGGGAGATCTAAACCCAAGAACAAAAATGTAATATATTACACCTTACCATGTGGTGGCTGCATTTGTTTTAATTTGTCAGGCTAAGAACATTTTCAGCAAACAAGTAAATGGCCGTGTAATCTTACCAGAAATGCAGTGTGCCAGACACTTCCTGTAAGCTGAGCTAAATGTTATCTTCCTTCTATAAACTACTAATTTACTCACCCCTATTCATTGGAGATGAAGAAAGGCAGACATGTTTGAGGCATTTAATGAAAATGCATATCAGAGGTTACTTGCAGTGAAACCAGAGTCTCAAAATGTTCAGTGAATCCAAAGATATGGACAGCTGGAGATATGCAAAGCTGGATGTTTCTTGTGTAGGGACCTACTGCCCTCTACTCTCTGAATTTGTAAATGCCTGTAAATATATTTGGTATACACTTCCTGCCACTGGGTCATTGGCTTTAAAACCTTGGAAGGAGGAAGTGGGGAGAGACAGAAAGTCTCAGCTACATGTTCTGTCCATGCTACTAAATCCTGGACCAGAAGAGACTATTATACACTACTAGGAAGGGGCTAAAGCTCAGAGTAGATAGACTGACTCTGCGTTCCAGTGCCACACCACAGTTCTTGCCGATGAGAAATCCCATTCCAGTGTTGTTGGACAACAGTTGGAGGCTACCCCTGTGACTGCTGATCTTGTCTTCAGGTCTCTGACACAAAGACAGAAGCCGCATCATCCTCAGGGGGCTCTGCAACTGGCCTTTGCTGCAACATTCTTTTAGAGGTATCTCTAATAATAACTATATATACCCCAGTATATGTGCATGATTACACCAGGACTCCTATCTGTCCCTTTGCTGATAATATCTGTTTGATAATATCTGTACATTGAATGTATGTACTGGTAACAATCTTTTCTTTTCTTATAAAAAGGTTTTCTTATAAAAAAAAGGTTTATTGCAATATCCTGTTTGGGGAGGGTCATTTCTCATAACCCCCAAAAGAGAGCTACACTTGTACAACTCAAGGTTGGCTGGATTGACCCTCACCTATCTTTTGAGTCTTTCCATTTGTCCTTTATTGTAATGGGGAAAGGGGGGTTTCAATGACCAATAGAGGGGCTGGACTGCAGAGCAAACCTTTACTTTCTGGAAAATATAGTAGGCAGATGGATAGGAAAAATGTGTCCTCTTTCATAAGCTCAGAGTGCGACCTTGGGAGAGCCTGTGTCTAGTTTTGACACAGATCTCTCATGAAACCCTGTCCCCTCTGACGTCACGGGGAAACCCATAGGGAAGTCCCCGTCAAGTCCCCGTGCATCAGAGGGGGACGGGCACACTGGGTGGCCCCACCCTCCGTTATTTAAGAAGTGTCAGAAGACGAGAATCGTCACACAGCGGGAGCCTCCCATGGATGCGGAGCGGCCCAAGAACGAATCGGGGAAGAAGACGCCGCAGAGGAAGATGCCGGACGAGAACACCGGAGCAAGAAGCAGAGGATCGGAGGAAGAACCAGAGGAAGAAGAAGATGGAGGAAGAAACAGAAGGAAGATAGAAGAAAGAAGACCCAAAGAAGATGGAAAGAAGAAGACTTTAAATAAAGGAATTGTCAAACTATCTCTTGTCATTTTTTTTTTTTTTTTTACATCAAACAAAGTTTTATTAATCAACTGGTGCATACATGTGATGTTTGCTTTAACATACAAACTTGGCAACTAGTACATGGATTGTTACAAAGTCTGTACATGTGCTAGATAATACATTATGCTTATTCTGTGAGAATATTCTGTGTTCATACATGAAACACTTAGAATCCACACATCAAGGTGTACACTCAAGAAATCATTCCATACTAAATTGGTTTCAATATACACAGGTATCAGATTCTTGGAGCCAATGATCCCATATCTTATTGTACTTAGCAGTGCAACCTCTATTAATATATATGCATTTCTTGTACGGCAGGGTATTATTCACTTCCACCTTCCATTCCACTAGTTTAGGAGACGCTTGTCTCATCCATTTTTGGCTATAACCTTTCTTGCTGCAAAAAGTGTTTCATGGAGAAATGTTTTTGTGTATTTGTCAATTGTGTCTGAAATTATACCCAAGAGGCATTGTTTTGGATCTAGTGCTAGGGGTGAGCCCATTGTATCGTGTAGGAATGTCACAATTTGTTCCCACAGACCCTGAATCTTAGGACATGTCCATATCAAATGGAAAAAGGTGCCAGTCTCTTTCCCACACATCAGGCATGTGGTAGATTATGTGCGTTTATATCTTGCCACTCTAAGGGGTGTGAGGTATGCTCTATGAAGAATGTAAAGCTGCGACAGGCGGTCTGATAATTTGGAGGACACAGCTCTACAAGACTCCAGTGCCTCACCCCACTCCTCATCCTCTATTGGTCCCACTTCTCTTTCCCATCTTGGTTTAAGATCATATGCTATTCTAGTAGAAACGGGGGTTGAGAGCATGTTATAGAAAGCTGAAATCAGTTTATGGGGGTCTGTATTCTTAATTACTGCCATTAGGACATTAGGTGTAGGGTTTGGGAGGGAATCAGGAAATTGTGATTGCGCCGCATGACGGATTTGTAAAAATCTAAAGAACATTTGATTCTGAATTGTGAATTCTGCTTTAAGTGAATCAAAAGTTTTTAGATGTCTGTCTTTTAATAAGTGATGCAGATAAAGTATTCCCTGCATGGACCATAGAAATGTGTCATGTATTTTGTTAAATTCAGGAAGATTCTTGTTGTGCCATACCGGCGTGTAATCATTGAACTGTGGGATTTCAAGTTTAGAAGTAGCTAAGGCCCATATTTTCCTGTAGTGATATAACATGGTATATCTATTTTCCCCTAGTTCCATCCCCCCCGAGCCCGATGCTATAGCATATATCGAGTCCTTGGTGTGTTGTGCCCACTTTGGACATAGGAGCGTGAGAAACCTCTCGCTGTCCGTTTTATCCAAGTGAAAAAGTTGTGACAACTGTGATGCAATGTAATATAGGTTAAAGTCCAGAAGAGCTGTGCCACCAAGGTCAGTCAGGTTCTTAAGAGTTTGCCATGCCAGTTTGTGTCTGTTGGTGCCCCACACGAATGGCTTAAGAAGGGACTCTAGAGATTTAAAATGCTTCAGGGGTAAGTAAACTGGAGAGTGCCAGAGAACATACAGTATTTTAGGGAGTAAGATCATTTTAATTAAATGTATGCGGCCCCAGGTCCCAAGTGGTAGTTTGGACCAAACCCGTACTTTATTTTTAACCATGGAAATGAGAGGGTCTATTGAGGGATACGTAATCTGCAGGGGATCTAGATATACGGATCCCTAGATATTTAATAACATCAACTCTCTGAAGCGGGAGTCTGGCTTGGGATTCTGGGGTAAGTGGAGAGTGGTGGATGAAGGGCGCGTGATCAAGCTTACATCAAAACATATAAAATTTATTTTGGAGGAAATAAAGAGCAAATAAAAGCAGTTGAATAATACCAATACTACGTATCATGCAAACAGGTGACAAAATATAAAAGACATGAAAAATTAAAAATGGGTTAAGAATATCATGAGCCCATGTTGAGGCAGGTATTTAGAGTTGGCTAACGCGTTTCGAGGATGACCTCTTCATCAGAGCCTATTTGAGAACCAGGGTGCAGTCTCTATATGCCAGTAGGCCAAAGTATGTACATCATCTTGATGGCTAGTTGGAAAAAGCGGTCTATGTGATAGTAGATGGTGTGTAGGTTCTCCTTTAAGTTAGTAGATAAATGGTTATGGGGTGGCGTGAACCTGTCACTGGCTGGGTGGAGGGGAGATCTTTTGACTTGTAAACTCCTGGTGGGGTGCTGTCCAAAAAATGGAGGATGGAGGAGGGTGAAGGTCTCACGGGAGAATGCTGCAGCCGTGTGTGTCCGCAGCAGTCACTCAGTCTCAGGTGAGGATTGGGATTCTGGGGGTGGGAAGCTATCGATTGGTAGAATTTGGGACTTATCCCAATTGATTTTTAGTCCTGAAAATATTCCGAATTGTTCAATTGTGTGGAGTGCGGTACATAGAGATGGGCCCGAGTCCGCTAGATATAACAGCGTGTCGTCAGCATACATGCTGATTTTTTCAATTAAAGAGCCCAGTCTTAGACCTTTAATCTCCGAGTTCGTTAGGATGGATATCGCCAGGGGTTCTGCTGCAAGGGCATACAATAGTGGGGACAAGGGGCAGCCCTGTCTCATGCCTCTGCTGAGGTCAAACATCTGAGACGACCACCCTGGCCCTGGGTGCCTGGTATTGGAATTGAACCCATTTAATGAATTTCGGGCCGAAGCCATAGCCCTCCAAACATCTCCAAAGATACCTCCAGTCGAAGGCTTTTGCTGTGTCTAAAGTCACCACAACTCGTGACCCAGCCTCCTCGTGTGTAGCCTGTAAATTCATATATAATTTCCTGAGGTTAAACGAGATGTTGCGATCAGGCATAAAACCCGCCTGATCTGTATGTATTAGTGATAAAATAACCTGATTAGGCCTAATAGATAGTACTTTGGCTAATATTTTAATATCAACCTATAGAAGGGATATTGGACGATAGGATTCTGGGTATCCCGGGTCCTTTACTGGTTTGGGGATGAGGACTATTGTTGCCTCTGTCATAGATGGGGGTAAAGTCCCAGTCTCAAAGAGATGATTGTATAAGGTTAACAGTTTAGGGGTTAATATTTCGCTGAATTGGGAATAAAACTCAATTGGGAGTCTGTCTGATCCTGGAGATTTAGGCCTAGCGAAACTGGCAATGGCAATTGTAATTTCGTCTGTGGTGAGGGGTGCCTCTAGTAGGTCTATTTGTTCTTCTGTCAACTGTGGGAAAATCACCTTCTCAAGAAAGATGGACATTGATTGTGTCTCAGTGGGAGCTGTCGTTTTATACAAGTCAGTAAAGAAATCTCTGAAGATAGGGATTACACTAGGTGGGTCTGTTATTTGTTGCCCTCCAGGGCCATGTAGTGTGATCACCATAGGGGGCCTATCTTCACTGTGCACTAAGTAGGCCAATAAATTGCCTGCTTTTTCCCCATATTCAAACATTTTTTGTTTGGAGAAAAAAAGTTTTTGTCTGAGGATAGGCAGAGGATAGGTCCTCCAACGCCTTACCGAGGGCACTGGAGGAATTTGTCTTGATTTTATTAATAGCAATAATTAACGTGGAGCGAGCAAATGGCTTAAAGGAGTCCCATACTGCGGAGGGCAATGCTGACTTGTCATTCTCCACAAAGTACTATCTCCACTTATCCATAAGCTCAACATCCTCAGGTAAAAGAGAGAGCCAAAATGGGTTCAAACGCCAAGACCGTGTTGGTTTTTCTATAGGGATGCTTAATGTAATCCAGTAGGGACTATGATCCGAGAGTATTCTGGGGCAGAATGCAGCCTCTGATAGTCTTGGTATTAATCTGTGGGAAATGAGTATGAAGTCTATGCGGGACATAGAATTGTGAGAAGATGAGAAACACGAGTATGATTTAGTCTGTGGGAACTTGTGGCGCCATGTATCTGTTAAGTGGAAGGTGGAAATGAGCTTAGAAAACCTAGTTTCGTTGGGAGTATTAAGGGTAGGCGGAGTAAGTTGTAGCCTATCCAAGGTCGGATTTAGTGTGGTATTAAAGTCGCCTAGCCAAACTGCAGATATAGCAGAGTGGCGGGCCATGAATGAAAATCCTTCTTTAATCATGGAAATGTTAAATGGGGGTGGTACATAGAAAGCCAATATGAGTAGGGGTTCTCCATATAATTTAGCTAGGATATATACGTATCGTCCCTGTGGATCAGTGGACAATTCACACAACTCAAAGTGTACCGATTTAGCTATCAAGACTGAGACTATCAAGGCTATCAAGACTGGACCCCCAAAGCACCCTCCCAAAGTTGAGGGCATGTGGCCTGGTACAGTTCAGGAGGGGGAAATCCCATGCAGTTTTTATCAATGAACTTTTATGTGTATTGTCGGACCGACAATTCATTAATAGCCGCGAGTAGTTTTGATTGACTTTTTTTCCTTTGAAATTTCATTTTGCTGTCAGACTGTTCTAAACACGGGAAACATGCGCCCCTTTACAGGCATACTATAGACACCTCCCAGGTATGAAATTTAAAGGAATATTACACTTTTATTGTTTCACTTTAAGCATTATTAAAATCACTGCTCCCGAAAAATCTACGTTTTTAAAACTTTTTTTTGCATTGATCCATGTCTCCTGGGGCAGGACCCAGGTCTCCAAACACTTTTTATGACAATACCATGTATATAAACCTATAAAATTAGCAATTTTGATTTCTCCCATAGATTTTTAAAGGGTGTTCCGCTGCTTTCGAATTTGCCGCGAACACCCCAAATTGTTCGCTGTTCGGCGAACTGGCGAACAGCCGATGTTTGAGTCGAACATGAGTTCAACTCGAACTTGAAGCTCATCCCTAGTCCTGATCAGCCAACCCTGTGGACCTAATAGTGGTCGTTAGGGAAGCACATTATTTTAAAACACAGAGAGCGCACCTCAGCCCTGCCCCTCACTCCTTCCTCACTGACTGATTGACAGCAGTAGAAGCCAATGGTACCCACTGCTGCATCTGAGCCAGTGAGGAGGGAGAGACCCAGAAGAGCCTTGTCTCTCGTGCACATCCCAGGATCACGATTGGGATTAGGTAAGTATTGGGGGGCTGATGATAATGCATGGAGATAAAAAACCTTCAGCCCTTAGAACCACTTTACAGACTGGAAGCATAAAGCCGCGTACACACAAGCGGAACGTCCGACAAAAAAAGTCAGAAGGAAGCTTTTCATCGTCTATTCCGATCGTGTGTAGGCCTCATCGGTCTATTTTTTTTGGAAAATTCTGACGGACCTAGAAATGAAACACGTTCTAAATATTTCCAACGGAACCAATTCCTATCGGGAAAACCGCTCGTCTGTATGCTGTTCCGACGGACCAAAAACAACGAATGCTCTGAAGCAAGTACGAGACGGAAGCTATTGGCTACTGGCTATTGCACTTCCTTTTTCTAGTCCCGTCGTACGTGCTGTACGTCACCTTGTTCTGGATGGTCGGACTTTGGTCAGACTTTGGTTTGACCGTGTGTAGGCAAGACCGCTTGAATGGAATTCCGCCGGAATTCCGTTGGAGAAACCTTCGAAGTTTATTCCGACGGCAAAACCGGTCGTGTGTACGCGGCATAAGGGGGGCATTCTCTGTTAATTCCCACTTTTCTATAGGAACATAGAATTTGAGAGCTAAATCTGTTAAACATACTTGTCAATCTACCTTACTGCCCTGAAATCTGTGATTTTTTTTCTTCTGGATAAAGAAACACTTTTAGAAACGGAACTATCAGTGTGTTCTTATTGGGTTATACACATTCCAAAGCCTGTTACAGTGTTGAGCAGCTTATATCTTAGCATCTGCTTCTTTTTCAGTTTTCACTCTAGACAAGACTATGCAGTTCCAGTGCACCTGGTATGAACAGGTCTTTAAACAATTTTTGTAAAATATTTAAGAAAATATCTAGTTCAGCTTTGTTTATTCATGTATCATTTTGATTCCTTACATAATCATGGAAAATCCAAAATTATCTGTTTGATGGACTGCAGTAGGTATTGATGTATGGGTAGATTATATAATCGGTTATAGAATGTTTATTTAACTTTTTACTTCCTGCTTTTTGTCAGCTTGTGATCTGCAAAGCCATGAGACTTGCTGCAAAGTTAAACACAGGCCAGTTAGGTTCCCACGATCAGTATAGCTGTTGGCCATGTTAATTTTCTAATTATTTCCATTACAGCTATTCTTCTGATTTATTTGGCCATAAAAATGTGTAGCAGGACCACTTTTCTATGTTATGCTCTCTGGCAAGATAGCACACTCTGCTAGTTAAAAAATGTATACAAGTACAGAGTACGTTTTCTGTTATACTTTGTGCAGTATATTTTGTGCAGTAAAATAAATGCTTCAGAATGTCTAGCTGAAAATCACATCTCTATACAGATAACAGTCCTTCAGTAAAGTGTAACTAAAACCATATCTTTTTCTTTGTTTTTGGATAGTGTGGAAAGTGTTAAAACCCTTGTCTATAATTTCACTGGGAGATTCGCCATATTTGTTCTGAGGAAAACTGTCAACAGGACAGAGAGTGAAAAGAAATGCAAACTTTTTATTTGCCACGAAAAAAGGAATATGGGAAATTTTCCAATGGTGGCACCAGGGCAACTGTTTTTCAGGGTTTCAAAAATCCCCCATCCTATCAAAAAAAGGTTTTGGATTTACATACACTTCTGAATAGGTTGGGTTAAAGAAGACAGCCTGGTGTTTGACTGTAAACATACAAGGAAGATTGCACTCACATATTCACAACTGAACAAGTAGTCTGGTTTATTTTTCCTAATAGAAAGGTAAAATGCCCTGGTGCCCAACCTGTGCCCTTTGGCATTCATTATATGGCCCTCAGGGCCCCTGCAGACAGTATTAGGTGTTTTGGTGCTTACTTAAGCCAATAGAGTTAAAGTATAACTAAAGGCAAAAGTTTTTTTTTGTAGTTTGGATAGAGGGGAGATAGAGGGGAGATGTTGGTTTTTATTGCTGTCTGTGCCCCTGTTAAAGAGATTCACCCTCTCTATTTGTCCTGTTTACCATTATCATTGAAAGTGAAAGTAAAAGAAAATCCCAAATTTTGGATTGTCCCCAGAAAAGTAACAGAGGGGCAATCTTCCAATGGGAATACTAGCTCTGGTGAGCTGGGGGTCCCCAAGGAATTCCCTTCATTTTCAGAGATTTCCTGTCACTTCCTCTTTAGCTATAGGACAGGAAGTGAAGGGGTATCTCCTCAATGGGACACAAATGGCGAAAAAGAACCTGGCAGGGGCTATAACCCTCCCTTGCTCTATCCAAAATGAAAAAAAAGTTTTGCCTATAGCTCTACTTCAAAATACTCTTTAGAATTTGTGGTATGCTTTTTTCCACTCTTACTTCTGGCTGTCTATACCATCCTCTGATCTTTTATTATGGATCTCTAATAATGGATGGACGTAATTGACTAAATATAACTAAAACTAAATATTAACAGTGAAGCGCTGCTGTGCATCCAAAAAAAAATCTCTTCTCATTTATAAAAACAAATATACATAATTATAATAACTAAACAGAGTCCATGCATATTAGACAGATTGCTTAGTGAATAGTGCAATAAAGTGTATCAAACAAATGGGTGCAAATTTCTCCACACAATCATACAGTAGATAAAGTGATCACAATCCCAGTGCTGCAATCACAAATACATTCACTCGTGTTCCACCTCAATGCTTAGGGTGTACCCTTACATTTAATATTTGACCTATACACAGATATAGGTCTATATGTGCCTTCCCCAACAACAGGGGGGAGTGTATAATATATATTTGTGTGTATATATATATATATATATATATATATATATATATATATATATATATATATATACACACACACACACACATACATATACTATATTATCAAAAGTATTGGGACACCTGCCTTTACATGCACATGAACTTTAATGGCTTCCCAGTCTTAGTCTGTAGGTTCAATATTGAATTGGCCCACTCTCTGCAGCTATAACAGCTTCAACTCTCCCGGGAAAGCTGTTCACAAGGAGTGTGTCTATGGGAATGTTTGACCATTTTCCAGAAGAGCATTTGTGAGATCAGGCACTGATGGATGAGAAGGCCTGGCTTGCAGTCTCCGCTCTAATTCATCCCAAAGGTGTTCTATCGGGTTGAGGTCAGGACTGTGTGCAGGTCAGTCGAGTTCCTCAACCCCAAACTCGCTCATCTATGTCTTTATGGACCTTGCTTTGTGCACCGGTCCAAACCATTTGGTGGAGTAGGGGATATGGTGTGGGGTTGTTTTTTAGGGGTTGGGCTTGGCCCCTTAGTTCCAGTGAAGAGAACTCTTAAGGCGTCAGCATACCAAGACATTTTGGCCAATTTCATGTTTGGGGATGGCCCCTTCCTGTTCCAACTTGACTGCACACCAGTGCACAAAGCAAGGTCCAAAGCAAAGCAAACCAGTGCACAAAGAAAACCTTGTGGAAAGCCTTCCCAGAAGAGTTGAAGCTGTTATATCGGCAAAGGGTGTGCCAACTCAATATTGAACACTATGGACTATAACTGAATGCCAATAAAGTTCTTGTGCTTGTAAAGGCAGGCGTCCCAATACTTTTGGTTATATAGTGTAGGTCTATATGTGCCTTCCCCAATACCAGGAGCCCAGGATCTCTCCACCACTTTTGTCTCCTTTGTTCAAACCCACGGAGCTGTTCCTTTAATTCTTCAGTATTACCAGAGTGGGCAAAGATAAAACCAGAAAAAAGGGGGGCAAGTTTATTTTTAGTTTATTTTTTCCTTTTCACTCACACTTAGGTGGCCTTGTGTTCCATGGCCTGCTCTGGCTAGCGCCTGTTGGGGGAGCTCGGGCGATATGTCTGCCGCAGCTCCCGGTTGGGAGCACTCCTTCGGACGGCCCATGGTGCCTGGCATCACGCAGCCAACATGCGAACCTCAGTAAGTTCCTAACCCTGGGTTAGGGGGTTGTTACCCCATTATTCTTTTATTGTACATACACCCTACCAACTGGTCAATCCTTCTCACCCACAGATACATCTTGTGCTTGCTCCTGATGAGTGGCCTTCTAGCCACGAAACGCGTAGAGCGGCCATACGCCATGATTACAACACACATTACCTGCATACCAAGCTTAACTGTATTTCCCTCTTCTTGGACCACAGAGGTCATAGACCCTGCAATTACCATCGTGGTTTACTGTCTCATTCAACTACATTTGGGTGCACTATGAATGAATTTTGTTTGCTATTTATGCGATATTATTTATGTGATTTTAGCCACACTGTGTTGCCCAATGGTAGCACCCTGGAAGAATCCTATATGTGATACTGCTTGTATGATGTTATGCATTCTGGACTACCAGTGTACCATTGTTACATGTTGTACTTGTCTTATTTGATTGCACTTAGCGGCAATCGATCCCAATACAAACTATTAAACAACAAGATTCCATATTGTCCACCTTTCATTCTTTTGCCACCACACGCTTCATATAAAATCCCACTCCCCTTGCTCTTGCCCCCCTTTTTTCTTGATAGATGACAGGGATGGAAATATGTGACCCTACCTGGCCACATTTTCATTTAAAGTCCCAAGGGATGGAACAGTTGGCCTTACCAGGCCACAGGTTCACTCAAAGTCCCTTAAACCCCCAATTTTAACCTTATTCAAAGATAAAACAAGTTAAGGGTATGCTGAGTGTTAAAGGATAGGAGGTGTTGCCCACATCCCTAAGGGCCCTTTCACACTGGGGTGGGGTCGGTGTCGGCGGTAAAACGCCGCTATTATTAGCAGCGTTTTACCGTCGGTATTCGGCCACTAGTGGGCCGGTTTTACCCCCCGCTAGCGGCCGAGAAAGGGTTAAATACCACCGCAAAGCGCCTCTGCAGAGGCACTTTGCCGGCGGTATAGCGGCGCCGCCCCATTGATTTCAATTGGCAGGAGCGGTGAAGGAGCGGTATACACACCACTCCTTCACCACTCCGAAGATGCTGCTAGCAGGACTTTTTATCCCGTCCTGCTAGCGTACCGCTCCAGTGTGAAAGTCCTCGGGGCTTTCACACTGGATACAAAGCAGCAGCTGTTTCGGGTCGGTTTGCAGGCGCTATTATTAGCGCAATAGCGCCTGCAAACCGCCCCAGTGTGAAAGGGCTCTAAATCAGTCAATCTACAAAGAATTCCCTCTAGTGGGACTTTATAGGGCAAGGGTTTCAAAATAATCAGAATTGGATACAAAAATTATACATTTTATTTGAAAAATTAAAACAGGAAGTTGAAAATATGTAGTGGTGAAACTACAATTGATGCGAGTACAAACACTGGTACATTATTGTAAACAATATACATAACCACTTGCTCTGTCTGGTGAAACACACATATACAGAGTATACCCAACGCATTTCGAGTTATAGCGTTAATCCTCTTCTTCAGGGGTAAGTGGTTGTTGGTAAAACATTAGTATCATGTGGATATATAGAGTATCCTATGTGGTCGCATCATTTAAAAACAAGGAGTATTTGCCGCCATGAATCAGGCACTATATACTCTGAACTGCAGCATATATACTATACAGACTGCACTATATACTCTGCAGAAAAATTGGGCCTTAGGTATTGGTGGTGCCAGAACACTGTAACCCTTCACAGTTACTCTTGTTGGGTGCTGTTAAATATTAAATATGTTAAATATTATATCAAAAATTATAATTACATGCCCCTGTTAAACAGGGTCAGAAAAAAATTGGCCTTGGGTGGTGGTGGTGCCACAACACTATTAACCACTTGCCGACCGCCTCACGCCTATATACGTGAGCAGAGCGGCACGGGCAGGCAAAATCACGTACCTAGTACGTGATTGCCTTCCCGCGGGTGGGGGGTCCGATCGGACCCCCCCCCTGTGCCAGCTGCGGTCGGCATTTGGTTGGGAGCGATTACAGACGAGGGGGAGACCATCCGATCGTGGCCCCCCCCTCGCGATCGCTCCCAGCCACTGACAAACATCCCCTGCCTCTGTATAGTACACAGAGGCAGAGGATGTGATGTCATCTCTCCTCGGCTGTCAGTTTCCGTTCCAGCGCCGAGGAGAGATGACATGTAAGTAAGTGCACAACACAAACACACACAGTAGAACATGCCAGGCATACATTACACCCCCGATCCCCCCCCGATCGCCCCCCGATCCCCCCCCAATCACCCCCCCCCCCTGTCACAAACTGACACCAAGCAGGTTTTTTTTTTTTTTTTTTTTTTTTTTCCTGATTACTGCATAGTGTCAGTTTGTGACAGTTAGCAGTGTTAGGACAGTTACTGTAACCCCCCTGTAGGTCTAGGGTACCCCCCTTACCCCCCCTAATAAAGTTTTAACCCCTTGATCACCCCCCCTCACCAGTGTCGCTAAGCGATCATTTTTCTGATCGCTGTATTAGTGTCGCTGGTGACGGTAGTTAGGGACGTAAATATTTAGGTTCGCCGTCAGTGTTTTATAGCGACAGGGACCCCCATATACTATCTAATAAATGTTTTAACCCCTTGATTGCCCCCTAGTTAACCCTTTCACCACTGATCACCGTATAACCGTTACGGTTGACGCTGGTTAGTTAGTTTATTTTTTATAGTGTCAGGGCACCCGCCGTTTATTACCGAATAAAGGTTTAGCCCCCTGATCGCCCGGCGGTGATATGCGTCGCCCCAGGCAGCGTCAGATTAGCGCCAGTACCCCCCCTAATAAAGTTTTAACCCCTTGATCACCCCCTGTCGCCAGTGTCGCTAAGCGATCATTTTTCTGATCGCTGTATTAGTGTCACTGGTGACGCTAGTTAGGAACGTAAATATTTAGGTTCGCCGTCAGTGTTTTATAGCGACAGGGACCCCCATATACTATCTAATAAATGTTTTAACCCCTTGATGGCCCCCTAGTTAACCCTTTCACCACTGATCACCGTATAACTGTTACGGGTGACGCTGGTTAGTTAGTTTATTTTTTATAGTGTCAGGGCACCCGCCGTTTATTACCGAATAAAGGTTTAGCCCCCTGATCGCCCGGCGGTGATATGCGTTGCCCCAGGCAGCGTCAGATTAGCGCCAGTACCGCGAACACCCACGCACGCACCGTACACGCACCATACACCTCCCTTAGTGGTATAGTATCTGATCGGATCAATATCTGATCCGATCAGATCTATACTAGCGTCCCCAGCAGTTTAGGGTTCCCAAAAACGCAGTGTTAGCGGGATCAGCTCAGATACCTGCTAGCACCTGCGTTTTGCCCCTCCGCCCGGCCCAGCCCAGCCCACCCAAGTGCAGTATCGATCGATCACTGTCACTTACAAAACACTAAACGCATAACTGCAGCGTTCGCAGAGTCAGGCCTGATCCCTGCGATCGCTAACAGTTTTTTTGGTAGCATTTTGGTGAACTGGCAAGCACCAGCCCCAGGCAGCGTCAGGTTAGCGCCAGTACCGCTAACACCCACGCACGCACCGTACACCTCCCTTAGTGGTATAGTATCTGAACAGATCAATATCTGATCCGATCAGATCTATACTAGCGTCCCCAGCAGTTTAGGGTTCCCAAAAACGCAGTGTTAGCGGGATCAGCCCAGATACCTGCTAGCACCTGCGTTTTGCCCCTCCGCCCGGCCCGGCCCAGCCCACCCAAGTGCAGTATCGATCGATCACTGTCACTTACAAAACTCTAAACGCATAACTGCAGCGTTCGCAGAGTCAGGCCTGATCCCTGCGATCGCTAACAGTTTTTTTTGTAGCGTCTTGGTGAACTGGCAAGCACCAGAGGCCTAGTATACCCCGGTCGTAGTCAAACCAGCACTGCAGTAACACTTGGTGACGTGGCGAGTCCCATAAGTGCAGTTCAAGCTGGTGAGGTGGCAAGCACAAGTAGTGTCCCGCTGCCACCAAAAAGACAAACACAGGCCCGTCATGCCCATAGTGCCCTTCCTGCTGCATTCGCCAATCCTAATTGGGAACCCACCGCTTCTGCAGCGCCCGTACTTCCCCCATTCACATCCCCAACCAAATGCAGTCGGCTGCATGAGAGGCATTTTCTTTATGTCCTCCCGAGTACCCCTACCCAGCGAACCCCCCCAAAAAAGATGTCGTGTCTGCAGCAAGCGCGGATATAGGCGTGACACCCGCTATTATTGTCCCTCCTGTCCTGACAATCCTGGTCTTTGCATTGGTGAATGTTTTGAACGCTACCATGCACTAGTTGAGTATTAGCGTAGGGTACAGCATTGCACAGACTAGGCACACTTTCACAGGGTCTCCCAAGATGCCATCGCATTTTGAGAGACTCGAACCTGGAACCGGTTACAGTTATAAAAGTTAGTTACAAAAAAAAGTGTAAAAAAAAAAAAAAACACAAACAAAAATATAAAATAAAAATAGTTGTCGTTTTATTGTTCTCTCTCTCTCTATTCTCTCTCTATTGTTCTGCTCTTTTTTACTGTATTCTATTCTGCAATGTTTTATTGTTATTATGTTTTATCATGTTTGCTTTTCAGGTATGCAATTTTTTATACCTTACCGTTTACTGTGCTTTATTGTTAACCATTTTTTTGTCTTCAGGTATGCCATTCACGACTTTGAGTGGTTATACCAGAATGATGCCTGCAGGTTTAGGTATCATCTTGGTATCATTCTTTTCAGCCAGCGGTCGGCTTTCATGTAAAAGCAATCCTAGTGGCTAATTAGCCTCTAGACTGCTTTTACAAGCAGTGGGAGGGAATGCCCCCCCCCCCAACATCTTCCGTGTTTTTCTCTGGCTCTCCTGTCTCAACAGGGAACCTGAAAATGCAGCCGGTGATTCAGCCAGCTGACCATAGAGCTGATCAGAGACCAGAGTGGCTCCAAACATCTCTATGACCTAAGAAACCGGAAGCTACGAGCATTTTATGACGTAGATTTCGCCGGATGTAAACAGCGCCATTGGGAAATTGGGAAAGCATTTTATCACACCGATCTTGGTGTGATCAGATGCTTTGAGGGCAGAGGAGAAATCTAGGGTCTAATAGACCCCAATTTTTGCAAAAAAGAGTACCTGTCACTACCTATTGCTATCATAGGGGATATTTACATTCCCTGAGATAACAATAAAAATGATTTAAAAAAAAAAAAAATGAAAGGAACAGTTTAAAAATAAGATAAAAAAATAATAATAATAAAGAAAAAAAAAAAAAAAAAAAAAAAAGCACCCCTGTCCCCCCTGCTCTCGCGCTAAGGTGAACGCAAGCGTTGGTCTGGCGTCAAATGTAAACAGCAATTGCACCATGCATGTGAGGTATCGCCGCGAAGGTCAGATCGAGGGCAGTAATTTTAGCAGTAGACCTCCTCTGTAAATCTAAAGTGGTAACCTGTAAAGGCTTTTAAAGGCTTTTAAAAATGTATTTAGTTTGTCGCCACTGCACGTTTGTGCGCAATTTTAAAGCATGTCATGTTTGGTATCTATGTACTCGGCCTAAGATCATCTTTTTTAGTTCATCAAACATTTGGGCAATATAGTGTGTTTTAGTGCATTAAAATGTAAAAAAGTGTGTTTTTTCCCCAAAAAATGCGTTTGAAAAATCGCTGCGCAAATACTGTGTGAAAAAAAAAAATGAAACACCCACCATTTTAATCTGTAGGGCATTTGCTTTAAAAAAATATATAATGTTTGGGGGTTCAAAGTAATTTTCTTGCAAAAAAAAAATATTTTTTTATGTAAACAATAAGTGTCAGAAAGGGCTTTGTCTTCAAGTGGTTAGAAGAGTGGGTGATGTGTGACATAAGCTTCTAGATGTTGTGCATAAAATGCCAGGACAGTTCAAACCCCCCCCAAATGACCCCATTTTGGAAAGTAGACACCCCAAGCTATTTGCTGAGAGTCATGTTGAGTCCATGGAATAATTTATATTGTGACACAAGTTGCGGGAAAGAGACAATTTTTTATTTTTTTTATTTTTTTTTGCGCAAAGTTGTCACTAAATGATATATTGCTCAAACATGCCATGGGAATATGTGAAATTACACCCCAAAATACATTCTGTTGCTTCTCCTGAGTACGGGGATACCACATGTGTGAGACTTTTTGGGAGCCTAGCCGCGTACGGGACCCCGAAAACCAAGCACCGCCTTCAGGCTTTCTAAGGCCGTAAATTTTTGATTTCACTCTTCACCGCCTTTCACAGTTTCGGGGGCCATGGAATGCCCAGGTGGCAAAAAAAACCCCCAAATGACCCCATTTTGGAAAGTAGACACCCCAAGCTATTTGATGAGAGGTATAGTGAGTATTTTGCAGACCTCACTTTTTGTCACAAAGTTTTGAAAATTGAAAAAAGAAAAAAAAATTTTTTTTTTCTCGTCTTTCTTTATTTTCAAAAACAAATGAGAGCTGCAAAATACTCACCATGCCTCTCAGCAAATAGCTTGGGGTGTCTACTTTCCAAAATTGGGTCATTTGGGGGGGGTTTGTGCCACCTGGGCATTCCATGGCCTCCGAAACTGTGATAGGCAGTGAGGAGTAAAATCAAAAATGTACGCCCTTAGAAATCCTGAAGGCGGTGCTTGGTTTTCGGGGTCCCGTACGCGGCTAGGCTCCTAAAAAGTCCCACACATGTGGTATCCCCGTACTCAGGAGAAGCAGCTAAATGTATTTTGGGGTGCAATTCCACATATGCCCATGGCCTGTGTGAGCAATATATCATTTAGTGACAACTTTGTGCAAAGAAAAAAAAAAAAAAAAAAAAATTGTCACTTTCCCGCAACTTGTGTCAAAATATAAAACATTCCATGGACTCAACATGCCTCAAAGCAAATAGCTTGGGGTGTCTACTTTCCAAAATGGGGTCATTTGGGGGGGGTTTATGTCATCTGGGCATTTTATGGCCTTCAAAACCGTGATAGGTAGTGAGGAGTAAAATCAAAAATGTACGCCCTTAGAAATCCTGAAGGCGGTGCTTGGTTTTCGGGGCCCCGTACGCGGCTAGGCTCCCAAAAAGTCCCACACATGTGGTATCCCCGTACTCAGGAGAAGCAGCTAAATGTATTTTGGGGTGCAATTCCACATATGCCCATGGCCTGTGTGAGCAATATATCATTTAGTGACAACTTTTTGTAATTTTTTTTTTTTTTTTTTTTTTTTGTCATTATTCAATCACTTGGGACAAAAAAAATGAATATTCAATGGGCTCAACATGCCTCTCAGCAAATTCCTTGGGGTGTCTACTTTCCAAAATGGGGTCATTTGTGGGGGTTTTGTACTGCCCTGCCATTTTAGCACCTCAAGAATCGACATAGGCAGTCATAAATTAAAGGCTGTGTAAATTCCAGAAAATGTACCCTAGTTTGTAGACGCTATAACTTTTGCGCAAACCAATAAATATACACTTATTGACATTTTTTTTACCAAAGACATGTGGCCGAATACATTTTGGCCTAAATGTATGACTAAAATTGAGTTTATTGGATTTTTTTTAGAACAAAAAGTAGAAAATATCATTTTTTTTCAAAATTTTCGGTCTTTTTCCGTGTATAGCGCAAAAAATAAAAACGGCAGAGGTGATCAAATACCATCAAAAGAAAGCTCTATTTGTGGGAAGAAAAGGACGCAAATTTCGTTTGGGTACAGCATTGCATGACCGCGCAATTAGCAGTTAAAGCGACGCAGTGCCGAATTGTAAAAAGTGCTCTGGTCAGGAAGGGGGTAAATCCTTCCGGGGCTGAAGTGGTTAACCCCTCACAGTTACTCTTGTTGGGCACAGGAACGGGCCCTGATGTTAAATATTGTATCAAAAATTGTAATTACATGCCCCTGTTAAAAAGGGGCAGTATAATATGGCCTTGGGTGGTAGTGGTGATGCCACAACACTGTAACCTCTCACAGTTACTCTTGTTGGACACAGGAACAGTCCCTGCTGTTAAATATTAATTTCAAAAATTGTAATTACATGCCCCTGTTAAACAGGGGCAGAAAAATTGGGCCTTTGGTTTTGATGGTGCCACAACACTGTAACCCTTCACAGTTACTCTTGTTGGGCACAGGAACAGGCCATGCTGTTAAATATTATATCAAAAGTTGTAATTACATACCCCTGTTAAACAGGGGCAGAAAAATTAGGCCTTGAGTGGTGGTGCCCTAAACCAAAAATATTGTTGGAAACTATCATCATCATCATTGAGGAGGAATAAGATAGGCAGCATAGGCATTCTTCAAGGGATCCCAGATCCATAGCAAATTCAATCAGTTACATCAGCATCAGGTGCTTGATAGCTGCTGATCCAGGAATGATTCATTTTTATAAATGTGAACCTGTTAACAGAGTCTGTGGACAGGCGCACTCTTTAATCGGTTACAAACCCTCCATCAGCACTGAATGTACGTTGAGAAAGCATGCTGGATGCAGGACAGGCCAGTAGCTCGATTGCATATTGAGCAAGTTCTGGCCAGTGGTCCATCCTCAAGACCCAGTAACCCAGTGGATGCTCTGTTGGAAAGATCTCCATGTCTGCTCTTCCCCCTAGATATTCCTGCACCATATAATGCAGACGCTGGCGATGGTTGCTTGAACCTATCAGACCTTGGAGCTGAGGACTGAAAAATTGTTTAATCACTTCATCCCCGGAAGGATTTACCCCCTTCCTGACCAGAGCACTTTTTACAATTTGGCACTGCGTCGCTTTAACTGCTAATTGCGCGGTCATGCAATGCTGTACCCAAACGAAATTTGCGTCCTTTTTTCCCCACAAATAGAGCTTTCTTTTGATGGTATTTGATCACCTCTGCGGTTTTTATTTTTTGCGCTATAAACGGAAAAAGACCGAAAATTTTGAAAAAAAATATTTTCTACTTTTTGTTATAAAAAAAAATCCAATAAACTAAATAGTCATACATTTAGGCCAAAATGTATTCGGACACATGTCTTTGGTAAAAAAAAATGTCAATAAGCGTATATTTATTGGTTTGCACAAAGCGTCTGCAAACTAGGGTACATTCTCTGAAATTTACACAGCTTTTAATTTATGACTGCCTATGTCATTTCTTGAGGTGCTAAAATGGCAGGGCAGTACAAAACCCCCACAAATGACCCCATTTTGGAAAGTAGACACCCCAAGGAAATTTCTGAGAGGCATGTTGAGCCCATTGAATATAACATTTTTTTGTCCCAAGTGATTGAATAATGATAAAAAAAATTTTACAAAAAGTTGTCACTAAATGATATATTGCTCACACATGCCATGGTTATATGTGGAATTGCACCACAAAATACATTTAGCTGCTTCTCCTGAGTATGGGGATACCACATGTGAGACTTTTTGGGAGCCTAGCCGCGTACGGGGCCCCAAAAACCAAGCACCGCCTTTAGGATTTCTAAAGGCGTAAATTTTTATTTCACTCCTCACGACCTATCACAGTTTTGAAGGTCATAAAATTCCAAGATGGCACAACCCCCCCCCCCCAAATGACCCTATTTTGGAAAGTAGTCACCCCAAACTATTTGCTGAGAGGTATGTTGAGTCCATGGAATATTTTATATTTTGACACAAGTTGCGGGAAAGTGATGAACTTTTTTTTTTTTGCACAAAGTTGTCACTAAATGATATATTGCTCAAACATGCCATGGGCATATGTGGAATTACACCCCAAAATACATTCTGCTGCTTCTCCTGAGTACGGGGATACCACATGTGTAGGGACTTTTTGGGAGCCTATCTGCATACGGGACCCCGAAAACCAATCACCGCCTGCAGGATTTCTAAGGGCGTAAATTTTTGATTTCACTCCTCACTAAAAAAATACCAAGATAGCACAACCCGCCCCCCCAAATGACCCCATTTTGGAAAGTAGAAACCCCAAGCTATTTGCTGAGAGGCATAGTGAGTATTTTGCAGCTCTCATTTGTTTTTGAAAATGAAGAAAGACAAGAAAAATGTATTTTTTTTTTCTTTTTTAAATTTTCAAAACTTTGTGACAAAAAGTGAGGTCTGCAAAATACTCACCATACCGCTCAACAAATAGCTTGGGGTGTTTACTTTGCAAAATGGAGTCATGGGGGGGGGGGGGGTTGTCCCATCTGGGCATTCCATGGCCTCCGAAACTGTGATAGGCAGTGAAGAGTGAAATCAAAAATTTCCACCCTTAGAAATCCTGAAGGCGGTGCTAGGTTTTCGGGGTCCCGTACGTGGCTAGGCTCCCAAAAAGTCTCACACATGTAGTATCCCCATACTCAGGAGAAGCAACAGAATGTATTTTGGGGTTTAATTTCACATATGCCCATGGCATGTTTGAGCAATATATCATTTAGTGACAACTTTGTGCAAAAAAAAAAAAAAAGTGTCTTTTCCTGCAACTTGTGTCACAATATAAAATATTCCATGGACTCGACATGCCTCTCAGCAAATAGCTTGGGGTGTCTAGTTTCCAAAATGGGGTCATTTGGGGGGGGGGGGGGTTTGAACTGTCCTGGCATTTTATGCACAACATTTAGAAGCTTATTTCACACATCACCCACTCTTCTAACCACTTGAAGACAAAGCCCTTTCTGACACTTTTTGTCTACATGAAAAAATAATTTTTTGCAAGAAAATTACTTTGAACCCCCAAACATTTAAAATGGTGGGCGTTTCATTTTTTTTTTCCACACAGTATTTGCGCAGCGATTTTTCAAACGCATTTTTTTGGGAAAAAACACACTTTTTTAAATTTCAATGCACTAAAACACACTATATTTCCCAAATGTTTGATGAGATAAAAAAGATGATCTTAGGCCAAGTACATGGATACCAAACACGACATGCTTTAAAAATTGCGCACAAACGTGCAGTGGCGACAAACTACATACATTTTTAAAAGCCTTTAAAAGCCTTTACAGGTTACCACTTTAGATTTACAGAGGAGGTCTACTGATAAAATTACTGCCCTCGATCTTACCTTCGCGGTGATACCTCACATGCATGGTGCAATTGCTGTTTACATTTGACGCCACACCGACGCTTTCGTTCGCCTTTGTGCGAGAGCAGGGGGGGACAGGGGTGCTTTTTTATTATTATTATATTTTGTTTTTTTTATCTTATTTTTAAACTGTTCCTTTCATTTTTTAATCATTTTTATTGTTATCTCAGGGAAGGTAAATATCCCCTATGATAGCAATAGGTAGTGACAGGTACTCTTTTTTGAAAAAATTGGGGTCTATTAGACCCTAGATCTCTCCTCTACCCTCAAAGCATCTGACCACAGCAAGCATAGCGGGTGTCACGCCTATATCCATGCTTGCTGCTGACATGACATCTTTTTTGGGGGGTTCGTTGGGTAGGGGTACTTGGGAGGACATAAAGAAAATGCCTCTCATGCAGCCGGCTTACTGCATTTGGTTGGGGAAGGTGAGGTGGAGCACCATCTGGAAACAGAAGGGCTCTGATGATCTCTTTCTGGAATTTAAGGAAGGATCCAGTCCGTCCTGAAGCTCTGTATAGCACATGAGCGTTCAGCAAAACCAATTGAAATAAAGAAACAGACACTTTCTTGTACCAGAGTCTGGCCTCACGGGCAATTAGGTACGGCGCCAACAACTGGTCGTTGAGGTCCACCCCTCCCATATTTTGGTTATATTTGTGGACACAGAGGGGTTTCTTCACAACACCAGTCGCCGTAGTAATTTGGACCGTCGTCTCTGCATGAAGGGAGGTAAGAACGAAAACATTCTTATTATCCCTCCACTTCATAGCGAGCAAGTTATTACACTTGAAGCAGGCTCTCTCCCCCAGCCTAAGACGGAAATCTACAGGCCGCTGGGGAAAGCCCCAGCGATTAGGTCGCACGGTGCCACATGCTCCAATCTGCTGATCAAACAAGTGACTAAAAAGTGGCACGCTCGTGTAATAATTGTTCACATACAAGTGGTACCTCTTTCCGAATAAGGGTGACACCAAGTCCCACACAATCTTGCTAGTGCTTCCTATGTAGTCAGGGTAGTTTGCCAGCTCTACGTGGCTATCTTTTCCCTCGTAAACCATAAAACTACATGTATAGCCTGTGGCCCTGTCACAGAGCTTTTATATCTTGACCCTGTATCTGGCACGCTTGCTGGGAAGGTACTGTTTGAATGACAAGCGGCCAGAAAACTTAATCAGGTACTCATCAACGCAGAGAACTTGATGGGGAGTAAACAAGTCTGCAAAAACGTTGGTTGAAGTGGTTTACGAGGGGCCAAATTTTGTAGAGCCAATCGTATCCAGGGTCTCCACGAGGACGACAGAGTTCATTGTCATTGTAGTGCATGAACAGCAAGATCTGCTCGTATCGTGCCCTGGTCATGGAGGCAGAGAACAAGGGCATATGGTGAATTGGGTCAGTGGACCAATATGACCGCAACTCACTCTTTTTAGTAATGCCCATGTTGAGGGAAAGGCCCAGAGAGAGCTTAAATTGAAAACCGTAATTGGTCTCCAATCTCTGGTAAGGGAGGACTGGGGAATAGTGGCGATGTGTTGACCAGCGTACAAATTGCTTTGGTCCAGAATAGATCTATAGAGATCTTCGGTGAAAAACAGCGAATAAAAATCAAGTGACGTAAAATCAACTGTTTCCACCTAAATGCCGGATTGGCAAGTGAATGGGGGAAGTACAGGTGCTGCAGAAGTGGTGGGTTCCCAATTAGGATTGGTGAATGCAGGAGGAAGGGCACTATGGGCATGACGGGCCTGTGTCTTCTTGGTGGCAGGGGGACACTACTTGTGCTTGCCACCCCACCCGCTTGAACTGCACTTATGGAACTCGCCACATCACCACATTATACTGCAGTGCTGGATTGACTACGACCAGGGTGTACTAGGCCGCTGGTGCTTGCCAGTTCACCAGAAGGAATAGCGGCGCTAGTACTGCTCTGCTCCATACGAGGGACCTGCGGTTCTTGCACATCAACGACAGAAGAAGAAGTTCGGGTCTGGTACGCCTGACCTTAGCAGAGGCCACAACTCCATCGTCAGAGCTATGGAGTCATGCTCAGAAACGTGTAGGCCTCTTCACTAGTGTACCTTCGATTTGCCATTTTGGGCTCTAAATTTAGTGGTACACTAGTGAGACTCACAGGTAAAAAAACTCCTGACTGTTAGCGACTGTATCAAAAAGCTACCAAAAAAACTGTTAGCGATCGCAGGGATCAGGCCTGACTCTGCGAACGCTGCAGTTATGTGTGTTTAGTGTTTTGCAAGGGACAGTGATTGATCGATACTGCACTTGGGTGGGCTGGGCTGGGCGGAGGCGCAAAATGCAGGTGTTAGCAGGTATCTGGGCTGATCCTGCTAACAATGCGTTTTTTGGGAACCCTAAACTGCTGGGGACGCTAGTACAGATCTGATCAGATTTTGATCCGTTCAGACACTATACCACTAAGGGAGGTGTATGCTGCGTGCGTAGGTGTTAGCGGTACTGGCACTAACCTTACGCTGCCTGACCCTAAAACCTA
This sequence comes from Lithobates clamitans, assembly GCA_037952925.1. NCBI lineage: Eukaryota > Metazoa > Chordata > Amphibia > Anura > Ranidae > Lithobates > Lithobates clamitans. The sequence continues at coordinate 1,131,374 of JBBGZY010001256.1, forward strand.
ACTTGTATCACCCGCCGGGTGATCAGGGGGTTAAACCTTTATTAGGTAATAAATGGCGGGTGCCCTGACACTATAAAAAATAAACTAACTAACACGCGTCACCCGTAACAGTTATATGGTGATCACTGGTGAAAGGGTTAACTAGGGGGCAATCAGGGGGTTAAAACCTTTGCTAGGTAGTATATGGGGGTCCCTGACGCTAAAAAACGTTGATGGCGAACCTAAATACTTACCTCCTTAACTAGCGTCACCTGTGACACTAATACAGTGATCAGAAAAATGATGTGACACTGGCGACAGGGGGTGATCACGGGGTTAAACCTCTATTAGGGGGGTTACGGGGGTACCCTAGACCTAAAGGGGCCTACCACTAACTGCCCTACCACTTATAACGGTCACAAATGACACCAATGCAGTAATCAGTAAAAAAAAAAAGAACTGCTATTGGTGTCACTGTGACAGGGAGTGCAGGGGGGTGATCGGGGGGGGGGCAGAAAAGTGTGCCTAGAGTGTTCTACTGTTAGTGTAGTGTTGTGCAGACTTACTTGATGTCTTCTCTCCTCAGCGTCAGAACGAAAAGACCAACACGAGGAGAGATGACATCACTTCCTCTGCCGCTGTTTACATTACAGCAGCAGAGGAAGATTGTTATTCATTGGGAGCGATCGCGAGGGAGGCAAATCACATATCAGATACGTGATTTTGCCTGTCCGTGCCATTCTGCCTCAGTATATCTGCGTTAGGCGGTCGGCAAGTGGTTAAAGGCGTCAGCCAGCTGGCCACCTTCTCCACCGTTCTTCCTCTGACCGAATGAAGCCTCAGAAACAGGTTGTCCAACACCAGGGAATGGTAACCTCCCAGGGTCCAGAAACACAAACTTTTCTTCAAGGCCTCCTGAAGAAGTTTCATCCTCTGCTCCCTCTGTGAAGGCAGGATGAGTTCTGCAACTTTACCCTTGGATCAAGAAGGGTTGCCAGCCAGTAATGATCCCTCTCCTTGATACCGGGAATCCTAGGGTCCTTTCGCAGGCTTTGCAGAATCAGGGAGGCTATGCAGCGTAAGTTTGCAGAGGCATTCGATTCTGAGTGCTCTGGGTCACTAAGGATCACCTTATCTGTAACTACCTCCTCCCAGCCACGTACAACTCCTTGGGTTTCTGGGGACTAAAAACCATCCCTTGAAGACTGCTGCGTGTTATCCTCTACATCCATGCTGACGCAATCCTCCTCCTTCTCCTCCTTTTCTTCCTCTGTGTTTGGCGGCCCCGCAGGTATGCTATCTGGATAATGGGTCCTTGAGAGGAAAGAAAGTCCCCCTCTTTCTCCTGCTGTTCTGCCTCAAATGCCCTGTCCATGATTCCATGAAGTGTGTGCTCCAGCAGGAAGACTAGAGGGACAGTGTCACTGATGCATGCATTGTCGCTGCTCACCTTCCTTGTGGCCTCCTCAAATGGTGACAGGACAGTGCATGCATCATTGATCAGTAGCCACTGGCATAGCTCCCCTGACCCTGTCCTGGTGTCATACTTGCACAGGTACACATTGATGGCCCTCTGCTGTGTGTGCAGCCCCTGCAGCATCGCCAACGTTGAGTTCCACCTGGTGGGCATGTCACAAATTAGGCAGATGGTGGGCAGGTTGCATTCCCTTTGAATGTTAGCAAGCTGAGCACTGGCATTGTATGACCAGCGGGAATGACCACATACATTTCTGGCCTGCCTTTAGGAGATCTTGTAAGCCTGGGTACCTGGTCAAGAAATGCTGCACCAAATTCAGGACGTGTGCCAAACATGGAACATGGGTCATGTGTCCCTGTTGGAGGGCGTAGAGAAGGTTGGTGCCAATGTCGCATACAACCATTCCTGGCTGAAGCTGGCGTGGCGTCAACCACCTCTGAGCCATCCCCTGCAGAGCTGACAGAATCTCTGCCTCAATGTGGCTCCTGTCCCCTAGGCAGACCAACTCAAGCACCGCATGGCATCTTTTAGCCTGACTGCTTGCGTAGCCCCTTGAGCGCTTAGAGAGCACTGCTGGTTTAGAGGACAATTCTGCAGAAGAGGCCATAGAGGAAGAAGAAGAGGAGGGAGGGGAGAATACAGATGTTGTGGCAGAACCACCACCAGCTTTTTGGAGGCGTGGTGGTGGAACAAGCTCCAACACTGAACCCTGTCCTCCATCCGTCCCAGCTGCCAGCAGAGTTACCCAGTGCTAGGGATGAGCCCGCGGTTCGAGTCGAACATCGGGTGTTAGTTTGTTCTAAAAAAAACAAACATATGGGGTGTTTGTGGGAAATTTGAGCGTTGCGGAACGCCCCATAATGCACTGCGAGATCGCAGTGCATTGCTGTATGATGATTGCTCACATCATGTACCTGACCTGCATGCTTTGGCCAATCACAGCTGCCTTTGGTCAATCATGGCACAGCAGGGTGCCTTTGGCCAATCATGGCTCAGGAGGACGAAGTCCACGCCCCACACTATATAAGGCTGCTTACATAGCAGCCATGTGTGTTGTTGGCGTGGACAGAGAGATATCTGGAGTTATATTAAGCAGGCAGGTTATTCAGTTAGTGGCAGTGTATTTGAGATTATATATATATATATATATATATATATATATATATATATATATATATATATATATATATATATATATATACACACACACATACAGTGGGGCAAAAAAAGTATTTAGTCAGCCACCAATTGTGAAAGTTCTCCCACTTAAAAAGATGAGAGAGACCTGTAATTGTCATCATAGGTATACCTCAACTATGTGGAAAAAAGGTGGAAACAAATCCAGACAATCACTTTGACAGACCTAGCCGGGAGAGAGACTTTTGGAGGGGACTGAATGCTAGCCTCTTGCGGATTGATCGTGGGCCCTGGCATTTGGGGGAACGGTGCTCTTTGTGAGCTGTATGCCTGAGGACCCTTGAGGTGGTGTTACTTTGGATTCAGGTCCACATCCCCCCAAGAGACTCTGGGGACCCTGGATTTGCCATATTAGAAATAGTGGCTGATTCATAATGCTGGGACAAATACTGTTAGGAGATGCTGATGTCAATTTCAGCCACCTGTCTGTCTGTTGCCTGCTAGAATGTGTTTATTGTAAATAAGTCTAGTATGGGATCTAAGAGTCATTAGATCCCCATTGTTGTTTGTGTTAATTAACTCTGCTATTGTGTGAAGAAGAGTTCTGTGTTGATTTGTGATAATGTTGATTTTGTTTTTTGAGCTACAAGACTGACAGTCTGGCCTAATGGTCATGACTGAGTCATCTAGGCTGTCTAAAGGGATTAGCCCATGTTAATTAGGTTTCTGGTCACGGGTGTATGTTCAGAGTAATATGAGCATGAGGTATGCACCTCCTCTTTTACTGTATAAAAAAGCCTGTATTCCTTTCAATAAAAGAGATTCCTGGTTGAACTTACATACAGCCTGCCTGGTGTTTGTTCTAAGCTACCACAACTGGATTTGAACGGCACATAGCTGTAGTTCAATTCCCGGAGCATCAGATGACCGAACCATCAGACGTTTCAATCTGATTCAATAGCCACAGAGGAGTGTCGGGAGAGTGGAACCGAGCGAGCAGGGGCTCGTTACAATCACATTGTCTGATTTTTGAAAGAATTTATTTGCAAATATGGTGGAAAATAAGTATTTGGTCACCTACAAACAAGCAAGATTTCTGGCTCTCACAGACCTGTATCTTCGTCTTTAAGAGGCTCCTCTGTCCTCCACTCATTACCTGTATTAATGGCACCTGTTTGAACTTGTTATCAGTATAAAAGACACCTGTCCACAACCTTAAACAGTCACTCTCCAAACTCCACTATGGTTAGGACCAAAGAGCTGTTGAAGGACACCAGAAACAAAATTGTAGACCTGCACCAGGCTGGGAAGACTGAATCTGCAATAGTCAAGCAACTTGGTGTGAAGAAATCAACTGTGGGAGCAATAATTAGAAAATGGAAGACATACAAGACCACTGATAATCTCCCTCGATCTGGGGCTCCACGCAAGATCTCACCCCGTGGGGTCAAAATGTCACAAGAACGGTAAGCAAAAATCCCAGAACCACACACGGGGACCTAGTGAATGACCTGCAAAGAGCTGGGACCAACGTAACAAAGGCTACCATCCGTAACACACTACGCCGCCAGGGACTCAGATCCTGCAGTGCCAGACGTGTCCCCCTGCTTAAGCCAGTACATGTCCGGGCCCGTCTGAGGTTTGCTAGAGAGCATTTGGATGATCCAGAAGAGGATTGGGAAAATGTCATATGGTCAGATGAAACCAAAGTAGAACTGTTTGGTAGAAACAAAAGTCGTCGTGTTTGGAGAAGAGAGAATGCTGAGTTGCAACCAAAGAACACCATACCTACTGTGAAGCATGGGGATGGCAACATCATGCTTTGGGGCTGTTTCTCTGCAAAGGGAACAGGACGACTGATCCGTGTACATGAAAGAATGAATGGGGCCATGTATCGTAAAATTTTAAGTGCAAACCTCCTGCCATTAGCAAGGGCATTAAAGATGAAACGTGGCTGGGTCTTTCAGCATGACAATGATCCCAAACACACCACCCGAGCAACGAAGGAGTGGCTTCGTAAGAAGCATTTCAAGGTCCTGGAGTGGCCTAGCCAGTCTCCAGATCTCAACCCCATAGAAAACCTTTGGAGGGAGTTGAAAGTTTGTGTTGCCCAGCGACAGCCCAAAAACATCACTGCTCTAGAGGAGATCTGCATGGAGGAATGGGCCAACATACCAGCAACAGTGTGTGACAACCTTGTGAAGACTTACAGAAAACATTTGACCTCTGTCATTGCCAACAAAGGATATATAACAAAGTATTGAGATAAACTTTTGATTTTGACAAAATACTTATTTTACACCATAATTTGCAAATAAATTCTTTCAAAAATCAGACAATGTGATTGTCTGGATTTGTTTCCACATTTTGTCTCTCATAGTTGAGGTATACCTATGATGACAATTACAGGCCTCTCTCATCTTTTTAAGTGGGAGAACTTGCACAATTGGTGGCTGACTAAATACTTTTTTGCCCCACTGTATGTGTGTGTATATATATATATATATATATATATATATATATATATATATAATCTCAAATACACTGCCACTAACTGAATAACTGAATATATATATATATACAGGGCCCGTTCCTGCGCCTAACAAGAGTAACTGAGGGGTTACAGTGCTCTGGCACCACCAACACCTAAGGCCCAATTTTGCAGAGTATATAGGGCAGGCAGTATAGTATATATACTGTTGTTCAGAGTATATAATGCCTGGGGGACCCCCACGCCATTTTTTAAAATGTTTTGGTGCGGTTTCCTTTAATATCCATTCCAGACCTGAAGAGCCTGGTATGTATGTATTTTGGGGGGGGACGACTTTTTTGGGGGTATTTTTGGCGCAGGGTTCCTCTTAATATTCATACCAGACCTGAAGGGCCTGGTATGGATTTTGGGGGGGACATCCACGCCATTTTTTTTTTTTGTATTTTTGGCGCAGGGTTCCCCTTAATATTCATACCAGACCCAAAGGGCCTGGTAATGGACTGGGGGGGGGAACCAAGCTTTTTTTTCAATGATTTTAATCTATATTGCCGGGATTCGACAATACATTACAGCAGCAAGCAGTTTTAAATGACATTTTTTCCTTTAGAAATGTCATTTTGCTTTGGTACTGTTATAAATATGCAAAAGATGCGCTACTTTACATGCAGACTAAGGAGACCCCCCCCCCAGGCACGATATTTAAAGGAATATTTAATTTACTGTTTCACTTTAAGCATTATTAGAATCACTGCTCCCGAAAAAAACATCCATTTTTAAAAACTTTTTTTTGCATTGATACATGTCCCCTGGGGCAGGACCCGGGTCCCCAAATGCTTTTTATGGCAACTTGCATATAAGCCTTTAAAATTAGCACTTTTGATTTTTCACGTTCGCGTCATAGACGTTAATGGTGTTCACACAAATTTTTTGCCTGTTTGCATGTTCTCCTGCGAACCGAACCAGGGGGTGTTCGACTCTTCCTTACCCAGTGTGCGCTGCACCATGAGTCAGCGGTAATATGAACCTTACTGCTGACCGCTCTGTCCAACGAGGCCAAAACATTGCCTTTCACATGCCGGTAGAGAGCCGGCTGGGACCGAATCTCTTTTTACGGGTCAGCAACTGGGGTAAGGAAATTTGCCTGCTGAAATCAATTGGTGGTGTACTGCTAGCAGGTTGGCTGCAAGTACTTGTGACACCTATTGCTATACTTCATTCCTCTTAGTGCAGGTTTTTGAGAGGACTGGGAGGTATAGTAGGTTTGGAGATCCCAGATGAGGAGCAAGGAGAAGTCCGCCTTTTTCTATGATATGGGTCTTTCAAGTGCTGTTGCCAACGGACTGCATGGCAGTTCGTCATATGTCTATTCAAGCATGTGGTGCCCAAGCAGCTGCTATTCTTGCCATGCTTGATCTGCTTCAGACTAATGTTGCAAATAGCAATGGTGCGATCTGCTGCACACATGTCAAAAAAGGCCCACACCAAAGAACTTTTAAAGTCATCGGGGAGTCAGCAGCGTCCTGCACCTGCAGAGCAGTGTGATGCAATAGGGTGGCTGCCCTTAAGCTGCCCCCTGGAGGACATCCTGCCTTGTTGGAGTTGTGCCTCCTCCTCTTCCTCACTTCCTCCTCTCATCTCTCAGGCACCCAAGTACAGTCAGTGACCTTATCGTCCCCTCCTTCCTCATCACTGGAGCAAACTTGGCAGTATGCTGCAGCTGGGGGAACATGACTGCCAGTTTATTTTTATTTTTTTTCCTTTTAAATATGTTCTTTATTGAGACACTTAGTCATGGTACAACAATTGTAACATAGAGGTTGCAAACAATACAAGGAGATTGACAATATCAGGTCTGACCCAAAATAGTAAGGGTCTAGTATGCAGGGTAATATTTTCTTAAAGGGAGGGGCAGTAGGGATAAGTGAAGGGAAAGAGAGAAACCAGGAAAGTGCTGAGGGAAGGGATTGAGAAAGCGTGTAAATGTTATAGAAAGATCAACTTATACTCTTCAATGAATAGTAAGCAGTGGTTTTTCGCGGATGGCTCAATTCGGGACAGTCAATTAGGCATATAGATTATCCTCTATAGGGAGGGTCTTTAGACAAGAAAAAAAACAAAAAACAAAAAAGGTGGCAATCCAAGTGGTTAAGAACATGTTGTATCTCGGGGGTCTGACAGCCAATATTGCCAGTGATCATAGAATTTATTCACTTTCATCTGTGATTTGGCAAATAAGAGTTCCATAGATCATTTAGGATATCAATAGTATAGTTCAGAGTGGGTGCACTGGTCTGTTTTCAGAACCTAGCAATGGAAAAGCGAGCAGCAATTAGGATATGTGTGATAATAGGGTAAAATTTTGGATGCCAGTTAGAGAGTCCTATTCCGAAAAGAGCCATCTGAGAAGTTAATGTGGTAGATACTTTAGTTACATCTTTAAAGAGATTGGAGACATCCGTCCAGAATATAGTAATGGACGGGCATTCCCACCAAATGTGAAAGATATGTCCATCCGTATCACAGTTCCTCCAGCTAATTTTACCGGGGCATAGTACCAGCAGTAGAGGATTTTCAATAGGGTCTCCCAATGAGAGATGTTTCTGGAATATATGCTGGGGGTGCTTATTGCTTGATACCAGAGGGAAGGAGAAAACTCACATTGTAGGGTGGATTCCCAAAAAGATATAGCTGGATTTTCCTTCCTGTTTAGGTTTTATGAGCAGTCTATATAGGTGTGAAATATTGCGTATTTTGTTGTTGGTTAGGTTGAAGAAGGATAATATGTCCTTGGTCAGAGTGTTGAGTGAAGTCAAGGTAGGTGCAAGGATGTGGCGGATTCTTAGGTAAATGTAGAAATCCTTATTGGAGATGACAAAGCGCTCTAAGTTGTTGGAAGGACATAAACTGACAGTTCTGGAACAAGTCCCCTATTTTTTGGAGACCTAGTGAGGCCCACCTCTGCAGAGGTAAGTCTGAGGAGAGGAGAGACAAAGTAGATAATGGTAGCTGATGGAGTGCTTGAGTATGTAGCCCCAAAGAGGTTTGGATGATTGCTATCCATGTGGATATTGTAGCGTTAACAGTTGGTAAGAAGGAGCGAGGGGGGTGGCATCCTATCAACGTGGCTGCCAGGATCGATGAAGGGCTATGAGTCAGGGCTAAAGCTTCGATTTGAGTCCAAAGCTGTGTAGAGGTAGAGTTTTTTGGCTTGGTCGAGTATTGTTGCTTTGCAGTAGGATCTGAGATCTGGTACTCAGGTCCAGCATACGTTTTGGGGATTTTTAGTAGGGAGGATTTAATTCAGAGCTTACGTGCCGCCCAGATGAATTGGTTCAGGATACTTTGTAGTTTGGCTATATGCGATTGAAGTATAGGTAATGGAAGTGTCCTGAAGAAATACAGAATGTGGAGTAGTAGAAACATCTTCGATAGGACTAAGGCCCTGCCCAAGAGGTACAGACCTTGAGTAGTGTTTTAAGTACATCTTGAAGTTTCTGGATCAGGATAGAGAGATTAGTGCGTAGAAGTACAGTTGAAGGGGATGTTAACTGTATACCCAAATACGGCATGGATGAGGTGGGGGCCCAGGAAAAGGGAGAGATCGTCGTGATAGCTGCCTTGAGATGTGGCGGTAAGGAAACACCCAGCATTGCTGACTTAGATTGGTTCAGTTTATACATGGAGACCTGACTAAACTGGTGAAGGAGATCACAGAGAGGGGGTAGAGATTTCAGGGTTTCTGTAAGCCAGATGATTATGTCATCGGCATATAGGCCGATCTTATGTGAGTGTTGGTAGATTGGTAATCCAGAAATGCAGGGGTGTAATCGTATGGCGTGAGCTAAGGGTTCAAGGATAAGTGCAAATATTAGGGGCGATAGGGGACACCCCTGCCTAGTCTCATTAGTAATAGGGAAAGGGGTGGAAAGCATGCCAGAGGTCAATACCTTCGCACTAGGTGTAGAAGAGAGGCCTAAGATAGCTTGGAGAATGGGGCCCTGTATACCAAATTTCTGTAGGACCAAATCCAAATATAGCCAGTTGATTTGATCAAACACCTTCTCTGTATCTAAAGAGATCAGCAGAGAAGGCATCTGGTGATGCTCTGCCCAATGAATGAGGTCTATGAACCTGCGTGTGGCATCTGAGGCTTGTCTACAGGGAATGAATCCTACCTGATCTGGGTAAATGAGGGTAGGCATGTACTTAGCAAGACATGTGGCTAATAATTTGGTGAAAATTTTGAGGTCGGTGTTTAGAAGAAATGGGGCAATAATTAGCTGGATCTTGGAAGGGTTTAGCAGGTTTATATATAGTAGTTATTACCGCTTCAAGGGATTCCGATGGTATTTCTCCAGTTGTTAAAAATCTGTTAAAGGTATTGCATAAATGGGGTACTACTTGGTCTGGGAAGGATTTGTAATATTCATTAATAAAGCCATCTGGTCCTGGTGCTTTATGAAGGGGGAGATCTCTGATAGCTTTGAAAATTTCTTGATGTTAGAATGGTTGGGAAAGGCAATTGAGCTGTGTCGGGGTAATGGTAGGAAGTTGGAGAGGGGTTAGGAAATCTTTTATTTGTTGGGAGGTAGGATTGGGCTTGGATGCTGACTGTGACAGGTTGTATAACCTAAAATAGAATGAGCTGAAGCCTCAGCTATATAATATGTGTGCCACCGGCGCACTATTTTGTACTTGCTTCAATGTGAAATTCAATAATCAAGGAATTAACATATGTGTTAAATAAAAAAACATTAAAAATTAAAAAAAAATAAATGAAACTTAAAAAAGCCATGGTTGCTGCAGTCAAAAAAACATTTCCTCCAGCTTGTGAAAAAATGTGTAAATTAAGTGTATATCTGGTGTTGACTGCGCTACCATTTAAACCAATCTACGTATAATCAGTCATTTTCATTAACTGTTAATATCACCACTCAAATGTACCATTCTAAAAAACATATATATGTATAAAGTCCAGTTAAAATTCACTTGTGCTGATACAAGCGTGGGTCCCTGAGTGGGTTCTCCACTGCCGGAAGACGAGTGGGGACGAGGCTTGTACCGCACGCCGGCGAACGAGATAGACGGCAACCCTTACCATCCATTCAAACTGCTGGATAAGCTTGGTGCCGGCTCATGGGCACCGGCAACATGTGAGTTGTATAGCCTTTGTTTTTATTTGATCTTTAATAAATGGTTTTAGCATATTGCACTATGAATGCTATTTGTTTTCTATGAGGATGGATTGACATGCAAAACGGCAGTGGTGACAGCTTAAAGCGGATTGGTTATCTCTTAATGAACCGAGGGCTTGTATGTATTTTTTATCTGGTGAGTGACCAATTTATATGCGGTGGTGGTGTTGGCAGTGAAAGTCAATTTAAAGCACTAAGGAGAAACTAGAGCACTACAACAGCACAACGGCAGTGGAGAACCCACTCAGGGACCCACGCTTGTATCAGCACAATTGAATTTTAACTGGACTTTATACATTTTAATTTATATATGTTTTTTAGAATGGTACATTTGAGTGGTGATATTAACAGTTAATGAAAATCACTGATTATACGTAGATTGGTTTAAATGGTAGTACAGTCAACACCAGAAGCCTCAGCTTTGTCTTTTGGGTTTGTCAGTTTACATCCCTGTTCGTCTAAGAGGAACGGGATTCTGGTTTGCGCGACCCTACGTTTGTATTGCTGTGCTAGAAGTTTACCAGCACGTGCGTGAAAGCAACGAGGGGACAATTTGTAGGAACATTGGGGAGACTTATCCTCTGAGAAATGCGTCTCCTGAACACAGAGTATATCTGATTTTTGTGATATAGCCTCTCGCCATAATAGTGAGCGCCTAAAAGGGCTATTAAGGTCCTTCGCATTCAAGGAGGTAACCGTCAGTGACATTATGGGGGATTAGACGCGTATGTCTTGTTGGTACTGAGGTGAGCTGTCTATCTGAAGCAAGGGTGATAGGAAGGTAGGGATGAGGTCAAAGGAAGATTACTGTTGATATTCAAGCAGTTGCACTAACAAGTATAGTCTAAATGGGAGTCTGTAAAATACAGAGGATCCAACCAAGCTATTCCATAACAGTGAAGGTTAGATGTAATTTTAAACAAACAACTTATAAAAAACTGTTAATATAAAAATGTTAAAGGTTAAATAGTAAATGCGTGTAACAGATAAGTGTGCCTAGCACACTAAAACTGGGAAGCATGGAGAGAGATCTAAATGTGGTTCTACACCTCCACTAACATAATCTGTTGAGCAACAACATTAACCAGCCTGAGATAGATCCCTCCTTTATATAGGGTGTTGGATCAAGGCATGCTGCCATTATGGCAGAGCTTTTAATACCCAAGGGTTGGATATTCTGGAGGGTGGCCCTGTTTTTGGAGTAGGTGGGGGTTAACGAGAAACAATGCCCCAGTTATTCAGCTGCTTGAGCCCATCTTTGGGGGTGTGTATAGAGACTTGCTGATTGTGGTACGTGACCAGAAGCTTGGTAGGATAACCCCATTTATAGGGAAACGTATGCTTATTGAGTTTTGATGTCACCGGAGCAAAAGATTTGCGTGCCTGGGAGGTAGCTGCTGAAATGTCATTGTATAGCGATATTTTAGCGAAGGGCTCTGGGAGGGTGCGCAGAGATCTCACTGCGTGCATTATATTTTCCTTAACATTGAAAAAATGAATTCTTGCTAAAATGTCTGAGGACAGAAGCCGGGAGATGCTGTGGCTTGTGTATCCTGTGTGCACGGTCGATCAGCATATAATTTGTTGTCAGTGACGGGATGAGTTTGCGAAATAGCTGATGCAGGTATGACACTATTTCAGGGGGGGAGAGAAACTTGGGAACCCCCCTAAATTTAATGTTATTACGTCGCGACCTGTCCTCTAGGTCTGTGACTTTTAAGCGGAGCATCTGAAAAGTTGCAGCTTGGTCATCTTGTGTGTGCACTACTGTTATGAGCTTTAGTGGCCTTGTATAAATGCTGCTCAATATGGGTGGTGCGTTCTTCTAGGCAGGTGACTTTGTCCTGTAGCTGGTTAATTGACACTGGCAGTTCAAGGTGGAGATCTGCCTGTAGTGAGAGCAGCATAACTTTGAGAGAGTGCTCAGATGCTGGATTGTCAGATGTGGGGTAGGCAGCTAGGGGAAGAGTGGCTGCACAGTCTGCTGTGGGACTACAGGTCCCTGCACCATATTGCCTTTTCAAAGGGGGCTGCTTGTCAGGTGACTGTGCTGAGGAATTAGCACTCCGCTTTCCTCTGTCCCCTGGAGAAGGTAGATGCTTAGGTAAGGGTTCTGCTGGGTCCTCCATATCGATGGAGGGATTCTCTGCTGTGGCTGGATGATCCGGAAGGGTGCTCCAAGTCTCCACACTCCCGGCCAGCGCCATTTGGGTTCTTCTGTGCGGGCTGCATGTAGAAATAAAGCAGTCTGCGGGGACCCTTGGGCTTATATTTCGATTTGGAAATAGTCCGTATGGTGCCCTGTATGTCCCCCAGATGGAGGCTATGCTGTGGCTGGCGAGGCTGAGGTGGATCGTGGAGGAGCAGAGCTCTGTAATCAAGCGGGCCTTCATCTTCCGCGGCCAGGCCGCGCCCCCGACTGCCAGTTTCTTGTCCTTCTGTTGCACCCCCTCTCTCTAGGCTCACGTTACTCCCTTCCTCAACCTGGGAACCAATATTGGAGCCTTAAAATCGCTGTGCATCTTCCAGGAGCATGTAACGAACACTGTGGTCAAATAATTCTGGGGACTCCTCCATGCATAATGGTGGGACTATGGAAGGAGTGACTGGACAAAGAGCCGAAGGAATAGGCCGCTTTGGCAGCTGCGTTGGAAGGCAAACTACTCTGAGCCTGAGTGACAGAGGATGAGGAGGATGAGGATGGCTTCGTTATCCACTCCACCAACTCTTCTGCATGTTGTGGCTCAATAACATAGCCAGCAGCAGAAAAAAAAAAAAAGAAAAAAAGAAGGACAAGCGTGCCTCACGACCACCACTGTTGACTGTAGACACAGAGGCTGCTTGCCCTTTTTAGTGGCCTGTGAGCATCTGCCTCTCCTTAGTGGCCTTCCGCACATGATGTTTTTTTTCACTTGTAACACCGCACTAAACTGTATTAAATACTGTGTACACCACCTGAAGTGTATTAGAAACAGTACACCACCGAATGCACTGTATACACAGATTACACTGAATCCAGAATATATATATGTATATATATATATATATATATATATATATATATATATATATATATATATATATATAGCTCCCTCTACTTTAGGGTAGGTGCTATAGTGTAGTTTGGTAGTGCAGGATCTAGTTGCAGGTAAATTTAATTAGGCCTGTAGGCCTGGTCTCCTTTTCTAGGCCTGATTGTTTTGATTCAGGAGTGGATGTGTCAGAGTAGCGGGGGGTGTGGCCACCTACACTTAAGCTCAGAAATACCTCCTCTGCCTGACGGTGAATTGTGCTGGAAAAAGGAGAGGATGGGCTGAGAGCTGAGTGGCAGGAAACTAATGTGAGAGTTCTGACTAATCATTAATTTGTTTGGTCGAGAGGAGGTCTCTCATATAAGGGGGGTCACATGCTCCGGGGAGGAAGAGAGGAGGGCCTGGGGCCCGAGGAAGAGAAGGAGGTCGGGAGAAAGATTCCAGGGAGACCGAGGCCTAGAGTTTCAGGAGGCCGAGGGCCTGGTGGCCCAGAAAGGAGGAGAGTCTTGAGTAATGCTCTCAAAGGAGGTCCAGGGCAGATGCCTGGAGTGCACAGGAGCCAGCATGTAACGCTGGGGAACGTGCTGGGCATTCCCATGCGGGGGATGTGCCGGGCGAGCAAGGAGGAAGTCAAGCGTAAGGAGTAGAATGGCGGATAGACTTTCTGTGACCAGGAAAACAGACTGTCGATCGTGGAAAACAGGTCAGTGAAACCCAAAGAAGCAAGTACAGGAGTGAGAGAGGTGACATGTGGTGAGGCTACAGAACACAGTATAAGCCCTAAGAACAGTGACTTCCAAAGACTGAGGGGTGTTAGTATGCAGGTCCTGGAAACAGGCGGTGAAGGCCTGTGACTTTACAATTAATACCTCAAAGGAATTCTATCAGTCAAGCAGAGGGAATTATTCAGAGTAATGCCTTTTGTCCAACTTGGGAGTGCTACGCAAGGGAAAGTCCAGTAACAAAACCTACGGCTATGGATGATACCCTCACAAAGTGGGATCTGGTGGAGCATCTTATATCTACCTATGAATATCCCCTAGACTGTCCTCACGAATAAAGAACAATAAAGCTTAAATAATGACTGTTTGGTGTCATGTACTTGGTGATGGAAGATAGGAAGTGGAGTCAATGACAAATTGATATGAACAACCCAGCAGCCCCTACGGGGGTACCGCTACAAATGGAGGTCCCACCTAGATTGCCTTCACTACTAAACTGCTGTCCATAGCAACCAAACCGGATTGTGTTATCTAGTGCCCATGGCAACCTTCAGGATCAAAGCGGCCTGCGTGCTTCCTGCACTCAGTTGCACCATTGGACACTCGCTATGGTAGAAAATCTAGCATTCAGTGACTAATTTTGTGCTGTTATACGTGGCAATCACAGCGGCATCGTGCCATTGGATTACAGGTGCTCGGCGTGGGTACAGCACGGACAACCACCCACTGTTTTCGAAATTTGTCCTGCTAACAGTTGAGAATGCGGAAGAGGCTTGTGGGTGGCGCTGTTGCCCTGGGAAACATGGACACAGGGGGGTGTCGTTGGACGAGGACTGCAGAAAGTCGGTCCCTTCCAGTGGGACATCACAGGATTTTCCTGTGTAATTATTAACTGCTGCCAGTTAGCCTGCAATTCAACAGTGTCTGCCGCCAGGTGTCGCTGGGGAGCACATTGAAAATGTATTGCACAGTTCCTCGAAGGCTGATCCAACAAGTAGGGGGTGGAGCCACGCCCCAGAGGAGAAGGTTAGCAAATCTCAGCGTGCAACGTCCAAACGCGAGGCGGAGGAAGATGGTGGAGAGTATTCAGAGTGCATCTGCCATGCAGCGGTCGACTGAACAGCAGGATCGGGTGTTGGTAGATATCGGCATCCGTTTGGAATTTACTGGAGGACTGGCCTTGGGAGTGATCGCTGGGGTGGAGAGGCTGTGCATGTTATGCCCGGAATGTTACCGGCCCACCATTGGAGTTTGTGCCTGGGCCCTGTGCGGCCATTGTGGAAGTCCACTGACCCGGCTGGGATCAGTGCAGCGGGAGACACAGTATTATACCGTCAACCCGACTACCGGACTTTGTGCACCACAGACACAGGTGAGCTGGAAGACAGGAGAGGATCGTGTGTCGCCCACCCCTGCGGTGAAGGAGATGTCCCCTGGATCGTTCATCTCGGAACTCTCAGAGGCAAAGTCTGAAGGTAACACTGGGGAAGCCTGTGGCCTGGCCAGGGACTCGGAGGTTGTCACTGTCAGTGGGCAAGCTCTAGAGGATACCCCTGAGGAGCCGGCCGTTTATAAGTCTTTTGCTGTGCCGGTTCGGAAGGAGCCACAGTCATGGGAGGGGGATCTCTTGGGTGAGCCAGACCGGGTGAGCAAGGGCCGGGCTGTGGATTGGGGGTCCCCGCAGATACTGGAGCAGTATGGTTCCATGGAGAACTTGTTTGAGTAGTCATCCCCCGGGGAGGAATCGTCCAGTGAGGATGAGCCACTATTCTCACTACCTACCCCCATCCAACCCCCTAAACATTCTTCAAGCTCCCCAAGCATCTCTTCAGGGGGGGGCGTCAACCTACAACAAATGGGTTAAAAAGGCCACAAACTCCTGTGTTCTGCCTGGATTACCCATACGTTCCAGATCATGTCATGGAGATGGTGGAGAACTCCCGGGAGCAGTGGGAGGATGACTTAGTCTGGAACTATTTGCATGTCCCAAAGCCGAAGCGGACACCGGAGAGTGAGGTCTGGGTCCGGTTTCAGGAGTAGAAGCTTGGGAGGGCTATATACAAAGAAAGGGTACTCTTTATGAAGATGGGACAGCATACACGGAGCTATTCCATTTCTGTGAGAGGTGAGGGGGACAGTTGGAGAAGATTGCCAGACCCACGGTACTACCTGTGAGCGGGGCTACAGTTGAGTAGCAACAGATGGGTTAGGGTGGGTTTTCCCTCAAATGGCTGTTTTAAGCAGGAGATGACCGCTCAGGGTGCTTGATAAGGACAACATCATGGACACTAGGGTGTGTCATCCCTGCTAAATTCCCTTTGTCATTTTGCTAGAAAAAAAAACAAAAAAAAACGACTTCTATTTAGGAGCCGAACAGAAAGTATATTGGCCTACAGGCATATATGTGTCTCATTACTGGCATGTCTGATACACCACCTGAAGTGTATTATATACTGCACACCGCCGAATGCACTATAGATATTATATATATCCATCCTACACTGAATGCAGAGTATATCTATCTATCTATATACACACACACACAATATTATATAATATATATATTTGTAGTCAAAGTCTGGATACAGGAGGAGACGTAACCCCAACCAACGGCGACCTGAGGTGTGCCATGGTCGCCCGTGAGTATGCTTAAAACAGGGCATACCCTGAGTATGGAATGTGGAATGGGTGGGAGGGAACCTGGAAACGCTGGCCGATGAGTATGCAGGGGAGGGGGGGGGATTATATAGCCCCGACTCCTCCTACAAATACAGGCTAGCCAATGGCCAGCCTTCTAACTTGTAGTCAAAGTCTGGATACAGGAGGAGACAAAATCTGAACCAATGGCGACCTAAGGTGTGCCATGGTCGCTCGTGAGAATGCTTAAAAGAGGGCAAAAGGAGACACCAACCAGGTACAGTGATGTGAATTTAATGTAACACATGACAAATAATCCAACAAAATAGCAAAAGCACGTTTGTCCTCCACATACGGATCGGGAATGTACCGACTGTAACAAGACAATTGCCAGTGTCCCATGTATTTGATGACATGGGATGGGACCCCCTGTTTGGATGCTCCGGATGCTGCCCCAATTCTGAAAGAATGACCCAAAAACTGTTTTTGGTTCAACCCCAAGTTAGCAATCAGAATCCTAACATGCGAGATAAACTGACTGGAAGTGAGCCTGTGTGGGGAAGGGAAGCAACGGTCTATCGAGAGGGGCTACTGCAAATATGGAGGAGAGCTGATCCAAGATCTTGACTGCACACCAGACAGCGTTGGTTTTGTAGTAATTGATCACAAAACCCTGCCCTGTCTGCCGGTTCTTGTTGTTGGGGAGTTGAACTGCAAAATGATCAGGTAACCTGGTAAGACTACCTTTCAGGAGTACCAGTGCGTTAAGTCCAACTCGTCACACCTACCCAGGCCTGAGGAAAGCAAAGAAACTGAGGAAGACAGCTGCATTGAGAACCAGGCTGGGACCCACCCCAAAGGGTGAAAGGGACAACAACTCTGCTAGTTTACAGAACAACTGACTGGAGATAGGCAAACGTGTCACCCTTGGTTTCCCCTGCGTTTTCTGGATACCATTGAGCATGGCTTTGATAGGATGAGCTGCAAAAAAGGACAGTCTGTCAGGATGGAGAAGTGAGAAGAAGTGCCAAATACCCAAAAGATATAGCTTAATGGTGTTAAATGACAGTGACAACTTGTCATGACAATAGGCCATGAATGTCATCATGTACTTAACATCCCCATCCAGTTGCAGGGATAGAGGGACGTGACGCCACAGTGACTATCCTTCTGACTATCTTTTCTAACTATCCATTCCGGTTCCTGAACTCTGGCTATGTTTTGACCTCCATGCTGTCTTGTACGCCCTGAGCGTGTTTCTTGACAGTGACGCATCTACCAGGATGGACGCCTGCACCCTGAGTGCGCTTAATCTAGTCTCAACAGGGCCAAAGGTGGAACCGGCTTGCCCACCCGATCTGCTTCTGGATGCTGTTGGAAGAAATGCCGGAAATCAGACAAGATAAGGCATCGGCAGCCACATTATAGACCCCACTTATGAACTCCCCTTAGATATGAGGCCCAACTATGTCAACCTACGCATGAAAGACATTATCAGGAGAGACCCGGATCTACCCTTATTGATAATCTCAGCAGTGGCTGTGTTATCGGTGAAGAAAACCACTGTATGCCCAGACCAAGTGGGACCCCAGGTGACAGCTGCAGCCACTATTGCATACATTTCAAAAAGTCTGAGGAAGCCCCGGAATGTCTGACACCTCCGGGGGCCAAGGGCCTGCTAACCACTGACACCCAAAAACAGCTGAAAAACCAACTGAGGCGGCAGCCTCCGAAAAAACTCTGGGAGACAAGGTCGTAGGTGGATGAATGAACATAGAGATCCCAATCATGCAAGAACTGATCCCATATCAGCAGAGCTGCCCGAGCATCGGCCTGCAATTGCACCGACAAATTGCTGTCCTGGTAGAGAGGAAGGAGAGCCAAAAGCCTAGACACAAATTACCTGCCCTGAGGAATAATCCTCATGGCAAAGTTGAGCATGCGAAATAGTGACTAGTAATAGCTACTACAGGTAATAGTAATAGTGACTGCAGGTCTTTCTTAGAGCAAACCGATTACCTAACCAGACTGTGTATGATACCTCAAATCCTGACCAACTTGTCGTGAGGCAGACTGGCGATCATGCGGATAGTGTCTAAGGTGATACTTAAAAAGTTTC
Source organism: Lithobates clamitans (assembly GCA_037952925.1). Lineage (NCBI taxonomy): Eukaryota > Metazoa > Chordata > Amphibia > Anura > Ranidae > Lithobates > Lithobates clamitans. Next base: position 1,150,163 of record JBBGZY010001256.1, read on the forward strand.
ACGGTGGAAGGCCCATCAATCTTGTGGGCAGCTAGGGGGACGTTCAGATCCAAGAACAAATCAGTGAGTGCTACGAGGTCTCTGGGAGGCTGAGCCGGGCTTTCTAACAATAAAAAAATCATCCAAGTAACGAATCACCTTGCCATACCCTATCTGAGAAGACAAGATACAATTGAGAGCTGAGGCAAATGTATTAAAGAGCCAAGGACTGCTCCTGGAGCCAAACGTCAATTTCGTGGCAAAGTAATATTGCTCCCGCCATTTGAACCCATGCCATTGCCAGAGAGATGGTTTGATGGTGTCAGGGCTGGGCTCAGCCCTTACTTCTCTGAGCTGGTCGCTCAGCTGTCGGCTAATTAATAATAACAGCCTTTAACTCTCCACAGTTATTAAGCTGTTGATGATATCCTGCTTGTCAGTTCTGCCTACTTAAGCCGACCAGCCCAGAGGATCTCTGCCTTCACCTTAGTCAACATCACAGAGACGCTCTCCTGCATTCCTGTTGAAAGACTTGCTAGGCTGACATCCCTTCTGGCTCAAGATCCTGCTTTACTACGCTCATCTCCGGCTCCCTAATGTTTGGCTTTTCTGACTATCCATTCCGGTTCCTGAACTCTGGCTATGTTTTGACTACGTTTTCTTCTATTTACTTTTATTATTAAACAATTGTGATTTAACTGTACTTTTGTCTCGGTCTGATTTCATGGTTTCTGACAGTGAGCGAAGGCCATGAATTCAGAAGATACATTTAATCCACTTGTTGGTAATATTTTTTCCAGATTGGATGAGCAGGTTCACCACATGGATCAGTTTGCCATGGCGTTACAAATGCTCCTGAGCTGCACGGCTCACATGGAATCTCCCAGACAGAAGAAAAGTAGGTTTGGTTATATCTTTGCTTTCTGAGAGAGCCTTGGCCTGGGCAAACCCTCTATGGGAGATGCAAAAACCTGTTGTCTTGAGTTACCCTGAGTTTGTGGCCTCCTTTAAAAGAGTATTTGACCTTCTGCTGCCAAGTGCCTCATGTCCATCAAACAGAGTATGAGAACTGTTGCCGACTACGCCATTGAATTCCGTACGCCATTGCTTGGAACAATGAGGCCCTCGTGGCTGCTTTTTCTAATGGTCTCTCGGATACCATCAAGGATGAGATAGCAGCCCGAGATATACCCACTGAGCTGGAGAAGTTGATCACGTTTGCCATCCTCATTGACTCCAGACTCAGAGAAAGAATATTTTAAGGAGAGCTTGCGGAAGCCTTCTGTATGTTTGCCTCCGAGCTTTGCAGTCCCACCCGTGCCTCCCTCACCTCCCATGCCTCCTGGTTCTGAGTCAGTCAGTGAAGATGAATCCATGCACTTGGGCTTCACGCATCTCTCTGCGGATGAGAGAACCTTTAGGAGGAGGAAGAGATTGTGCCTTTGTGGCCAGGCAGGTCACTTTTTAAAGTCTTGCCCTACCCATCCAGGGAACGCCCGAACCTTGAGGTCTTGTCATGGACAGACCTTAGGTGGCGTTGTTTCGTCCCCAGTTATCCAGAAGGATAAGCCCCTGGTTTCGGTCACCCTTTCTTGAGCTGAGTCACCCGTCGAGATACAGGCTCTAATCAACTCTGGGGCTGCAGGCCTGTACATTGATGCTGCCTTTGTATCAAACCACTTGATTCTATTGCAGCTGCATGACACTCCACTTGCCATTGAGGCTCTTGACAGGAGACCCCTACAGCCTGCCCATGTGACGGTTCCATTGTCCATGGCCGTAGGGGCTCTTCACCATGGGATAATCCAATTCCAAGTTATTTCCTCACCTAAGTTTCCGCTGGTTATTGGTTATCCTTGGTTACAGAGGCACAACCCCTCTTTTGATTGGCTCCATGCTGAGGTTCTCACCTGGTCGCCACAATGCAGTAAGACATGCTTCCAGGAGGTAGCCAAGGTCCTGTGCACCTCTTTCCTCTCCTCCCTGCCTGAGAATTTTAACGCTGTTTTTGACAAGGGTCAAGCCGGTAGTTTGTCGCCACACCGGCAGTATGATTGCTCAATTGACCTTTAACCTGGTGCCATACCCCCTTGTGGATGGGTTTACCCTTTGGTCAGTCTTGGAGGATAAGGCCATGAAGGAGTATGTTGCAGACCCAGTCTCGAGGAGTCATCCGCAAATCCTCGTCCCCTGCTGGTGCTGGTTTCTTCTTCGTGAAGAAGAGTGGTAAATTGAGACCTTGTATTGATTATAAGGGTCTCAGTCGTTTTACGATTATCAGATTCCGTTGATTACGGAGTTATTTGACCGCCTCAAGGGAGAAACGGTTTTCACTAAGCTTGATTTAAGATGGGCATACAATCTCGTGAGGATTAAGGAGGGCGACGAGTGAAAAACTGCATTTATTACTAGAACAGGCCATTATGAGTATCTCGTAATGCCTTTTGGCCTTTCCAGGAATTCATTAATTATGTCCTCCGAGATTTGTTGCAGTTATGTGTGGTGGTTTATCTCGATGATATCCTCATATTTTCCAAGTTCCTGGAGAGCCACCACACAGATGTCTGTCGTGTGCTTCAGAAACTAAGAGAGAACAATCTCTATTGTAAATTGGAGAAGTGCGAGTTCCATCTTGAACAGGTTAAATTCCTGGGTTATGTACATTTCCACTGCTGGTTTTTCGATGGACCCAGAGAAATTTTCAGCAGTCCTACAATGGCCTCGACCCATGGGTTTACGTCCTCTGCAGCGTTTCCTGGGCTTTGCCAACTATTATCAGAAGCAGGGGCATCGCTAGGGGGTGGCTATTGGGGCTATAGCCCCAAATCTGGGGCCCATAGCCCAGAGTCTCTTGCCACAGGGTCCATGCCTAACCAGCGGGTCGCGGCCGCTGCGGCGGGTGGGCTGGCTGCATGAGACAGGCGAAGGAGGGAAGTGAGCGGGTGGACAAGCAGAGATGACATCTCTCCGCCCGCTCCACATTATCGCACTTCACAGCTGGACCTCTTCAATATGGGAGCAAGGTGCGGCAGGGAGCAGAGAAATGACATCATCTCTCACTGCCCGACACACATCAGCGCTCTTCCGCCCTCACAGCCCGGTGGAGTGGAGGTCACGTGCTTCCTGTCATCGATGAAGCTCCACTTTGCAGCCAGATGCCCTTGCTTCAATGTCAAAGGTACGGCGGGGAGCAGCAAGATGACATCTCTCACTGCCCACCCTGCATCACCGCTCTCCTGCCCTCACCAAATAGACCAGTGCCGCCACCAATGCAGCGTCAATGCACATTTAGTGGCATTGGCTGGCATGGCAAGGGACAATCCACATCAGTTGGCAAGTGACAACCCACATCTGGTGGCCGATGAAGTTGCAAGTGACAATCTGCAAATGGTGGCAGGAGATGTGGCAAGTGACAATCTGCAAATAGTGGCGTGTGACGTGGCAAGTGACAATCCACATCTGAAGCCAGGTGAAAGTGGCAAGGGACAATCCACATCTGGTGGCAGGCGACGGTGGCAAGTGACACGCTGCATCTGATGGCAGGAGAAAGGGGTAAGTGGGACATGCCCAGGAGGGCTCCCTCTGATTCTGTATTATGGTGAGTTAAACCACTTCATTATATATTAGAATTTAACAATAGAAACAATGCGCTTCAATCACCCTGACACCATATGAACCATGGTGGCATGATGATTAAAGTGCCAACACCAGCCATTGGCCGCAAAATATGGCTTACCACCAGCGTGACCCCCCCACAGGCCTGTAAAGAGGTTGGTGACCACTGCTATGGGCTCTAGCCCCAGATCTTTTTCAGACCTAGCATCGCCCCTGATCGGATGTTTATTCATAACTTTTCATCTCTGGTCAAGCCCCTGACTGATTTGACCAGAAAGGACGGTAACCCACAGAGTTATTCTCCAGAGCCCGTTAAGGCTTTTGAGAGTATCAAGGCTGCCTTTCTTTCTAATCTTGTGTTGACACATCCTGATCCTACGTTACCTTTTATCCCTGAGGTTGATACTTCTGAGACTGGAGTTGGCGCCTTCTGTCTCAATGTCCTACCTCTGAAAGCGCTTTGGATCCTTGTGGCTACTTTTCCAAGAAATTGTCACCTGCAGAGTGCAATTACGAGATTGGTGACAGAGAGCTGTTGGTGATTATTTTAGCCCTGAAAGAATGGAGACATCTCCCCAAAAAGGTACCACTGTGACGGTTCTCATTCTTACTGACTAAAAGAATCTCACATCCTTATCTAAGGCTAAAAGCCTCTCTCCCAGAAGGGCGCGATGGGCTCATTTCTTGTCAAGTTTCAATGACATTGTCTCATTCTTACCCAGTACTAAGAATGTAAGGGCTAACGCCGTGTCACGACAATTTTCCTCCATCTCCAAGTTGGAGTCGGTTCCGGTTCCTGTGATTCCTCCTGATCGTATTCTGGCTACGGTTCGCACCAGTCTCACTTCTCTTTTGGGTGACAAAATTCTTGCTGCTCAGGTCCATGCTCCTCCTGAGAAACCTTGTGACTGTTGCTTTGTCCCAGAGAGTCTCTGTACTGCTGTGCTCGAATTATCATTCTCCCAAAGCTGCTGGCCACCCTGGGAGGAATAAACTCTTTTGGGCCATTTCCCAACAACTCTGGTGGCCTAGTCTACGCGCTGATGTAACCGCCTTCGTAGCTGCCTGTTCCGTGTGTGCTCAGAGTAAGACTCCACGACATCTTCCAGTAGAGCTCCTACAACCCATACCCAATGTAGAGAGGCCCTGGACCCACCTGATTCTGAATTTCATTGTGGATTTACCCAACTTCCAGGGCAACACAGTTATCCTTATGGTGGTTGACCGGTTCTCAAAAATGTCTCATTCTATTACACTTAAATTGCCCACTTCTAAGGAACTGGCTTCCATTTTTGCTTGGGAGATCTTTCGCTTACATAGCACCAGAGACCTGTCTGTATGAGTCATCCAGCCTGACCTGCAGTAAACCCATGACCCAATTAGGATTTACAAGCTAACCATGAGCCAAAACATAAATCTGCCTACACTCACACACTACACTTTCATTTGCAAGGTGGCTTTCTGCTTTGCAGTGGTGCATATCGATTGTGTTTTACTGCTCTGTCTCAAAATGTATGTCTGTTGGTCTGAAAGACCACTGAAACCAATGCATGCCCTATATGGCTAATATCTCAATAGTTAATATGCAGCACAGTCAAAAGCAGAGATACCGCTAATGGCCAATCTACAAATATCTACAATTATCTCCTACATGCTAACCTGAATTTAAACCATACTTTCCATCTATAGAGAAAAAGACCACTTATCACCATATTTTCTGTAAACACACTTTTCAGTCTTACTAAATCAGCTTCATACGATTCAAATAGTTTTCAAAACCCTGCTGCCTCTATTCTCATTGTTACATGCCATGTTCCCTCTGGCTTTTTATAAATGAGCAAATCTGACATTAAGTCCAATAATGCATTGGTTCAACAACTCTAAATTGTTTGCATACTTGGTTAGACATGCAATACTAAAAAATAGAAGGAGGAAGGGATTATGTGGTTTTATAGTTTACACATTACAGAGATAAATAACCAGTTATAAACATATAAATAATCTAACTTTGAAAGTAAGAATGTAAACCTAAATTTTCATTTGAATGAGATTTTTCACATAACATCACTCCCATAAATCTTGTGTGTGGGGATGGCATCAAGCGCTAGCAAAACTTCTGCAACAATAAAACCTCTCTAATGCCGCATACACGCGGTCGGAATTTCTGACGGGAAATGTTCGATGTGAGCTTGTTGGCGGAAAGTCCAACCGTGTGTATGCTCCATCGGACATTTGCTGTCTGAATTTCCGACAACATTTGTGTGACCGTGTGTATGCAAGATAAGTTTGAACCAACATCCGTCAGAAAAAAATCCATGGTTTTGTTGTCGGAATGTCCGATCGTGTGTACGGGGCATAAGACGTCAATTTTATGCTTCACAAAATCAATGTTCACCTCCCTGTGGTGATAACTGACAATGTTTTTTTTTAATCTAAAATAGCTCCTACTCCAGCTAAAATGTAAAAGTTCACATATGCTTATTGCCTAATAGAAATAAAAAAAGATGTGTTAATGTAAACATCATAAAAAAAGAAAGAAACATAAGTGGTAACTATTCCTGCCATGACACAAACTAGGCAAATTATTCAAGTGGCTCCCCTAGGGTACAAAAAGGGGCAGCAGAATATACCTTATGTTAGTTGCATTAGCTGACTGCACAGTGGTTTTGTTTAAATATTACAACCACACTCTCCTCCTGTAGCGACAATGCATGGAAGTGTAGGGATCCTGTCTTAAACTAGAGTGTTTGTATTCCAAATTTAGTGGGAAGATGGGCTGTAGTCAGCCTGAGCTCTAATTATTTTTTTCTGTATTTGTTGGGTTTCCCGTGAGTAGGAACAGCCATAGATGGGTAAATACTTGGCCAGTCCCAGCTGAACTAGCCAAATTTTGACCCATCTATGGCCAGCATAAGTTATATTCCACAAATATGTTGGCCTAGAAACAAATTTTAAAACTAATCTCTCACTGCTACCTGGTTTCCACCAGAGTAGCCAAATTCACCACAAACTCCCCACTACTTTGCTTTTGATGATGTGATGGATGGTACTTACGAGGAGGTGGTCATGCCGTGTGGCGACAAATTTTTAGTGGACAGATTACGATAAGCTGATGGTACTTATTAACTGCGATCTCCCCACCGACTCAGCTGAAGCACTTCTTCTGCCACCTGAATGCTTGCACACACCCCGGTAAAGTCCCCCCCCCCCCCCCGCGCGTGCCCCCACTATGCATCCCAGGCTCCGCTTGCCCATCTGCAGGCCTATGATGGAGGCAGAGGGTGCCGTTGGGTAGAGGGGAGGGAGGAGAGAGTCAAGGCCCATCTTGTTTTTGTCCCAGAAGCGGTGTGTATAAGGTCACTTCTAAGTCCTGTTTCCATCAAGGCCAGGAAAGAATGTAATGCAGTCTGATCTGCACTGCATTACATTCAGTGGAGCACAGAGAAGACATGAATGGTCTTTTAGACCCTGTGGGGAAGATTTACTAAAACTGGTGCACTCAGAATCTGGTGCAGCTGTGCCTGGATGACAATCAGCTTCTAACTTCAGCTTGTTAAATTAAGCTTTGCCAATAAAACCTGGAAGCTGATTGGTTTCTATGCAGAGCTGCACCAGACTTTGCACTCTCCAGTTTTAGTAAATCAACCCCTGTATGTCTCATTAAAGAGAACCTGTCACCAATAAATCATTAAATCATCATCTAGGGGACTTTTCGTCCCCTACATGATTGAAAAAAAAAAAAAAAGTTAAAAATCACTTTTTCTAATTGTAAAACATTTAAGTTACACCCAAGCACATAAAATCCCTCCCCCAAAAATGCTGAAGCCCCCCTACCCCCACATATACGTATGTACAAACAAACCCGTGCATCAGAAACTATGCATGACATTTTGCCACACACTGAAATGAGAGCACCAATTCTAGTACAAAACCTCCTCTGTAATGCTTAATTGATGACCTATAGGGGGCTTTTAAAATGTTGCCTATAGAAAAGATAGCATTCTGAACCTTTTTGCCATTTCACAGGCTCAGGCAAAGTTAAGGTTTGACTTGTTGGGTATCTATGTACTCGGTGCAACCTTGGCTTTTAGATTTTTCCTAAAAATCTGGTAATTTATTGTGTTTTTACGCCACCTAAAATTAACATTAGTGTGTTTTTTACTGACATTAAGTTTCCTAGACCTTTGTGGTAATATCATGTGAGATCAAAAATTTAAACTACCACTGTTTTATTCTCTAGGGCGTCTGCTTTCAGATAATATATAATATTTTGGAGGTTTTATGTAATCTTCAGGCCTAAGATTATTTTTTAAACATGTGTGCAAAAAAAAAAAAAATGCTAAAAGGGCCCTGGCAGCGAAAGGGTTAAAGGATATGTTCACCTTCAGGAACATCTAAATCTAGGCTCATTGTGAAATGGTGGGAGCGCCTTCATCCCAATGTTGAATAAGAGCATGAAATACCCTCCAGAGGAAACAAGGGACTATTTGTTGGCACCACAGACAAATAAGCTCCAAAATGTAATCATATAAAAATACAAATCTTTATTACAGTAACAGTCCATTAAATAGGTAAGTGGGTTAAAACATGAAGGTGGCTAATACAATGATAAAAACAAACACAGTAACAGTAATGGAACATTTCCTTGATCATAAAAGAGACATCCGTAATGTATAAAAACCCAACCCAATCCTACCAGGTCTGCACAAATAAACTTTAGCCAGGGGGGCCCTCTACACAATTCAATATTCTACAAGCCTAAAGAAAAATGGATATGGGCTCAACCCTACCCCGGTTTTCAAAATATAATCACTCTAAAAAAAACAAAAAAAAACAAACACACATTTGTGAGGTCACCACGCATGCCAGATTCAGGAGATTGACGGATGTGATCCCGGGAGCTGCAATATTCATCACAAGTGCTGATAAATTGATATACATATTTGAGAAACTGCAGTAGCCATTACTGATGAGGAGGAAAGAAAGGCTCCTACCATAGAGAACATATGAACAACTAAAGCTTGTTTGACTCTTTGTAACTAAAGGGTCTACGTGCTCTGGTAAGAGTCCATTTTACTCTATGGTGATAACACACCTGGGTGATTCACAGTCTGGATTGAAGTCTATACCACATATTTGGTTTCTTCTCTATTTTGGATGGATTTGGGACTTTGACACTTTCTTCAGTTGGACTGTATATGAAGGTTTGTTCATAAAAATTTTATATTGGACTTATTTTTAAATATATTACATGATGGGGTTTAGTTCATTTTTTTTTTTTTTTTGCCGTTTGATACTTGTGTGTCACTTTTTAGAATGGCAAATATTGGTTTATTCGTGGTTTATAACGTATCTGATTGTTTGTTTTTTTTTGCGAGCTGCTTCTTTTTAGATCTACCAGCATGATTTATGCATGCTTACCATTACATATTATATTATTTGCATTAACACAACACACCAGAATGGCAAAGTATACATGGACCCTTATTAGCACCAGGGAGTTAGTACTGTATAACTGCTCTGTAATCTCTAGATTCAGGGAGGTGGAAGTATACAAAACACAGTCAGAGAAGGTGGCAATATACAGGGGAATGGGCTCCGGATACCAGGAAATGAACATGGTACATTAGACAATAGGCTATTTCTAGGCAATTTCACTTGTTAGCTGCTAGCAATATGGATTAAGACCACATGTCATAAAAAGGCCATTGAGATGTTCACTGATTATTGTATAGCTTAATCAAAGGCAAACGTACGACCTGTTAAAGGTTAGTCCTGTCAAAACTGATATTTCACTGGCAGGTGCATTTTATTGGGCCTATTCATTCTTTTGGTTAGTTATAACTGTTGGAGAACTCCAGCATCAAGAATTCATCAACCCATGACCCTGAAATTGCATCTCTCTTCCTCTCTCTAAGCTCAAATTTTATTAGAGAACATAATAATAAATCAAGGAAAGTATGACAACATGGTAATGACTGTGCTGTAAGTTGAGCTGGGATTGCTACAGTTCCCAATAAAAGATGGTTCAAATTGGTTATATACAGTATGGTCTAGTACTAAGATCATTTTTGGTGGGTCTTTAAAGTTGAACTCTAAGAAAACAGCTAAAGACACCATTGACATCTATATTGGGGAACAGTTTTACTTGCTAAAAGATCTGTATTACAATCTTTATAGTCCTAAAACTTACATGGGTTGGTAAGTTGGTAAAACTAGAATAGTCACCTGCCTTTTCTCTTCTGCAGTAAGGATCGATGGCAGGTCACCTCCCTGACTTCAGCACCGTGTTGCCAACTTACCAGATTGAAATTTACTGACACAACACCAAAAATTTACTGACACTTCCAAAAGTTACAAAATTACAGTTTTAAGTGCAAATTTTAGTATTTAGGCTACAAATAAGTACAATATGCAGTGGCTGCTGGTACTCAAAATTTTTGGGGGGGGAGGCGCAAACAAACTGAATTTTTTTGAAAAATACTAAAAAGAAAAAAAAACATCAATTGCAGCCTCACTGTGCCATCAATTGCAGCCACTGTGCCCATCAAATGCAGCCACTGTGTGTCAGGTCTCCCAGGAGATTCCAACCGTCACTCCGGTTTCCTGAATGGTAGTTTTGTTATCCCAGTATCAGGTGGAGGGACGGTTGAGTTCCTGCAGCTAGTATAAAGGAACCGCAATAGATGGTGCAAACAGCCTAACAAGGAACCACCAGCAAATAACTCACGGTTAGTAGAGGCCGAAGACAGGAACCTGGTAGGTGAAAGGACAATCCAAGACAGTAGACCAAGGCAGAAGTACACAGGGGTCAACCAGAAGGGAGTGTCGGAAAAAGGCAGGGCCGGCAATGAGAACAGCGTAAATCCAAGGGGTAATCCAAGAATCAGAGTCAGGAACAAGCAATGTCAGCAACCAGAAACAAATAGCATCCACAAAACTAGCAGAAACAGGAACCTATACTAGGGCAAGGACAGGAAGGGTAAGCGAAGATTTATAGAGTCACTGATCAGGTGACTTCCAACAGCTGGTCCCAGAGTAGAGCCAACATCCAAACCAAATCCAACCAATCCAACATCCAACCAAATAGGAAGTTCCCTGGTGGTTCAGGCAATAAGAAACCATCTGCAAACACCAGGTCCCAGGATCAAATCCTAGACACGTTGTGACACTATGCTCATAAAATGCAGCCACTGTGCCCCATAAAATGTGCCTGTCGTATGCAGCCTGTGTGCCCATCATATGTAGCCTCTTGGCTGAGAGGAGTTCAGTGTTAGCAAAGCAAATATTCATTTGCTTTGGTGAAACACCTGCTCTGCGCTCGCAGTTCACCTTTTTTAAGCCTATTCAGGTGCTCCAAAAAAACACCCGTCCCCCCGCCGCTGGAATTTAGGTGGCCAGCGTCCGAAAAGGGGCCAGATGCCTGAATAGGGGGTGGCTACAGCGGCCATAGATAGATTCATGCAATGCATGAATCTATCTATTTTACACAGAGGGGGTGGCTGGAGAGAAGGGGCGGTGCCCGTGCGCCGTTAATGGACACACCGCCACTGACAATATGCAATTAGCAATATGATTTAGGGTAGATATTAAGGCAAAAAACATATTTCTTATTTTATTTCGATATAGTAAGTAAGTAGCTCAGAGACAGGACTCAGGAGGGCAAGAAATTAGAATGGGCAGACACTTACACATTGGCAGCTGTGTGCAGCAGCACAGATGATGATGACACCTTACCAACACGACACACCCCCTCCTGAGTCACAGTAATGCCCCGTACACACGGTCGGACTTTGTTCGGACATTCCGACAACAAAATCCTAGGATTTTTTCCGACGGATGTTGGCTCAAACTTGTCTTGCATACACAGGGTCACACAAAGTTGTCGGAAAATGTGATCGTTCTAAACGCGGTGACGTAAAACACGTACGTCGGGACTATAAACGGGGCAGTAGCCAATAGCTTTCATCTCTTTATTTATTCTGAGCATGCGTGGCACTTTGTCCGTCGGATTGGTGTACACACGATCGGAATTTCCGACAACGGATTTTGTTGTCGGAAAATTTTATATCCTGCTCTCAAACTTTGTGTGTCGGAAAATCCGATAAAAAATGTGTGATGGAGCCTACACACGGTCGGAATTTCCGACAACAAGGTCCTATCACACATTTTCCGTCGAAAAATCCGACCGTGTGTACAGGGCATAACAGTATCTCTCCATGACAGGTGGTCGCTTTAGTCCACTCCAGTCCAAACAGCACTGACATTCCCGCTCCCGACTTGTCTTGCTTCCGTCCCGCAGACCCGCACACGAGGTTTCGGCCTCTCCGCTCAGCTTCCTTGCACCATGACATCACACAACACGCTGAGGCACTGCCTCCGCCAGACCTGCCTCCTGCCAGCGCCACCCAATCACACTGTAACAGGCACTTAGATGGTCTTGGCCAGCTCCAGACTAGAATTGTGTATGCACACTTCCGAGAGGAGCGCCACAGCGTTTTTCTTTAACTAGCAACCTTTTCCTGTAACTGGCGTTTAATGGCAGGAGTAAAGTGCCCATTTTTTTCTGTCTGCCAGTAAAAATACTGGCGGTTGTCAATACTGCTTCAGCCTGTGACTGGAGCTGTTTATCTTACTATCACTTTGCTCTTTTCTCCTGTCAGTATATTTTTTGCCAGCACATACCTAAGCAGAGCATCTGATTGGCTCCCTAGCTTTTCCCCTGCTCTTTCCCCTGTTGCTGAATAGGGGATTACAAGAGCCTGATACCAGGCCACAACCATGTACACTAGATTCTATTACACCATTTTCTTAATAAAATGTTATTTTTGTTTATAAAAACATAATTGCATTAGATTATATTTTTACATCTACCTTGAATTCAACTTTAATGCATACTATTTCTTTTTTTAAATCAATAATATACCCAATAATATACACAAATATACCCTCCTAGAAGAAATTGTGGGCTCTCCCTATATCAATGCAGGTTTCGTCTAGGTGCTTTAGTGTCCTCCCACTATTCATGTCCTGTAGACCTTAAGCAGTTGATTTACTAAAACTGGAGAGTGCATAATCTGGTGCAGCTGTGCATGGTAGCCAATCAGCTTCTAACTTCAGCTTGTTTAGTCACGCTTTGACAATAAAACCTGGAAGCTGATTGGTGTCTACGCAGAGATGCACCAGATTTAGCACTCTCCAGTTTTAATAAATCAACCTCTTAAAGTGGTGTTCTGGCAGAAATTATACTTTTTAAATAAAAATATGATTATAATACACAAGCTTAGTTTATTCTAGTAAAGTTAGTCTGTAAACTAAGGTCTGTTTTGTTAGTTTATAGCAGTAGTTTGTTATTTTATAAATTTACAGAAGGCCGTGGCCATCTTAAGTGTGGGCATCTGAAGCCAGACTGTATTTTTTCCTCGATCTCATCCTTGCAGATCTCGCACATGCTCAGTGCAGCACAAGCAGTGTAATAGGTTTCAGGTCAGGTTTCCATAGCAACGGCAGTGTCAGAGGAAGTTGCTGCCCCTTCCCAGAAGGCATTGCAAACAGGAAATGATGTGATGGGCCACGGCCAGGGAGGAGGAAGTGAAAAATGAATACAGCAGATATACAGTAGGTGCTGAGAAAAAAAATTAAAAAATATCCAATTTGTTTACAGTGCACAGTTTAGTGTGGGATGCTGAAGAGTTGTAAAAGTGGGTGGAACCCCACTTTAAAGTTCATTCACATGTACATTTAGCACACACTGCATATGGCAGCAGCAGGAATCTGTGGATTCCCGCGTCTGGAAAGACAGGTGTGTGTGAAGAGCTGCGGCTGCTCAGCCCATAGAATGCAATGACAGGCTGACATCGAACACAGTTATTTATGACTGTTCACTCAGCCAGCAATTACTGTACTTGCAGTAATTGTGGCTGGATACAGACAGAATACATACAGCCACGATCATCTGGTAACCGCTGGTAATTCCTGACTGTACAAATAGCTGCGGCCATCGGCATTCCAGATGCAGGAGTTTGCAGATTCTTACCGCTGGAATACACAGTGGGGGTTATTTATTGTTATTTAAAGGCAAATCCACTTTGCACTAGAAGTGCACTGCAAGTGCACCTGAAAGTGCACTTGGAAGTGCAGTCGCTGTAAATCTGAGGGGTAGATCTGAAATGAGGGTAAGCTCTGCTGATTTTATCATCCAATCATGTGCAAACTAAAATGCTGCTTTTTATTTTCCTTGCATGTCCCCCTCGTATTTACAGTGACTGCACTTCCAAGTGCACTTTCAGTGCACTTTCAAGTGCACTTGCAGTGCACATATAGTGCAAAGTGGATTTGCCTTTAGTAAATAACCCCCAGTGTGTGCTAATCACTCTTATGCTGCGTACACACGATTGAATTTTCCGACAACAAATGTTCGATGGGAGCTTGTTGTCGGAAATTCTGACTGTGTGTAGGCTCCATTGGACATTTTTTGTCAGAATTCCCGACAACAAAAATTTGAGAGCTGGATCTTAAATTTTCCAACAACAAAATCCGTTGTCGGAAATTTCGAGCGTGTGTACACAATTCCGATGCACAAAATTCCACGCATGCTCGGAATCAAGTACGAGACGGAAGCACTGGGTCTGGTAAAACTAGCATTCGTAATGGAGATAGCACATTCGTCACGCTGCAAATTTTGTAATCTTTCAATGTAGCGCATTCTCTTCTTCTTTATAATGCTATAATGAAGTTGTTTTGCAGCTGATATTCTGAGAAACTGATTTCTTTATTATTTCTTGTGATCTCATGAATAAAAATTTTTTTTTCGCCAGATCTCCAGAATAATGTTTTTAATTTTTGTTTATAGTAATCTCCTTTTTAAAAAAAAAAATCAAGATCTCATGTTTTTTAATTTTTTTTCTAGTGATCTCCTTAACCACTTCAGCCCCGGAAGAATTTACCCCCTTCCTGACCAATGCGTTTTTTGGGATTCGGCACTGCATCGCTTTAACTGACAACTGCGCGGTCGTGTGACATGGCTCCCAAACAAAATTGACGTCCTTTTTTTTCCCACAAATAGAGCTTTCTTTTGGTGATATTTGATCACATCTGCATTTTTTATTTTTTGCGCTATAAACAAAAAAATAGCGACAATTTTGAAAAAAACGCATTATTTTTTACTTTTTGCTATAATAAATAACCCCAAAAATATATATATTTAAAAAAAAAATGTTTTCCTCAGTTTAGGCCGATACCTATTCTACATATTTTTGGTAAAAAACCGCAATAAGCGTTTAATGATTGATTTGCGCAAAAGTTATAGCCTTTACAAAATAGGGGATAGTTTTATGGCATTTTTATTATTCATTTTTTTTTTACTACTAATGGCGGCGATCAGCGATTTTTATCGTCATTTTTGGGACCATTGTCATTTAAAAAGCAATCGGTGCTATACAAATGCACTGATTCCTGTGTAAATGACACTGACAGTGAAGGGGTTAACCACTAGGGGGCTAGGGAGAGGTTAAGTGTGTCCTAGGGATGTGTTACTAACTGTGGGGGGGGCGTGGCTACATGTGACACATCACTGATCTCTGCTCCCAATCACAGGGAGCAGAGATCAGTGACACTGTTACTAGGCAGAACGGGGAGATGCTTGTTTACATTAGCTTCTCCCCGTTTGTCCTCTCCTCTGGTCGGGAACCAGTTAATATTTTTTTCGTTTTGTGTGTCAAGTTACCACAACACCATTATTATCTTGTATCTTTTAACCTCAAGGAGATTGGTTGGTGTTGGTGTCCCTTGTTAAGTTTACATTGTCTTTTTTAAATGTACCTGCCTATTTACAAGCATACTGTTCTTTTTTAATTTTAACACATAGCCAATGATTTTGGACAAAAAATAGACATTTATTAGGAGTCATAACAAAATAAAGGGGAAGGCAACGCTGGATAAACTGGTGAAATTTGCGAAGCCTTTGTACCCCAGGACACACATCAACTATTTTACAGGCAAAATTGGGAGCCCGAGGAGTCCATTTAATAGGGAGCACAATCTGGTCCAGGACTCCGAGAGATCAGGAACAGCAGGAGATGACATATATGTCCCCAGGCTGTGGGCTTACAACAGCCTGCGTCTTTTGCCAGACCAGACTGAACCCAGGCCATCACTCTCTTGTCTTCCTTACACGATTGTTTCCACGCTTGCTTCCAGGCTGTGGCTCTGGTGTTGGAGTTGTGGCAGGAGGTGGAGGAGGAGGAGGAGAATGGTCCAACTCACACAGGTGGGTTTTGCTTGTGAGCTCGCCCCTCAACCCATTATTTCGGGCCATATATATCACTTCCTCACAAAAGAGGCGTTGGCTCTTCTCCATTTCCTGCATTTTGTTGGCAGCCATGCAGGCATAGGCCTCCAGAAGACTGGGGGGGGGGTTGTGAGGGCCGCAGAAGCCTGCCGAATTAACCCAAGTGCTGACTCCTCCATGCTCCTCCCCTTTCTGGGTCTTTTTTGTTGAAGGCGGAGGGGAGGGACCTTGGATTCGGTCAGGCTACTGGGCCTGGCCACCTCCTGGCTGCCACTTACCCACGCCACCTCCTGGCTGCCACTTTTCCCTGCCACCTCCTGACTGCCACTTTCTACAGCCTCTTCCTGGCTGAGGATTTCCTGTGTATGAAAAAGGGTCATAGTTTTAGTTTATTGATCATCAATCACACACAATTTTGAGAAATATGTTGAACAATGCTATACCTGATGCAAGCTGGGCTCCTCCACATCTTCTTCCTGGGTGGAAGGCCGTAAGGTTGGACATCGGAAGCCTCAGCTGGGGTGGAAGGAAGAGTGGAAGGAAGTGTGGAAGGAAGGGTTGAGAGTGATGGCCTGATTTCAGTCTGGTCTGATAGAAACCGCAGTTTGTCGTAGTGCCACAGCCTGGGTAAATAAATGTCATCTGCTGGTGCTCCTGATCTCTGGGAATCCTGGACCTTCTTGCGCTCCCTATTATATATACTCCTCAGGCCACCAATTTTGCACTTCATATAGTTGATGTCTGCCATGGGGATCTGCGGCTTCACAAATTCCAGCAATTTATCCAGTGCTGCCTTCCTCTTTGGTCGATTTGTATAAAAGAGGTGTTTTGTCTGCCACAGACAGGGTAGCTCTCTGTACGAATCAATGAATTGGGGGAGGAAATCATGATTGTTGAATCGATCCATTTTCTCTGCAAGACACAACACAAGACAAACCCTAATGTCAGGCTAAACTCGCATAATCTTGTCCCAATATAGGCCTCAATCTCTAAGTAGTATAGGCCACTGATGTCCCAAGTTAAAATCGTACCTTCATTAGAACGATTGGTGCTTCCGCTACTCCGTCCTCCGCTCACAGATTGTATGTACGACGCACGCATGTTACGCTTTATATACATTGTGCATGTGTGAAACTCCGCCCGCCCCTGAACTTCTTTATAGTATATTCCCCGCCCCTTGTCTTTCGGTGCAGTGGGAGAGCACATGGCGGAGAGACAACAGGTGCTTGAAGACAGCAGCAACAACGAAAGCCAGGAGCCACGAACGTCCCAATCCCAGAGGAGATTTAAGACCTCTAATATGTCCTTTGTAGAGATGGTGGAGATAGTGGACATCTTGAAGAGAGCCGTCTATGACGGGAAGCATGGACCTTACCCAAACCCAAATGTCAGAAAGGCCAAGATCATGACTAAAGTTGTGAAAAGTCTGCAGAAGAATTTTGGGGTACGGCGATCCAAGGTTCAACTGAGGAAACGATGGTCAGACCTCAAATTGAGGGAGCATGATCAGTAAAGAAGAATCAAGAGAGTGCTGCAAAAAAGTATTTTGTCGTGTGTTCCTATTCTTCTTATTACGTTCGTGCTGCTCCATGTGCTTTTCTTTACTGTTGTACAGTTTAAAATGGCAACTTTCAGGTTCGTGGGCACAGTAATCGTTCGTAGTAAACATCGTTCGTTCGCCACTAATACAATGTTTTTGGCAGATGCAGGTTAACTACATTTGTTCAGGCCTATTTGTATTAAAAGAAGTTTAGTACATTGTTGTCTAGATGGGTTTGTAACTAGAATGAAATGCAAACTTGATTCAGTGTAAGGAGAGGACACTCAGCAGCTGTTTACACATCTGGACGCAGGAGCACTAGTGTGCGACACCAGAACAAACTTTTTAGGGTGTCCCACACAGGTGCTCCAGTGGATACTAGAGGTGTCTCCATGTTTGAAACTACACAGAAAGGTAAGTATTCCAGCTTGAAGAAAGGGAAAAAATCATGTCTTCAGCTTGGAACTCTGCCAAAACAGACAATTGTACGACACTTCCAAGCAATGTTTCATATTCCTATTTCTTGCCTCAAATATCTGTGTGCTAAGTATACTTTTTTTTTTTAACATAAACGTTTTATTGAAATGTCACGGGGATACAGAAGAGAAAAAGAAGGGATATGGGTATAAACATGGTTTACAAAGTCACAATCGCATGTAACAACAATAGAGCTCTACCTGGGAAAACCCAGGGAGCGAGTAAGCCCTGTGAAGGAGACCAAAACAATATAAACCCAGAGAATATAAAAGACATAAAGTTAGCATGGAAAGATAACATAAGTTTTATGAACTTATCAACGTAAGCAAACCATAGCGTGTCCCTCCATATGAAGTGGCAGGTTGTGTACCGCCCTCATGGGCCTTGGTCAGTCAATCTGAGCGGGCAGAAAGAGGAGGAGGAGAAAAAAGAAGAAGAAGGAAAAAAAAAGGGGGGGAGGGGTGTGGGATGGGAGGGGGGATAGATGGGCAAATGCGGTAAACTAACACTAGTACAGGAGCTGGTAGAGGAGAGGGGGTGAGGACATCACCAACTGCCCTCTCCTTTGTCTGAAAGTCAAACAGAGAGTGTAGCGCCATCATTGTAACACAGGGGAGGTCCCCTGAAACCGAAGTTAAGTGATTATTGAATAAGTCAAGTTGCGTCAGGTAGGAGCTCCTTGAAAAGTTGAGAGCCTTTAAAAGACATCCAGGGATCGCAGGTATTAGTGAATTTCGATATCCTATCTAAGGAGATGTAGATCAGCTCCTCCATCTCTGCTACGCGATTGATTCGCTGAAGCTCTTCTGGTATAGAGGGCAGGGATGCCGATCGCCAGTGCATTGGCACGCACATCCTTGCAGCGTTGACCATATGCATTGCAATCGATTTGTAATAACGTTTTTTAGGTATTTTGGACAGGTGTAGTAGATACTGCGCTGGCGAGAAATCCAGCGGGAGAGATGATACTTTTGTTATTACATCATGCACCTTAAACCAAAAAGGCTGAAGTATCGGGCAGTTCCACCAAATATGGAGGAACGTGCCCTTTCCCTTTCCGCATCGCCAGCACTGATCAGAGACTGAGGGAGAGTATTTGTGTTTAAAGTCTGGGGTTCTATACCAGTGTGTTTGTATTTTGAAGCCATTTTCTTGCACGGAAACATTCAGAGACCCCTTATGGATATAGAGGTTTATACGGTCCCATTCATCTTCATCTATCCCTGCTTCCAAAGTGGAATCCCAGTAAGTGTGATCTTTGTGTAAAAGTGCAGAGGGATTCCCGAACAGGGAAGCATAGATGTACGAGATGACATGGCTTTGGGGAGCTGTGCGGGAACAGAGTGTTTCCAGTGTTGTAGCAGATTTAATGAACTTCTCTCTGCGGGACGGGGCATCAAGAAAATGTTTGAGTTGTATATAGGACCAAAATAGGAAAGCACCCGTTTTTGAAATCTCTGAGTTCCGCTTGTATCATAAAACAGCCTCTGTGGAAAAAATGTTTCGCCAACATCTCCTCATACGGCCACTCTGCAAGCGCAAAGGCTCCAGATAAGCCCGGGGGAAATCCGGGTTACCTCTAACCGGAGTGATGGAACACAATTTGTCTGAGACCGAATGTATAGCACAGGCTCTGTCAAATGCATGGAGCGTGGCACTAACGAGGGGATGCACCAAAGCATGTGGAGACACATGGTTATTGGCCAACCATGGGGTATGTCGTAAACTGGAGTTCGAGATCTCGTTCTCAAGAATCACCCACCCTTTGCATCGTGCATGTACATTCCAGTCAACGATTCGAGCAAGGTGGACAGCCCAATAGTAACGCAGAATGTCGGGGAGACCAATACCGCCACTTACTTTTGGCAGAACCAGCTTTTCACAGCGTATCCGAGCAGGTTTGTTGCTCCAAAGGAATGTTCGGCAGATGGACTTATATAGGGTAAAGAATGCCGGTGGTAGGCGGATCGATAATGTTTGGATTTTGTACAGCAAGCGTGGAAGAATTGTCATCTTGATGATGGACGCACGTCCAAACCAGGAGATAGTGGCTTCGTCCCATCTCTGGAGATCCTGATGTATATTTTGCAATTCAGCCAGAAAATTTCTACTATACAGCTCTGATAGTTTGGCAGGGAGTTGGATACCTAGATATGTAATAGCATCAGTTTTCCATTTAAAGGGAAAGTGCTGTTGGCACTGATGTGCCAGGTCTACGGGTAGAGCGATATTTAAAGTAAAAGACTTAGAATAATTAATTTTTAGATTGGACAGAATTTTGAAATGTTCTAGGACTTGCAGGAGGTTGGGTAGGGTCGACAATGGCGAAGAAAGAAAAAGAAGTGCATCGTCCGCAAATGCTGCGATCTTGTATTCCCGACTTCGCACCTGAATGCCTCGAATATCTTTATTTGCTCGTATGTACCGTAAGAGAGGTTCAAGTGTGAGAATATACAGCAGAGGGGAAAGGGGGCAACCCTGTCTGGTCTCGTGATGGATGGAGAAGGCGCTCGACAGACATCCATTTACCTTCACTTTCGCGTTAGGGTTAACGTACAGGGACATAATGAAGGTTTGCATGCGTGGCCTGAGCCCTAGCGAGTCCAAGATAGTCCCAAGCCACCCTGTCGAACGCCTTCTCCATGTCCATTGCCAGAAAGAAGCCCTCCTGCCGGGTAGACGTAAGCCAATGGTGTAAGTTCAGTGCTTTAATGGTATTGTCCCTAGCCTCTCTGCCAGGGACAAACCCCACTTGGTCCAGGCCAACCCAGGAAGGGACATGAAGGGACAGACGGGTTGCTAGAATTTTAGCAAAGAGCTTAACGTCCACATTAAGAAGCAAGATCGGGAGGTAGCTGGTAACATTCGTGGGATCCTTCCCTTCTTTGGGGATCACAGAAATGTAAGCTTCCAGCAACCGTTCCGATCCGCAAGATGTATACCATTATGTTATTCACATAGGGGTTAAAAGAATCGGGACGTCAGAGGACACCAGGGACCCCCAACCTCCTAAAGAAGGGGAAGTCACCACACCATGACCTCAGGATGTGGAGGAAGGAGAGGTTTATGAAGTGGGCGAAATAGTGACCACAACAAGTGAGTGTCTGAGACCACAGCTTCAGGTAATAGATGGATGTCTGCATATTTATAATACATGGTGTGTTTTTTTATTTTAGGTGATGTGGATGTTGTGGAAAAAGAAACTCATTTCACCAGTGCAAGTGCACACATCCTCATCGGGGAGATCATGGTTTACAAACGTGATTTAGAAAAGATCAAGGAAAACATCAATGATGTTCAACAAAAAATGAAGAACATCATTGATGTTTTAGGCAGAATATAAAACACACCAACATTTTAGCATTTTTTAATTTTTATTATAACTTTTCTAAAAATTGTTGAAAGCCAAATTTTGAAGATGCACACAGTGTTTCAACATGTGCTATCTGCCATCACGGGATATCAAGGTACACGTTTTGTGGGTGTAACCCCTGCCTCGCAACTCAAGTAGATGAGAGGAAGGTGTTGCACCCCCGAAACACGTCCATTGATCCCCCATGATGTTAGCTACCACATGTTGACATTAGGCATGGGATTAGAAGGGAAATACGGCCTCAGGCCCAACTGAGGCCACATAGTTCATCGAATTTCTCCTTAAAAAGTCGTGGAGAATGCAGCATGCAAGGATTATATGGTTAAGTTTATATTCTGCCATGTTGATTGGCATAAAGAATAGGCGAAACCCGCTGGTCATTATCCCAAAAGCATTCTCCATCGCTGCTCTGGCCAGCCGGTAGTTAAAAACCCTCTGGACCAAGGTGAGGGTTCTCATGGGGAACGGCTGCATCAGGTGATCACCCAGCCCAAACGCTTCATCAGTGACAAAGATGAACGGCAGACCAGCCACGTTGTCTTCTGGAGGTGGCAATCCCAAGCCACCACTCTGGAGCCGTCCGTAGAACTTGTTCTGGGCGATGACTCCACCATCCGACATCCGCCCATTCTTCCCCACGTTCACATAGAGAAAATCATATGTTGCCGACACCAACATCACAATACTATTAAACCCCTTGCAGTTGTAATAGTATGACCCCGAGTTGGGGGGTGGGACTATGTAGACGTGTTTCCCATCTATTGCCCCTCCGCAGTTGGGAAAGTCCCATCGATGGGCAAATTGGGAAGCCACAGTCTGCAATTCCTGTGGCGGTAAAGGAAACTGTGGAGTGAAACAAGAAAAAAATTAATTAGGACTTTTGCACATAACATTGCAAGCAGATTAGACACAAAAATTCTTGGCCAACATCAGTATAACATTTATTTGAAGGAGTATTTAAATAAAAAATTCAGCTCATTGAGAGCTGAATGCATACATAATGTGTGTTACTTTGGCCAGCCTCTCCTTACTTACACTTGGTCCAGGCCAACCCAGGAAGGGACATGAAGGGACAGATGGGTTGCTAGAATTTTAGCAAAGAGCTTAACGTCCACATTAAGAAGCGAGATCGGGACAGCCCACTGGACAGGTAAGAAGTGTGTCATAATCCAAAAATATGAATACATACTGTCCAAACTGAAGCACATTTTTACATTCTGCAATTACCTATCAAGATAATAGGAGAACAAAACTTTAAACAGCACCATTTGAAGATATTCAGGCAGGCCCTTTCACTACATGCTTTGGTGAATTCATCCATAAATATTACCACAAAAGAGGTAGGTATAGTGTGTATGGGTTTGGCAAACTCAGCAGATAGAGGATTGGTATCGGTTGACTTAGCGGTTGGGGGGAGGGGGGTTCCGAATGATTTTGTGACCCCCCAAAAAATCCACTGGCAGTCTGCCTGAATTTAAGGACACAAATAACATTTGTACATATTTTAGGGGGTGTTTAGAGTAAAGCACTACTATGGAGCTGACAAAATACATTGTTAAGTTACTAGGCTAGGTATGTATGGGCCCAGGATAGCATGCTGGGGAGGTTTGTGAAGGCAAATATGCATGAAGAACAAAAATGGAGCATTAAAAACTCCCAGCATGCATGAGGACAAAGAGGACCTTAACAGCATATTACAATCATGGATTGGGAATGATGAAAAAAAATACAATACATTAGCAAACATTAAATACATAGAATGTGATGTTAAAGGATAAAACTTACCTTAATATAGTCCTTCTGCAGGACCTGAATGATGGCAGAACAGGTCTCTGGAATAATGATCCCCAGAGCCCAGGGGGAGATGCCTGTCGAGAACTTGATGTCCTGCAGACTTCTCCCTGTCGCCAAGCACCGCAACGTGGTGATGAGCCTCTGCTCGGGAGTGATTGCTTGCTGCATGCAGGTGTCCTGCTTGGTAATATAAGGGGACAGCAAAGCCAACAGACGGTGAAAAACGGGATCCGTCATCCTGAGATAATTCCTGAAATCATTAGGATTATTCTCACAGATCTCATGCAACAAAGGCATGTGCGAGAATTGGTCACGCTGGAGCAACCAATTCTTCATCCATGAACTCCTCCTCGCCATGTTCATGGACTGGGCTTGGGCCAAAGTAAGAACCCCAACACCAAGCCCCCGCATAGCACGAACTCTACGATGAGTACGTACCCGCAACATGGTTTCAAAATGGTCGGCTGGTCAGTATGAACTAACAGAACGCACTGAAAATCAGAAAGGCCTGAGAAGAGCGAGGTGAAATTCAGAAATGAGTTAACAAGAACGCACTGTAAATCAAATACGTACCATAAATAGCATGCACTGAAAAACAGATGCGAACTGACTACACGCACTAAAAACCAGATACGAACCCACAAGCACAAACTGAAGAGCATTAACGATTTGAAAAGCACGTCTCTCACCAAACTTCTACTAACACAAGATTAGCATAAGGAGCCCAAAGGGTGGCACACTGGCTATTGAACTTCCTCTTTATAGTGCCGTTGTACGTGTTGTACGCGCGTTCTTGACAATTGGAATTTCCGACAACATTTGTGCGACCGTGTGTATGCAAGACAAGCTTGAGCCAACATCCGTCGGAAATAAATCCCAGGATTTTGTTGTCGGGATGTCCGATCGTGTGTACGCAGCATTATAATTGTTCTAACCATATTAGATTGTAAGTTTCTTTGGGGACAAGAACTGGTATGAATGGTTCAATGTACTCTCTAGTGATGTTCAATAGGTCAGCACTTTGTAAATGACTAAAATAAATAAATAAAGGGGGTTATTTACTAAAGGAAAATCCACTTTGCACTGCACGTGCACTTGGAAGTAAAGTCGCTGTAGATCCGAGGGGGACATGCAAGGAAAATAAAAAACAGCATTTTAGCTTGCACATGATTGGATGATAAAATCAGCAGAGCTTCCACTCATTTCAGATCTACCCCTTAGATTTAGAGCGACTGCACTTCCAAGTGCACTTTCAGTGGACTTTCAAGTGCACTTGCAGTGCAAAGTGGATTTGCCTTTCGTAAATAACCCCCAAAGTTACATTCATGGAAAAAATCCTGGAAAAAAAACATGTTGATTACAGAAAATGGTATCGGTAATCAAATCTGTGTACAGCTTGTTATGTTAATACGCTTCTTATTTTAAGCTGCTAATGAATTTGGTAAATTCCTACACTTTTAGCTTGCTGCACTAAGCAGCTTACGGAGACAATTGGAACATTACTAAGTCAGCCAGGTCTGTAAAATCAGTTTTTGAACCACTGAACATAATGTCAATATTTTATTAGCACACTATTTGCATCATTAACATCTGCCTGACAGGAAGCCATTCAAGGAACTGTTTACTTTTATTGTGTGGGATTCTGCTTTTATAGCTAGATTAAAAATCAAAACACAATAAGAGAAAGAGACAGGGAGGGAACCAAGTCACCAACTTGTATCTTTCTGATACTAAGAATTTTTGTATTTGAAGAAAATCATAGTTATATGAATCACTGTTATATATAAAAAAAAATAGTCTACCTGTCTTTATAATACCCTCCATGAATTTGTTCTCCTCTACGTTTTTTATTCCATAATATTTTTATTAGAAAGTAACTACAAAAATAAAAACATAACATAATACCAAAAGAAAAACATAACATAATACCTAAATAAAAAGAAAAAGAAAAACATAACATAGTAGCAAAAGAAAAACAAAAAAAAAGGCTAACATAATACCAAAACAAAAACAGAACATTATATCAAAGCAGGACCCCTTCAAGGTACTAGCACATAAGAGTTCTCAAGACAATCAATGGGTCGTCCCCAGCCTAGTAAGACCAACCATAAATGTAGGGTCCAAGCGTTTCAAAACCAAAATAACTAAACCAAAATAAAAAAAAAAAATAAAAAGAGAAAAAAAAAAGATGGGGACTGGCATGAGGGGGGTAGGGGAGAGAGAAAGGTAAAGTAATGTAGCAATAACTCTCGGTGGAGCTGCTGGTTTAATCAGGCTTGTTACCTTCACTCTCCTTCCCTCTGTTTCACCGTCGCCGGGTCTAGGGTTCCGTTGAGTTGACCTCCGGACGATACAAGCACCAACACTTGAGTACGTTTTCAATGCTTTATTGAACGATTAACGAAGGAAATAGCAGGAAAGAGGCAGAAGGGAAACTGCAGGGAAAGCTCAAATACCTTTCTGTAGGATTCTTGACAAATGTCCTTTAGAGTTGAGTATTACAATAGAATGCGCTCCCCTCGTGGGACACACTCTTTGCTCGCCTGGATAGGCCTCTCTCACTTGCCTAGCAGCCAGTACGTAGCACGGACAAAAGTCTCTGCCACAGACTTGCTTGGGATGAACCCGTACGATCCTCTGCCACAGGATGTATTGGTTTTGTGGTGAATGTCATTCACAGTGCTTGAACCTTTAAGCCAAACCCGGCAACACTATGCTGTGAAGTTATTTTAGGATACGTCCTCCAACCGAGTCACCAGGCCCCTCTCCAGACCAGCACTCTGCTTGATCCTTCCATGACGGGTCCTCCCCTGGGATCTCCTCGGTTGTCCAGCTTCTTCACTCTGGATAGACAGCTCAGGACCATTCCTCGGCTGCTGTGGTAGGTCCCAGACAAGCTTCTGGGCCCACCCATGCGCCGCAGCGGCGCGGGCCTCCGGATCGGAGGACCACGAGGTAGCACTCTAATGCATACCTGTCGGCCAGAAGGGCCAGCAGGTGGCTGTAAAACGAACCCCAAAATATGGCGTCTGTCCCATAAATACCCTCTCCCAGAATGCAACTCGGAGGACCACCTCCACCGAGTCATCTCTGGGACAGAGGAGCACCCATACGCTTTGACACGTTGCCTTTCCAACACTAGCCAGTAGTAACAGCGACACCCACGGGCTCAGTATGGAAACACACACAACGTCAGCCAAGCTGGAACAGAGGCAAATCTAACTTCCCTAACGAACAATTTACTAAATTTACCTATCAGATGGTAGATCGCAAATCTACCAGCGCTACAGTAGGAAGCTAAAAGTAGGAAAGGAAGATGAGGAAAAGTGGCCGTCGTGTTCTGTTAGGCCGCGGGTAACATTAAAAGACGAAAGCCCCCTCTGCCAGGCCCATCAATCAATATGACTTTAATCCATCAACCGTTTGCAAAGGTGGAGCGATGATGACAGGTTTGCAAAGAAAAACCTAGTATTGAGATCATGGGCAACCCCAGTCGGAACATCAGCTTCAAAAACTTCTTAACCCCTTCACGTTTAAGGGTAAAACAAATAATAATGCCTAAGCACGATTGTGCAACTTTGAAATGTGTTAGTAAAACTGTACATATCATCACAACTACTTTGTGTATCCAGGTGGATTATACCTTGTTTTTCTCAGGAAAAATTGGGCTTTCATTTGGTGGTAAACGGTAATTGATATCTCCAGATTTTTTTTTTATTATAAAAGAAAAACTGGCTGTATTATTTCTTATTACTGCCATAACCTACCACCAAAGAACAACCCAAAATAAATTACCCTGCTCCTGACAATCGCAGCGATACCACATATGTGTATGTTAGTTGTTATTTGTACCCACAGTACAGCCCAGAAACAATAGTGCGCATTTTGCTTTTTTTGTCCTACCTATAACTCACTGATACTGACCCTAATTGACACATGCTAATTTTTAAAACAA
Organism: Lithobates clamitans; assembly: GCA_037952925.1. Classification (NCBI taxonomy): domain Eukaryota; kingdom Metazoa; phylum Chordata; class Amphibia; order Anura; family Ranidae; genus Lithobates; species Lithobates clamitans. The sequence goes on from JBBGZY010001256.1 coordinate 1,177,185, forward strand.
TTTTGGAAAAAAAAAAAAAAACTGCCTAAAATATCATGACCCTGACCTTGACAATTTGAACCTTACGTGACCCAAACACTAACCATGACACCGACCTAAATCAAACCTTGGTCTAGGTATTTAGTCTTTATTTTTTTAATTGTTTTATTTTTACGCAAAGTTGTTTTTTTGTTTTTTTTTCTCTGCAAGGAGAGAGAAAGATACAATGTATTTTTCTTCTTCATTCACAGAGAGAGAAACACAGGGGCAGGGTTTACAGTGATTGATCACTGTGATAGACAATCAGAGGCTACCACAGCGATCAGGTGACCCAGCAATGGGTGTTCTGGGCTCGGATCATTAGTACGAGACCCAGGGCTCCCTGTGCTGTGAGCGCGCTGTGCGGTGAGACTGTACAGCTGATACAGTACCATTCACTTTCTAAGCCTCGGTTCACACCAGAGACGGCACGACTTGCAGGTCGCCTCACCGAGGTGACCTGCACACGACTGCCCGGGCGACTTGCAAAACGACTTCTGTATAGAAGTCTATGCAAATCGCCCCAAGTCGCCCCCAAAGTCGTACAGGAACCTTTTTCTAAGTCGGAGCGACTTGCGTCGCTCCGATTAGAATGGTTCCATTGTATTGAACGGGACGCTAATTGTCAGGCGACCTAGGTCGCCTGACAAGTCGTCCCAGTGTGAACCGAGGCTTAGGGATGCCTGCACACAGCTCAGCAGTGACAAAAAAAATAAACAAATGTCTATTATTGCCACACAGGTCTGAGCGCCCATCTGAACAAGTCCGCTTAAACTGTCATCTACACTACTCCACTACAATTAATAGAAATCTTCTGACCTGCGTTTGATGTGCATTCTAAATGGATGTCAACCACAGGAAAACAATACCCACGTACACAAGCCCTATAGTAGTTTAAAATTAGTAAAAAAATAAACTGACACAAAACCATCATAGTTTCCCTAGAAATATGTATTGTATTGCACAATAATTGTTTCTATTATACAGAGGTAATAACATAGTTAAATATTTATTGTTTATTAGTATTGTTTAATTGCATGCTGGGGCATACCTAGGAATCATGGGGCCCCATAGCAAAAATTTGATTAACACCCCCCGTAGGAATCTCCCTACTGTTATTGATCTTAAAGTATCAAGGACAAATAGCAGAATAGCTGTCAGCGTAGTCATTAAACTAGTAAGGAACAGAGCTATGGACAAAAATTTGTCGGAGAAGAGAGAGGCCGCAGTGCAGGGTATGAACATTTAACATTGTTACAGAAAGAGGGGATATAGCAATCAGTAAAAAGATTGAAAACATTATCTTTATTATAACATAATTGTTAGTACTCCTGTTTGCCAGCAGATCAGGGTTGCCAACCTCCCACAGCATTTTTTACTGACAAAACATGGAACATTTACTGGCTGAGCACATTTTTTACTGGCAACCTGAGAAATTACAGAACTCCTATTGAAAACTAACACAGTGAATATTTGAACAGTATAAACATGATATGGAAACACTGACAATACCTATAACAAAGTAATTTGCTTGATTTACACTTAAAGTCAACACCGCATGAAATTATCAGCCCCTGATATTTACTGGCAGTTGTAAAAAAAAAAAAAAACGCAGATTTTTTACAAACTGTCAGTAAATTTACTGGTGGTTGGCAACCCTGCAGCGGGTTGTTCCCCGCTAAGCAGGAGGATGACAGATCCGTGTTCGCCCCTGCTGATGCAGAGAGGACAGGGACACAGCCTGCTCTTCTCTATGGGCTGTCGGATGGAAACAGACCGTCTGTCCATTTCCATCTGACTGTTATCCGATCCAATCAGCCAGACGAATGGGGAAAGCATCCCCATCCATCTGTTTTTAGTGCACAGGATCAGATCAGATGTCGGCGGGTGTCAATGGACACACGTCTGCTGACATCCACCACTCCATAAAGAGCAATGTATGGTCCGATCGGGCCCGTCTGAAAAACTGACAGACGGACCCGATCGGTCCATCAGTGTGAAAGGGGCCCAACCCTAATACAAATTCTTTTTAACTGCAGTTTGTTTTTTTTGTTTTTTCACAGAACTACAAACAGCTGCCAGGTTTTGGCTGAGGGGGACACACTGGGATTTTTTACAGCCGGAGTAAAACTATGTGAGGCTACCTTCACACCGCTCTGTTGCAAACGCATTTTTGTGTTTTTGCCACATTTTCACCACTTTTTTCGGTGCATTTTGAACCTGTGAAAAAAAGACATATGACTCAAAAACCACATCAAAACGCACCGCATGTTTTCATGGGGTTTCTATTCATTTCAAAGGGAGGTTCGTTTTTAGTATGTTTTTCTACCACACCACCACCATGCACCAAGCAGGACTTTAAAAAATGCAACAGTTCCATAGGATTTAGCGATTATGTGTTTTTCTTCTGCTTTTTTTTTTTTAAATAAAAACTGATAAGTGTGAAAGTAGCCTTAGGCATACAGGGTTAATTTCAGTGCTGGCCAGGTTAACCAGAAGCCCTGAGGGCAAAATCTCTTCACTTCTAAACACTTTGTCTTTACTGCACAGCCTGCAAAGGGGATTTATGACAAGCAGTAATGATTCTGAACTCTCTTCCTGTATGTCTGACATCAATGTTAGGGCATACAGTGTCAGTGTCATTAGCTATTTCCAAAGCAAGATGCTTTCATTAGAAAAAGCATATATTAGGGAGAGATACAATACTTTGCATCATACAAAGCATTAGCACCCTCTCATTTTCAAAATTTCAGTTTTCAGCACCAGTTCACAAAAAGTAATCACAGATGCTAGAAGACCCCTGCTGTTATATATATATATATATATATATATATATATATATATATATATATATATATATATATACAGGCATACCCCACTTTTAAGTACACAATGGGGTTTATTTACTAAAGCTAGAAAGTGCAAAATCAGACTCACTTCTGCATAGAAACCAATGAGCTTCCAGGTTTTATTACCAAAGCTTAATTGAACAAGCTGCGGTTAGAAGCTCATTGGTTTCAATGCAGAAGAGAGCCTGATTTTGCACTTTCTAGCTTTAGTAAATAAATCCCATTATGTACTTAAAAGTGGGGTATGCCTGTATATAGTACAGAAAACTGTTTACTAAAATTTGTACATCAAAATATACAAACAGTATTTCATGTCTAATTTAATATAACACCATCTATATCAAGGGGAATGATGTACGGTATCCCATAAATGAGATTAAGGAACATGTGATCTATAAGCAAAGTGTATCAAAATATTCCTGAGTATACAATCACAGCATGAAAAGGAAGAAGGCTGAAACTCTCAAAGCTAAAGAACTCCAGCAGCATAGAAGATACAAACATAATTGAGTAATACCTTTTTCAATGAGCAGACTGCAAGGTCATAATTGGGACACCAAGAGGGTAGGAAGTACCTACCAAGGCTCAAGTGAAACACCAAGTAGGCCAGCAACAAGCACAGAGGCTACCCTGAATATCTAGGCACCTTGTGCATCGATCCAGACAGAGAAATTGTCCCCATCAGATGTCCCCATCAGAGTCCCTGTCAGATAAGGGTTCTCACCGAGGCCGAGATGCTGAGAGCGGTAACCTCTTGCGACTAACCGCACTCCACTCCTGGAGATGGTACAGGGAGCAGTGGCGTAGCGTAGGGGGTGCGGAGGGGGCCGTGGCCCCGGGCGCAACTTTTAGGGGGGCGCAATTCTGCGCCAGTGTGTGACTACTGGCTGCTTCCTCCTAAATTCACTGCCCTGTGTCCCCATGCTCTGGCCGCCATGTTCAGTCTCTGGCGCCCTGTGATTGGCCGTATGGGGTCATGTGCGGCGGTGCGGCTGGCCTGTCCATGATCGCGGTACATCCTGGAGTCCCGCCTCTGCACATGTTCAGTCTCCGGCACCCTGTGATTGGGTAAATGGGGTCATGTGCGGAGGGGGGACTCCAGGATGTACCGCGATCATGGACAGGCCAGCCGCGCCGCCGCATATGACCCCATACACCCAATCACAAGGCGCTGGAGACTGAACATGGCGGAGTGCGGGGGACACAAAAATTCAAGATTGTGAGCCGCCGCTGTCTCCTCCTCCTCCTCCTACTCCCCTCCGGACCGATGGAAAACAAAGAAGAAAAGGTGAGACTCCCTCGTGATGAGAGTCGTGTTGCTGGCCCGGGGGGGACACAGTCTGAGAAGAGGGAGCAACCAGCCAGCCAGAGAGAGAGAGTGAGTAGAAGAGCAGCTAGAGTCATGCAGTGTAGTGGTCAGTATAGGAATACTGTAGGTAGGATAGTGTAGTGGACAGTAAAGTAGTCAGTGCAGTATAGTGGACAGTATAGTGTAGTGGTCAGTATAGTGGACAGTATAGTGTAGTGGTCAGTATAGTGGACAGTATAGTATAGTGGTCAGTGTAGTGGGCAGTATAGTGTAGTGATCAGTATAGTGGACAGTATAGTGTAGTGGTCAGTATAGTGGATAGTATAGTATAGTGGACAGTATAGTATAGTGGGCAGTGTAGTGGGCAGTATAGTGTAGTGGTCAGTATAGTGGATAGCATAGTGTAGTGGACAGTATAGAGGTCAGTATAGTGGACAGTATAGTGTAGTGGTCAGTATAGTGGATAGTATAGTGTAGTGGTCAGTATAGTGAATAGTATAGTGTGGTGGTCAGTATAGTGGATAGTATAGTGTAGTGGTCAGTATAGTGGACAGTATAGTGTAGTGGCCAGTATAGTGGATAGTATAGTGTAGTGGTCAGTATAGTGGACAGTATAGTGTAGTGGTCAGTATAGTGGATAGTATAGTGTACTGGTCAGTATAGTGGACAGTATAGTGTAGTGGTCAGTATAGTGGATAGTATAGTGTAGTGGTCAGTATAGTGGACAGTATAGTGTAGTGGTCAGTATAGTGGATAGTATAGTGTAGTGGTCAGTATAGTGGATAGTATAGTGTAGTGGTCAGTATAGTGGATAGTATAGTGGCGTGGTCAATATAGTGGACAGTATAGTGTAGTGGTCAGTATAGTGGATAGTATAGTGTAGTGGTCAGTATAGTGGATAGTATAGTGTAGTGGTCAGTATAGTGGATAGTATAGTGTAATGGTCAGTATAGTGGACAGTATAGTGTAGTGGTCAGTATAGTGGATAGTATAGTGTAGTGGTCAGTATAGTGGACAGTATAGTGTAGTGGACAGTATAGCGGTCAGTGTAGTGGGCAGTATAGTGTAGTGGGCAGTATAGTGTAGTGGACAGTATAGAGGTCAGTATAGTGGACAGTATAGTGTAGTGGACAGTATAGAGGTCAGTATAGTGGACAGTATAGTGTAGTGGCCAGTATAGTGGACAGTATAGTGTAGTGGGCAGTATAGTGGGCAGTATAGTGTAGTGAACAGTATAGTGGTCAGTGTAGTGGACAGTATAGTGTAGTGGACAGTATAGCGGTCAGTGTAGTGGGCAGTATAGTGTAGTGGACAGTATAGTGGTCAGTATAGTGTAGTGGGCAGTATAGTGGGCAGCATAGTGTAGTGGACAGTATAGCGGTCAGTGTAGTGAGCAGTATAGTGTAGTGGACAATATAGTAGTCAGTGTAGTATAGTGGTCAGTGTAGTGGACAGTAGACTGTAGTGGTCAGTATAGTGGACAGTGTAGTGTAGTGGTCAGTATAGGAATCAGGTTGGTTAGTACTATTGTAGGAAGGGAAGGGACAGGACTCTGGGAGTGCTAAAAGTCCACAGGTTAGGGGGGCGCAAATTACTTGCCTTGCCCCGGGCGCTGACAACCCACGCTACGCCACTGACAGGGAGTGAAGGGCACAAAGAGGCACGAGTCACCAGCAGGCTGGGCAGGTCTTGCGTGAAGGTCACCGGCAGGGAGAGAGCTGTGCAGGACTGGAGACGCTGAAGCTCAGGAAGGAGGATGAACAGCTGATCCAACAACAGGCCGGGGGTCAAACACTGTTGACTAGTAAGAGTCTCTAGGCAAAAACAGTCTAGTGCAAGGACTGTTAGCAGGTCTGTCAGCAGGCTGATGACTAGTACTAAAGAGCTGAAAGACAAACCAGCAATCTGGTCATGGCACAGAGTGGCTTTTATAGGCCAGTGGGAGGCTTATGTTGTGCGCGCTATTGCGTACGCGCGTTCGCTGTTACGCTGAATCGCGCACGCGCATTAGCCGTTTCGCTGAATTGCACACAAACATTAGCCGTTTCGCTGTATTGTGCCCAGGGATGCGCCGGAGTGCCGCTCTACCGCGCATGTGTGAAGGAAGGCAGCGATATTGGCGAGACTGGTACTTGCCTCTTTCCTGACAGTCCCCCTGTACATTAGATGTCCCTATCAGAGTCCCCCTTTACATTAGATGTCCCTCCTCCTACTCACAGTTCTCACAGCAAGTTGCCTTCCATCCACCTTCTAACGGCAGGGATGAGTCAGAGAAACCGGAAGTGAAGGCACAGGACCCGCCAATCACACACCACAGCAGGGAAAAATGCAATAGAGGGAGTGTTCTGGGTGCAGAGCTTAGTGCCCTGAGGACTTTCTAGAGGAAGCCAATAGAGCTTCTTGTTTGCAATCACGCAATTGCAAACATGTCATGCTTCTTATAGCAGCTTTGTGTCCGGCGTCCTGCTCACACTTAAAGGTCCATTTTTTTTTTATCTACAGTGATTGCCGCACGCCATGCTTCCCATACACCTGTATGTCTGGCATCCCGCACACACTTGAAGAGCCAGTATTTTTTCAAAAACATTTTTTCATTTTTTATCTATTTATTTTTTATGATGAGTAGCTTTGGGGGGGGGGGGGGGCGTCCCTGCGCCCCCTATGGGCGGGCCACCACTGGCTATGTGACTCGTTTATGCATGAAACAATAGGCACTGGGGTGCTGCAAAATGGCAGCAGGTGCTCTGGACTGATGAGTCAAAATATTAAATATTTTGCTGTAGCAGGAGGCAGTTTGTTTGCTGAAGTGATGGACAGCGGTACAATAATAAGCATCTGCAGGCAACAGTGAAGCATGGTGGAGGTTCCTTGCAAGTTTGGGGCTGCATTTCTGCAAATGGAGTTGGAGATTTGGTGAGGATCAATGCTGTCCTCAATGCTGAGAAATACAGACAGATACTTAACCATCACGCCATACCATCAGGGAGGCGTGTGATTGGTCCAAAATTTATTCTGCAGCAGGACAACAGCCCATAAACATACAGCCAATAAGAACTATCTTCAGTGTAAAGAACAAGGAGTCCTGGAAGTGATGATTTGGCCTCCACAGAGCCCCGATCTCAACATCATCCATTCTGTCTGGGATTACATGAAGAGACAGAAGGATCTGAGGCAGCCTACATCCACAGAAGAGCTGTGGTTAGTTCTGCAAGTTGTCTGGAACAACCTACCTGCCGAGTTCCTTGAAAAACTGTGTGCAAGTGTACCTAGAAGGATTGATGCTGTTTTGAAGGCAAAGGGTGTTCACACCAAATATTGATTTGGATATCTACTTTGTTCATTTACTTTCCATTTTGTCAGTTGCTAAAAATGAACTATTAACACTTCTATTTCTGATATTTCTGTAAGCATTCTTTTACAGTATTTACAGTATTTTTTCACGCCTACCTAAAACAGTTTTATATATATATATATATATATATATATATTTTCCTAGTTTTGGATAGAGTGAAGAGGAGTTACAACTTGAAGTCGAAGGATAATACCCTCACTTCTTCTGACAACAGTTTAACCAGACAGACAGGAGAAAAAAATCTGGAAGGGGTTCTAGCCTCTATCTCTAGCTCTATAGGGGGTTCTGGCTGAATTTACTATTTAGCATCAACCCATTGTGCTTCTGATTGATTACATACTCTGAGAAGGTAAAATACAAACAAGGTGCCTCATCAATGACCTGTGTTTATATTCCAGGTCACTGATGAAGAAATCTCTTCATAAAATTATTTTTACTAATGGGGCTTCTTTATCAATGGCCTTAATGGCCCTCATGTTTTTTTCACTTTAATGCATCCTGTTTGTTGTTTGAAATAAAAAAAATTAGGTTTTACATAGCCCCTTGAATACACTCTGTGTAGGTAAAATGAGGACATGTTGCCTCATCAGTCACAAGTACAATGAATGTATTTGTTGATAAACAGTCAAATCCATTCATTCAGTTAACTAAAAGTAAAAATAAAAAATATAAGTAATACATAAAGTATGCCCCTTCCTTTTTTACCCAGTATGATATGTTGTTTGAAGGGTTTTAGACTATAAAGAAAATAACAGTGGGGTTGATTTGCTAAAACTGGAGAGTGCAAAATCTGGTGCAGCTGTGCATAGAAACCAATTAGCTTCCAGGTTTTATTGTCAAAGCTGAAGTTAGAAGCTTGTTGGTTTCTATGCAGAGCTGCACCAAATTTTGCGCTCTCCAGTTTTAGTAAATAAACCCCACAGGGTGCAAACAGTAAGACCCCTTTTACACTGAGGCGTTATTCAGGCGATACAGCACTAAAAATAGCGCCTGCATAGCTCCTGAAAAAAGCCTGGGCTGCTTTCACACTGAGGCGTTGCGCTGGCAGGGCATCACAAAAAGTCCTGCCAGCAGCTTCTTTACAGCGGTGAATACACCGCTCCTCCACCACTCCTGCCCAATGAAAATAATAGGGCAGTGCCGCCATACCGCTGCAGCTGCTTTTTACGGGTGGATTTAACCCCTTTTCGGCCGCTAGCGGGGGGTCAACACCGCCCCGCTATCGGGCGAAAAAAGACGGTAAGGTGCCGCTAAAAATAGCGGCTCCGCTTGAAAGGGGTCTTACTTCCAAAATCAGTCAGTAACACAGGCTTTCACCCAGTAATAAAAGTGTAAAAGTTGCTGTTTTGACCAGGTTTTTCCCTGTAACCATACACACTAAAACACACAAAGAATAAAAAAAGAAAAAGTAAAAAAAAAAAAAAAAGAAAAAAAAGTTTTTACCTATATTTAGGATATTTATTAAGCCTCATGCACACTGGACGTTATAAAAAAGCCAGTAACGTTAGTTGTAGAAAGCTGTAGCTGTAGAGTGAGTTTTTCAGCGTTTTTGTGGTAGCGTTTTTTTGTCGTTTTTAGCTGTAGCCTTTTTTAGCTTTTTTTTAACAAAACTATACTCCCATAAAAGCTTATGGCTCAAAAATGCTGATAAACGCAGAATAGCTGCGTTTTCTGGCGTTTTTAAGCTGTTTTCAGCTTTTTTCAGTGATTCAGCCTACACACGGTCGGATTTTCCGACGGAAAATGTGTGATAGGACCTTGTTGTCAGAAATTCCGACCGTGTGTAGGCTCCATCACACATTTTCCATCGGATTTTCCGACACGCAAAGTTTGAGAGCAGGATATAAAAATTTCCGACAACAAAATCCGTTGTCGGAAATTCCGATCGTGTGTACACAAATCCGACGGACAAAGTGCCACGCATGCTCAGAATAAATAAAGAGATGAAAGCTATTGGCTACTGCCACGTTTATAGTGCCGACGTACGTGTTTTACGTCACAGCGTTCAGAATAATCGGATTTTCCGACAACTTTGTGTGACCGTGTGTATGCAAGAGAAGTTTGAGCCAACATCCGTCTGAAAAAATCCTAGGATTTTGTTGTCGGAATGTCCGAACAAAGTCCGACCGTGTGTACGGGGCATTGGAGCGTTTTTACAGCTGAAAAACTCTTCTCAAAATCCACTAGTTCTGTTTTTTTTTTTCCAGCTAGAAAACGCCCATGCCAAAAACTGCTGATAACAGCCTATGTGTGCATAGGATAACATGCTGGGGAGTTTATTGACTGTAGAAAAAAACGTCTGAAGCCAAAAACAACAGCTGTAAAAACGTCCAGTGTGCAGGAGGCCTTATTGTGTTATTGTTTTAGTGACCAGGATCACGCATACTGTGATGAAAAAAAATGACATCCTCACCACAAAGTGTAAAAACATACAAAAATGATTTGAGGGCTTTTCCTTATATTTTTTATGTATTTTGTATATTTTTAGATTTTAAAGACATAGGGCAAAGAAATAGGGTCTGCATAATATTTCAATATAATTAAAATACACCAAAAAAAGCTCCATATTGTACTTTTAAATCAACAGGGAGTGTATCTAGTGCACAATATTCTGCCTGAAATGAGTTTCACTTTGCATGCATGTGGCATCAGCAGGATCCCTATTGCCTGTGAGCAACATAGGCAATCGATCTTCATCTTCAGTTGTTAGCATTCAGAACTGTGAAAAATGGCTAAAATATCATTTTCATTGCTACAGCCTTTTACCACATATACTTAATTTAGGTTTCTTCTTGTGCCAAGTTGTTTTTTTTCCAATACCAATGTAATCAGATATGTGCTTATGTTAGTCAGAAGACATGACAATTTTGGCTATCTGTAAATTTATTAAATTACAGATGAAAATAAATAAAAACAGTATTCTTATTGATTATTGTTCTGTAAATGTAATGTACAATAAAAAAAAAACCATTAATCAGCATAGCATACTCTCAATAAAACAAAAAACAAAATCAGCTTTTTGTTACCAAAAACAATTGTGAATTCAATCTACATACTTTACAGGAAAAACTTTAGCATGCTTTACATTTGATGCACTATTTCGGAGGATAACGTGCAAAAGGAGCTTCTTCGTTAATGCCATTCTGCAGGAAATATAGAAGAATTAAAAAATTAAATTACATAAATAGCACACATACAGTATGTCGTTGCATTAGATTCTGATACTGGGACTTTGGCACTGGTATTTCTCAGCACAGAACAAAAAGGTCTTTGGCAAACAGGATACCGGAACAGAAGAAGAATGTAAGCTGAGGTTTAAGTTCACATTAGGGAGATTTAGGGTTGGGGTTACTGTTGTCAATACAGCTATGGTTACTGAGAGAGAAGGCCTCATGCACACTGGACATTATAATAACGTTATAAAAACGCCAGTAGCTTTGCAGTGAATTTTCAACGTTTTTCATGGTTTTTGCAGCAGCGTTTTTTTAGCTTTTTTCAGCATTTTTAGCGGTTTATTTTTTTTTTTCAATGGGATCAAAAGCGTTCGAAAACACTGGTGAGCCACGTTTATCTTTTTTAGACGTTAGAGCGTTTTTACAGCTGAAAAACTCCTCTCAGAACCCACTAGTTTTGGGGTTTTTTTCCAGAAAAAAAACGCCCCTGCCAAAAACAGTTGATAACAGCCTATGTGTGCATGGACACATAGGATAACATGATGGGGAGTTTATTGACTGTAGAAAAAAACATCTAAAGCCAAAAACAGCAGCTCCAAAAACGTCTAGAGTGCATGAGGCCTAAGGGTTATGGTCGCATGGAAAAGTAGTGTTAGGGTTAAGGGGAAGGCTAGTGTTAGCATTAGGGTTCCAAGGAAGGATAGTGTGAGGTCTAATATTAGGGATACACACAGGTTTAGTGTGAAGAAACCAACTCTTTCTACGCTTGGAGGTCTTCACCAAAAAATACAAGCACCTATCTCCTGGCACATAAAGCTAAGCACGTACAATATGTATATGGGTACAGGCAGGTGACAGTTAATTATCTGTGTCGGAAATGCTTTTCAAAGTCTTTCAAGTTTTCTACGGTAAAAGAGTACTTTTTTCAAACAAAATAATGTTCATAACTAGAGATAAAAAAGACCAGACGCAATTAGAATTTTGGGATGCCTTACAAGTTTTCAGGCTGTCATTAGGACCCTCTAGTTTCAACACAGTGTGAATCACTGACCTGGAATAAATGTCCAGCCAGCAAAGTCAGAACTCATGGTTTTCTTACTTGTTCCAGGTTTAAATCAGATCTTAATAAAGTAGAACTATAGGAAAAACGTTTTATTTTTATTTTGGATAGAGTAAGGGAGGGTTATAACCCCTGTAAGATTTTTTTTCCCCGCCATCTGCGTCCCATTGCGGAGATTTCCCTTCACTTCCTGTCCCAAAGCCAAACAAGAAGTGAGGGGAAATTCCTGCAAATCAACCTAATTCTTTGGGGACCCCCAGGTCACCAGAACTAGCGTCCCCATTGGAAGATTTTCCCTCTATTACATTTCTGGGGACAACCCAAAATTTGGGATTTTCTTTTACTTTCACTTTCAATGATAATGGTAAACAGGACAAATAGAAAGGGTGAATCTCCTTAACGGGGGCACAGACAGAAATAGAGACTGACATCAGTTTTAATCTATCTCCACTCTATCAAAACTAAAAAAAAGTTTGATTCTAGTCATACTTTAACTTATGGAGTTATGAAAAAAAAAAACATACTTTCATGCTGCATTTGTCCTATGTTGGCTCTAAGACCGAGAACTGTGTGATCACATAACCTCTTATCACTCAGTTCTCAGCCTGCTCGGAGCTGAGTGACTGTTAGTTGCTGCTCTCTGCTCTGCTCCTCCAGCGCTCACTGGATCACTACATAGCCCCAACTGTCCCTGATTTGGAGGGACTGTCCCTGATTTGGAGCAATGTCCCTCTGTCCCTCTTTCCTCCTCATTTGTCACTCGCTTTGGTCTGATCTATATAGTTATATATAAAATGCACTATTTAACCTTTAAAAAGTGTTCCCCAGTGCTAAACCTTTCATCCAATTTCTAAATTGCTGCATTTGTACATTTCAAAAGCCAATATAAAGGATTTGTAGTGGTAAAAAAAGCCCTTGTGGGCAGGGCAGGACTTAGGGTGGTGGGAGCCCCTGGGCTTGAGTCACTTTCGGGCCTTACCTCCTATACATTACTTTAAAAAGACCAAAATGTTGACTGGTACCGTAGACAGTGTTACATGTTAAAAAAACGTAATAATCTATTTATATGACCACTGATTGAAGCTTGAAAAACTTTTTTTCCAATAAATAAATAATTAATAAAAAAGTTTAAAGTGATCATGTGTTTATTGCAATGCACAAATATCTTGATCAGAATGAGAATAAAACACTTATTTACCTGGAAAACATATTGAAAAACAAACAAATACCTTGTAAGGCAGCCCGGGAAAGACAGATACTACACTTAGGCAGGCTCCTCCGCTCCAGGCAGCTCCTGTCACGGTCACGTCGGCTCTGAGTCTGAGACTCCGAGTCCAACGTGACTGACTCCATGAGGTCACTCGTTGCTAGACGCCAGGTGGCCCAGGCGCTAGCAACGAGTGCAGGGTTGTCAAGCCAACGGCGCAGCTCCACCCACCTCCAGGCTCCTCCTGGTCCGTCCTGCGTAATTACACATTAGAGTCTCTCTCAATGCGCCACTGATCGGCTGATGAGACAGAGAGAGAGACTCGGGCAGAGCAGCGCTGCAGCCAAGTGAGGACCAGTGTGAGTCACCGCTGTTTCATCCGATCTAGCTGAAGATATATGAAGATATTTACCCTATTGGGTGGGGCCTACAGGCTTGAGCCCAGTCAAGCCCAATGGTAAGTCCGGCCCTGCTTGTGGGTTTAACTAATCTTTTTTTTGTACAAGTCTTCTTTAAGGGGGCGTGTCAAGGGGTGTGCCTTAAGCCTACAAACTTTTGCTAATAGGTGTCCCTCATTTCCATCTCAAAAAGTTGGGAGGTATGTCACTGAGTTGGGGAGGGGGCGTGCACAGCTGCGTGCCGAAAGGTGGAAACATCTGTCAAAAAGGCAGCCAGGTGGATCCCGACAATATTGTTGGGGTCCTTTCATAGCCTGGAGCACCTCCTCCTTGTCAGCTGATAGCCCGTTCTCAGCTGTGTCAGGTTAACAGGAGAAAAAAAGTAAATGTACTGCTGTGATCCACAAGAGAAGTTTGGCCAAAAAAAGCTTTGGCCATGCTTCCTTTTTAAAGCTGAGCACCAGATAAATGTAAAAAGCACCATTGATTGTGGCTGCATATTTCTTTAAAAATATTAGTATTTTTACTTACACAAATATCTGTTTTATCTCAGCCTTAGTCATCCCTTGCATATCATCACTCAGACAGGAAGGGGGGGGGGGGGCACTCTTGGCAAATCAAGTTCTGCTGAATTCATATGTGCTATCAGGGAATATGCTGAGAGGATGAGATAACAGAGAGAGCAGAGCAGATTACTTATCAGTGTGTTGGGGACATAACACCAACTGTATACTTTCAAAGAAAATGCTTTCACTTTGGCTGTGCTTTTGATAGAGCAGTACATATAGGATTCTATATGTGGCTGGACAGAATTAGAAATCCTTTGTCAGATCAGTTCACCTTTTGTGTATTTTAATGGCATATTTAGCTGTTTGCCTGGAGTTCTGCTTTGGGGCCCAGTCACATGGATGTCTAAAAGGACACATTTAAATGCGTACAGTGAATAGTTTTGGACTCATCTATACGCAGCACTACAGGAACCAATAGCGCCATACACACAGCTGCATTTAAAAATGAAAATGTGAGCTTTGCTTGGCAGTGTGCAAAAACGTAGGACACGGCTGTGCCAGGGACCGTACATTTTTGCCATTTTTACGCATGTAAAGGCGTTTTTAAAGCATGTAACATCTAAGGGCTCATCCACATGGGTGCTTAGCCACAGCTCCTGTTAGTTGCTGCTCTCTGCTCTGCTCCTCCAGCGCTCACTGGATCACTACATAGCTCCCAACTGTCCCTGATTTTGAGGGACTGTCCCTGATTTGGAGCAATGTCCCTCTTTGCTCCTCATTTGTCCCTGATTTTGAGAGACTGTCCCTGATTTGGAGCAATGTCCCTCTGTCCCTCTTTCTTCCTCATTTTGGTCTGATCCATATAGATGTATATAAAATGCACTTTTTATCTATCAAAAAGTGTTCCCCAGTGCTAAACCTTTCATCTGATTTCTAAACTGCTGCATTTGTAAATTCCAAAAGCCAATATACAGGAATAGTAGTGGTAAAAAAAGCACTTGTGAGTTTAACCAATCTTGTTTTTTTGTACAATTCTCCTTTAAGGGGGTGTGGTCAGGGGTGTGTCCTAAGCCTGCATACTTTTGCTGATAGATGTCCCTCATTCCCATCTCAAAAAGTTGAGAGGTATGGCTCAGCCCTGTGCAGCGGCTAGAGCCATTTGTTTACATTTTTTGTTCACCATTGAGCTACGTGCAAGCAGCCTATTGAAAGGGAACAGGAGCCCATCAGCTGTACAGAGTTACATGCACAGCCATATTTGACAGTAATGTATGGACGGGTGCATGCACCTAGACTCAAAGCCTGTGAGCACCCGTGAGAATGAGTCATAAACATGGATACTTTTGGTATATATTTTATGCAGGATCCCTCTCTAGCAAGAACCTATGTTCTGTGCACAGAAAACGCATATGCCCATGTGAATGAATCTATAGGCATAAATTGCAATAAAGAGCAGTGACGAAACCGTGGGTTTCTGAGCTACGGGGAGACCCAAACTACCTAGAGATATGGGTTTAAACTGATTCTAAAGGCAAACGTTTTTTTTTTAAATCTTAATGCATTCTATGCATTAAAGTAGAACCATGACTAGCTACGACTAAGGCTATTGCCGAAACGCGTCAGCTTTATTGTCACTCTGATGTACCAATAAACGACACTTCAAGGATTACAGTTTTGCCGGCTCTCCTTATTACTGTTGCATTGGAGTGTGTTGGGACACATCGAGCCTCGGCACCTGTGAGTGGACCTGGTGTATGGATTGAGTTGTCCCTGCAGAGAGCGCTGTTACCCTTCTTCTTTTCCAAAGTAGAACTATGAGCAGAACTTTTTTTTTAGTTTCGAATAGGGTAAGGGAGGGTAATAACCTCTGTCAGATTTTTTTTTTCACCATCTGTGTCCCATTGCAGAGATTCCCCTGCACTTCCTGTCCCATAGCCAAACAGGAAGTGAGAGGATATCTCTGCAAATGAAAGGATTTTTTTGGGGACCCCCAGCTCACCAGAACTAGTGTCCCCATTGGAAGATCTCCCATCTATTACTTTTCTGGGGGCAACCCAAAATGTGGGGTTTTCTTTTTACTTTCACTGATAATGGTAAACAGGACAAATAGAGCGGGTAAATCTGCTAAACAGGGGCACAGACAGCAATAAAAACTTACAGGGGCTCTAATCCCTCTTCATTCTGTCCAAAACAAAAACAAAAAAAAAGTTTTGCCTTTAGTTATACTTTAAGATAAAAAGAACTTCTGTGTGCAGCAGCCCCCCTAATACTTACCTGAGCCCATGTCAATCCAACGATGTTGCAGGAGTGTCTCTCCCACCTCATTGGCTGAGATGGCAGCGTGGCGTCATTGGCTCCCACTGCTGTCAATCAAAATCAGTGAGCCAATGAGGAGAGAGAGGAGGTGGGGGTAAACCGCGGCTCCATGTCTGAATGGACACACAGAGCAGCGGCTCTGCTCGGTTGCCCCCATAGCAAGCTGTTTGCTGTAGGGGCACTCGGCAGGGGGGAGGGTCCAGAAACGTCAACGAGGGGCCCGACAAGAGGAGGTCTGGGCTGCTCTGAGCAAAATCACTGTACAAAGCAAGTAAATATAACATGTTTGTTATTTTTAAAGAAAAAAAAAATGAGACTTCAGTATCAATTCAGGTCAATTAATATACTTTGTGCACCAGTCAGTTGGCTGCCTGATATTGACTTAATTAAAGGTTGCCTAAAATCAATACTTAGAATTATTATTTACAGTTTGTCTCCTTACCATAGGAACCTCATCCAGTTTTTCGAATCCTGGCCCAGGTTTCCGGAAGAACTTCACAGCAGACACAACAATAACAATGGCAAGGATCGAAAAAAATATACATAGTACAGCTATTAGGCCGGGATTATCTGACAGGCCTTTGTTTGCTGGAATACCTGTAATTATAAAAAAGTACATTATTTCCATATATTTGATCAGAACCACAGAGCCATGTTTTATTGGTAGCACGACTGCAGGGGAGGGGGGGGGTGGAGATGCCACGAAGCATACTATGGGATAGTTTGGTGGTGTGTTTGGTAAATTTTGTAAAGAATAAACAAAGATTTTTTTAAAAAAATGTATAAAAATTAATAAAAGTGAAGGCCAGGCTACCATGATGTGACAATAATGAGAGGGGACAAAAATTAGCTAAAAGGTGATTTTTAATACCTCTCAAGGAAATCGCTGAAGTAGCAAAAAAAAAAAAAAAAAAAAGAACCACAAAGCCAACAAATAGCATGCATATTTTAGCATTTAAAAATCATACCTGCTGGAATGGACGTCCCTAGGAATAAATAAAGAAAAGCAGAGGGATTAGTACATTTTTAGTTTTGCTTTTATTATTTTGTACTACATTGCTGCCACCTAGTGTCAGCAAAGACACACTACAATATTTAAGCATGAAAAATGCACTGAAGAAAGTTGGATCACCAACAAAGCAACCTAAGAAGGAGCGTAGGACCCTGTGGATGTCCAGGGGCACTACTACAACCTGTAGGTGGTTGGTGCCATACCAGAAGGTAGGGTGGTTTCTCTTTGATCAATGTAATCATTATCAGTGTCTTTCGAAGAGATCGGGTGGACCCAAAGCTGCTGCGTTTCCTAAGGTACCATTCTGCCTTAATTTACCATTAAACAGAATTAATAATTGTCTATTCTTTTACTACATAGCCATCCTTGTTTGTTTAAATTTTGGAAGGAGTGTTTAGCATATTTTTAACCCCTTCGCATCTAAGGGTAAAAACAAATGCTAATGCCTAAGCACAATTTTGCAACATTGACATGCGTAAGTAAAACCGTACATATCATCACAACTACTTTGTGCATCCAGGTGAATTCTACCTTTTTTATTCAGCACAAATTGGCCTTTTATTTGGTGGTAAATGGTAATTAGATCGCTCCTGATTTATTTATTTTTTTAATTTTTTTTTTATTATCAAAGGAAAACTGGCCCAAAATAGTAAGAAAATGTTATTTTATTTTTTTTAATTTTTTTAAATTTAGCTGTACATTTCCGCTACTACCATAACCTACCACCAAAAAACCCAAAATAAATTCTCCTGCTCCTCACGATCACATCGATACCACATATGTGTATGTTAGTTGTTGCATGTATCCACAGTACAGCCCAGAAACAAAAGTGTGCATTTTTCTTTTTTATCCTACTTAAAACACACCGACAGTGATAGTAATTGACACTAATTGAAAAATGCTTTTTTTTTTAATCCTACCCAAATTATACTGACCCTGACCTTTGACTCTGACCTTGACCTAAACATTAACCCTGGTACTGACCTAGATCAAACCCTGAGTTAAGCTTTTTTTTTGTCTTTTTTGTTTTGTTTTTTACACACAGTTTTGTTTATTTTTCTCTCTGAAAGGAAAGAGAGAGAGAGATACAATGTACTGTATCTCCTCCCTCTATTCAGAGAGAGAGAGAGAGAGAGAGAGAAAACACAGGGGTTGGCTTCACAGTGACTGATCACTGTGATAGCCAAACAGAAGCTATCACAGCGATCAGGTGACCCGAAACAGGGAGTTCCGGGTCCTGATTGTTAGTATGGGACCTGGGGTTTCGGTGAAACCATGGCCTCTGTGCTGGGAACGCGCTGTGCGTCGTTCCAGCACAAAGACAGATACACATATATGCAGCCCCAGGGAAAAAAGCCTGGTCCAGTGAGGCCACATATGGTTCTTTAGAAGCATAGTTTTTTCTTTTGTGAATACAGAGCTGGTGTGACTTACCAAAATGCTCTTATTTTATTTTATCTTTCCAAAGGACATTCTCAGAGAAAGGCAGTGACTTGTCAACGTGCATTTTACAAAACTCCAGTCTAGCTTTTCTGTGTCTAGCTTTCAGAATTTAGGCCTTCTACCATGAAGGGCACTATTATTCAGACAATGACGCATGTTATGCCTTGATATTGTCCTTTAATCTTGGAGGTCAGCCATGATCTGTTTTGAAGTTTTCCTTGATTCTTTTTTCCACCATTCAAATGAAGGGATTATTCATACCAGAACCATACCGCACAGCCACTGGTGTGCACTATGTGCAGGACAATGTGATGTGCTGTGATCAGCTTGTTGCACTTTTTTTTTTCTTAACTGTCAAAATGACAGCTTATTGAAATCTGTTCACCACAGTGGGTTACGATGCAGTATATCAAGTTGCCCTGCGGTGAAAAAAATGACTGTAAAAACTTCTTGAATAAGTTGGCAACTGTGATCACAGGAGTCCTTTAGAGATAGATTTGTAAGCTTTACCTTTAATGTACCTTTCTATTACTTTCTTCCTTTTCTCCTCAAACATCTCTCTGCTTTTCTTTCTTTTTTTTTCTATATGCATTGTGCTGCGCACGGTGGTGAGTTTCTTCACTAAAGTGGGCTAATTGACTAATTTGTGAAATCACCTCTGATACTAATTACAGTGAATAGTCTTCTTGAAAGATCACCAAAATCCAAAAACATGTTTTAACTTCTAAGGGGTGCCAATAATTACAATAATTATTTCCATGTCACTTTCATTTGTCAGTTAAAGCGGGGGTCCACCTAAACCGCCAAAAAAAAAAAAATTAAAAGCCAACAGCTACAAATACTGCAGCTGCTGACTTTTAATAAATGGCCACTTACCTGTCCCAGGGTCCAGCGATGTCGGCAGGCGACGCAGAGAATGCGCTCGGTTCTCGCCAGCTGCCGCCGCCATCCTAGGTGAGGGAATCAGGAAGTGAAGCGTTGCGGCTTCCCGGTTCCCTACTGCGCATGCGCGAGTCGCGCTGCGCATCGTGACTGGTCCCCGCTATCTCCTGGGAGCTGTGTGTTTCCCAGGAGACAGCACGGAGGGACAGGAAGAGGCATAGACTCCCATGGGAGTCTATGCCGGAAGTGGGTGCAAATACCTGTCTTAGACAGGTATCTGTACCCCCCTCCCCCCTAAAAGGTGCCAAATGTGACACTGGAGGGGGGGAGGGTTCCGAAAAGCGGAAGTTCCATTTTTGTGTGGAACTCCGCTTTAAGGTATAAAGCAAAAGAAATGTGTCTGCTCTGTGGAAAAAAAGAATGATGATTGCAAGTTTCAACAATTTTTTTCTTTTTGTATTCTGTTATTATGTCAAAGCTTCTCAAATACAGCAAGTCAAGTCATCACAAAAAATCTTCCAGTCTATCAAAAATGCAATAAAGCAACACATACTCGGCATATAAGGATGACAGGAAAGAGGCAAGAATAAATTGTGTCAGTGACCCTCCATGCCAACTAGATGGTACCACATCCCCAAATGAAATGACAGAGAAAATTGTACTATGGATGGGACTTTGTAAGCACCATAAGACAAAGTTATATTAAAATACAAAAAGTTTATTGTGCAATCATTTAAAATGTAAACACTATGTTAAAACGCACATAAAAGTTTTATATCCATGTTAGAGATTCCTGTAGCAGGTATTATAATAAACCTCATCAGTCAAAAAATTGATATGGCAAAGTAGACTACAACACGTTTCAACTTGAATTCTTCAGGGAACTATTTCAACTAAGATGGGTTAATATTGTTAGTAAAGACCAGGGCTTTTTTTCAGCGGTAATGCGGGGGGAACGCAGTTCTGGCACTGAATGTATGTAATAGCAAGGGGTGCTGGGAGGTGCTGGAGAGTCTATTGCTGCCTGCTGGGGGATCTGTTATCTCTGGAGGGGATCTATAATTGCAGGGGAACTATTGTTGCTGGTAGGAGATTTATTGTTGCTGGGAGGGTTCTACTATTGAGGGAGGAATCTATTGATGCTGGCTGCTGGGAGATCTATTGTTGCTGGGGTGGATCCATCTTGCTGAAGGAGGTATTGTTTTTGGCGGGAGGTCTGTTGTTGCTGGGGGATCTATTGTTTGTGGGGGTCTATTGCTGCTGGCTGCAGGGAATCTCTTTTACGGCTTTCCTTGTAATCATTAACAACTCCATAAAAATTATGTAGAACCATAAAATGATACTTGGTTCTGTATTTTCTAAAAGGAATTATACTAGGAGGTGGGTAGGGGGTGGAACCAAGGGATGGTGCTCTGAGGTTGGTAAGGGGTAGAACCAAGGGACAGTGCTCGTAGGTGGGTAGGGAGCAAAGAAAAGCAGTGACTCAGAAGGAGGTGGGGGAGTACCTGTCTGTCTCCTTTCAGGACACCGGTGCATGGATTCCAATGCGGAGGGGCTGCTTTATTTTTGAAGCACCGATTAGAGCCAGATGCTCTAATAGGCTTCAAAACAGGGTGGGCTCGGGTCGCAGAAAGTGCGCTCCAAGCCCACCCAGGTGTGTTACAAAAGCAAATTTGTTTGCTGCCCCCGCCCCCCCCAAATATAAATTAAAAAAAACAGCTGCCACTGCCTGAAACTCATTTTCTGTTTTTTGTTTTTAGTACAAACTAATAAATAAAATTAGACTTTTATCTTTTGGTTTGGCACTTCTTCCATTTGTAAATGTGCTTTTCTTACAAATGTTAAAAAGCACCTTTTCACTAAAAACAATTGTAAGAGGTCACTTCTCCATTAACTGCCAACGTAAGGAGATTGGGGTGGTCAAACACTTTGTTGAGGACTTCATTAGATTGAATACTTATTGTATTGAGGCTGCTCTTTGGTGCCTTATGCCCTGTATACACGATCGGAAATTCCGACAGCAAAAGTCGGATGTGAGCATTTGGTTGGAAATTCCGACCGTGTGTATGCTCCATCGTACTTTTGCTGGCGGAATTCCCGCCAGCAAAAGACTGAGAGCAGGCTCTCTATTTTTCCGACGGAAAAAGTTCCTATCGGAAATTCCAATCGCCTGTAGCAATTCCGACGCGCAAAATTCCTACGCATGCTCGGAAACAATTCGACGCATGCTCGGAAGCAGTGAACTTCATTTTCTCGGCTCGTCGTAGTGTTGTACGTCACCGCGTTCTTGACGGTCAAAAGTTCAGAGAACTTTTGTGTGACCGTGTGTATGCAAGCCAAGCTTGAGCGGAATTCCATCGGAAAAACCGTCCAAGATTTTTTCGACGAAAATTCTGATCGTGTGTATGGGGCATTAGGGTAGCCTGACCCAAACCTCTAGGATAGCTTATTTGTGTTAAGAGAAAAGAGAAGAGTGGCAAGTTGTAGGAATCAGTCCAGATATATGGTCATTTTTATTGTCAAAACAAATGAATCCTCCAAAAAGCGGCAACCAGGCTAAAAAGTAAAAAATAAAAATTTGATGTAATAGTTATCTTAGTTCTACACTTCTGTATAAATAGATAATGGTTTGCTCAGGGAAATCCCATGTAGGCTCACACTGCGGGACCACGTGCAAATTGCAATCATTCCCTGACCTGCAGGCAAAATGCTCTTTAGAGATTTGTGAGGGTGCGATTAATTCTTAAATGGCACCCCTACGCATCAGAAACTGCAGCATGTTTTCAGGTGCATGAAACTGCATATTGCCGTGGCCCCATGCGGTTCTGTGTGGCTGCGTTTTTTTAAAAAGGGCCAGGGACTTTTTCCCTGCATTTCCCACAAGTAGAACAGCCGATTCAAATGCTACAGTGTGAACCTGGCTGTAAAAAAAAAAAAAAAAAAAAGAAAAAAAAAAAAGATATATATAATTAGTATGTGCAGTTTTCTACAGTGTGTCTTTTTTGTTTACAGAAAAAAAAATCATACATTGTGGGACCTGTGTTTTTTAATGCATTTTTCTATTCTTAGATGTTATCTTTGTAAAATAAACACTGTAGAAGCTTGTTAAGTTATTAGCGTAACAGAAGGCAGGGTGTGTAAGTTAAAGATGACACCCCTCCTGATCACTCACCATTTATTGTTTCTGTGGCATTGCCCAGATGCAGGGTGCTGAAGAAGGATGTGGTGGTAATGGTCTTATTAGTTGTATATGTAGAGCCTGTGAATTATTTATTTACATGTTAGAATCCAATCATTATCTGCATCCATATATAACTGACTGTTTGGGAAGCTTCAGATATTAAAAAAAAAAAACAAAAAAACATTTTTGAATTCCCACATTTTACCTAGTCGACAAACTTAAAGAAATGTTTCCTACCCTTGTTGCATAATGAAGAGAATTTCTAATGTAAAGGGAAATCCCTTGTTATAGTGGAAACATGCTCCTTTTTCTCTCATTTCCCTTTCCCCTTCCATCCATATGCTCATATTGTAACAACAAACAACTTATGACCTGCAGATGTGCCCTGATTTGGAGTCAGTTGGAGTGTTGGTGTGATTAGTTAAAGTTGGTGCACACTTTCTCATGTAATAGTTAGTAAATCACCCTGCACTCAGAATCATCTTTGAAGACCCCCCTCTATCCCTGCGCTAGAGGAATCACTGCATGGATTGTGTTGATGAAATATTCTATTACATTTGAAAATCTCTTTTTAGGATGTTAAGCAAAACTGTCACTTAAAGCAATATTAAAACAATATATAATATATTGCAGCTTATCAATCATTAGATGTGGTGGATGCATTAGTTTTCTCTTTTTTTAGGCTTTTCCCCCCTCTGTTTTCACCTGGTGATCTGGCCGGTAACACATCTCCTTTATTAGAATGCCCCTACTCTGAATGAAGGAGCACAAGGGCCGCCCTTGGTCAGCAGCAATGTCAGTCTGGGTGGAGAGGAGTGTAATGCCGCGTACACATGGTCGGACTTTTCGGATACAAAAGTCCGACAGCCCGTCCGACAGGCTTTCGACGGAATTTTGGCGGACTTGCGGCGGACTTTCTAACGAACGGACTTAACTACATACGATCACACAAAAGTCCGACAGATTCGTACGTGATGACGTACAACCGGACTAAATTAAGGAAGTTGATAGCCAGTAGCCAATAGCTGCCCTAGCGTCGGTTTTTGTCCGTCGGACTAGCATACAGACGAGCCGATTTCTGGGTCCGGCGGAGTTACAATGTAAAGATTTGAAGCATGTTCCAAATCTAAAATCCGTCAGATTTGCGACTGGAAAAGTCCGCTGAAGGTCCGGTGAAGCCCACACACGATCGGATTGTCCGCCAGCTTTGGTCTGTCGGCGTATGTCGGACCAGTCCGGTCAAAAAGTCTGACCGTGTGTACGCGGCATTAGATGGACGGAGTCGTCTCCCATTTTTTTTTTAGCGGGCCTCATCGGACCAGGAGGTAGGGGGGTGTAAACGGACACAAGTCTGTTTACACTCCATAGGAATGCATGGACCTTAGGATCAGGTCAGCCTGAAAAACTGACAGGCAGACATGATTGGAAAAGAACCTAACACTTAAAAGTGTCACTAAAGACTATTTTTATTTTTATTCTTGGATATAACGGCGAGGTAATAACTCTAGTCAGGTTTTCTAGCTGCCTGTGTGCCCGTTAGGGAGATTCGCCCTTACCGTTATCATCGAAAGTGAAAGTAAAAAAAAATCTCAGATTTTGGGTTGACATCAGAACAGGAATAGAGGGAACATCTTCCAATGGGGGCCACTAGTTCTCTCACTTTGGAGGGATTTCCTTTCACTTCCTGTTTTGGCTATGGGACAGGAAGTGAATGGTAAGATCCACATTTGGACACAGATGGCAAAAAAAAAAAAAAAATCTGACAGGGGTTATAACTCTCCCTTACTCTATGCAAAAAAAAAGTTTTGCCTTAGTGCCATTTTTATTAATAACTTGAAAAATCCCTTTTTTTAATGTCGTGAGTGCTGGCCATCTCTTTTACACAATTTGCTGGATTCCCAGCATGCTTTGCAGCTTCTCCTCCTTTGTTTACTTTCAGTTTCTAAGAACTACATATCCCATGGTGGCGGTGCCTTGCTGCCTGCAAGCAGTTATTTCTGTACCACCATTGCCTCCTGAAACTCCTCCTCTCAAGCCCCTTTCACATGAGTGCATCCTGAAAATCGCGCTACTTTGACACAACTTTGTCGCAACTTAAGGGAATGCCTGTGTGATCTTGAGGTCTATAGATCTCAAGTCGCATCAAAGTCGGACCAAAGTAGTGCAGGGACTACTTTGAAGTCACTGCGACTTGAAGTTGCACAGATTTGAACGGTACCCATTGGAAATCATGGGGTACGACTTGTCATGCCACTTTGCAGTCCCACTGATAGGGCATAGTAAATACGTGTCTCAGACTTCATGGAATTAAATATTTACAACTTTACAAACCTCAGGATTGAACAGATTAATAGGAAGAAGCTAGAAATAGTTGAAATACAATGATGACATTATTATATGATTTTACATTTTGACCATTAATAAGCTTGAATTTTTTTTTTCACTAATTTGTAAACTTTAATTTGTATCCCTAGACTGACACTAAACTAATATTCTACACTGACAATTGAAGCAAAATAGCCCAGTATAGCACACTAACTAATAGCACTGAACAGAGACCTGTTCTATCTCCACGCTGAAATCACACTGAAAATGGCTGCCATTTAAAGAATACCTTTATACTGTGGGGTGGGAATGAGCCATGATTGGATAAAGTCATGATGACAGTGTCCAATCATGACTCTGACAGTGCTCTGTGCCCTGATTGGCTCAAGCTTTCACTGCTTCAGCCAATCAGGGCTTGTAATGCACTGTTTAGCCCCGCAATGCATTGTGGTCGGTTCAGGGGGGGCGAACAAACGGTCAAACAACCCGTTTGTTCGGCTGTTCGCCTAACACTCGAACTTATGCTCGGGCCAAACTGTTCGCCCATCCCTATATATGTATTCAGGTGTAATTCAATGGTTGTATTACCAAAGGGGGATTCCTAAAAAAAGTAACCACTAAGTGTACCTATGACATTTTGATGCAGTATATGTTATTACACGTTTACTGTTGCTACAACTAACTGAACAGCAGACTTTTATGAGCTGGTCCATATTACAGTCTAATAAATGTTTCCTTATTACTATATTTAACAGCTAATGCCAGGAGGGATTTTCTTACAAATAACAGTATGATTGATGTTGTGCCCTCCTGTTTTTTACTGTCAATAAGGGAAATGTCTATGCAATATTCCTTACCCGTACTGCTGGTGTCATTAGTGGTAGATGCAGATGCATGTGGACTTGTTGCATTAATTAAACTAGTACTGTGTTCTGTGTGTGTCTCTTTGGATATTTCAGTGGATATACTGCTGGTAGCTGGAAAAAAGCACATGTAAATGCATTAATAAACTTCAAAGCCACAAAATCTCTGCGCTTAGGACAGATGACAGAGGAGAGAGAAAAGGGGGGGAGAGAGAAGAAGAAGGAGGATACAGAGAGAAGATGCAGGGGGAGTATACCCCAAAGATGAGAGAAGAGGGGAGAGGGAAAAGGAGGGAGGAAATAGCCAAAAGAGAGAATCTAAGGTGTGCTGCCTCCCCTAGTTAAGCCCTCAAAGAGGACTAACATGTATAAAGGAATGTAAATGGGGGTATGGCGCTCCCTTGTGAGGGGTATGAGTGATACAGTATATGTGATACAGTAAGTGCTGAAGAAGATTAATGAATTATTATATAGTATGTGACATACACAAAGGGTGAAGGGTGTAATAACTCATAAGGGATTAACCCTAAAACATTATTAGGAAATGTGAACCAAAAACCATGTGATGAACAACCCTTATATATATTGCATACTCATGTATAACAAATGTAAGGTAGTGGCAAAAATTGACCACTAGATGCTGCTGCTATATAAACAATGCAGCTAATGTGATGTATACAGCGTGTTAAAAAAGTGAATGACAAATGCAATCAAATCCAAAAAATAAATAATAAAACAAAAAATTATATAGAATAAAAGAAAAAACCAAATCGCAAAAAGTCTGTTCAAAGGTGGTACGTCCCAAATTGTAAGTATCAGGAAAAAAGTTCCAAGAGCTTTAGTGACTGTAGTGCCCACAAAGGTGAATATCCGTGACTTCTGTGCTCCCCTTTTGGCTCCCCACTCACCAGCTCCCAGTACCCCTGCAGGGGTGACAGACACTTTAAGATCCCAATGCCGTCCTTTTGGTCGGTGTCCCGTGGTTGCTGAGAAATGATATCCTCTCCCCCAAGAGTTCCAGGTTACCGCTTCATACCACGTCCAATAAGGGGATCACCAGAGAAATCCTCCCAGATGAGTCAAAATCCATATGCGGATCTCCGCACAAGCTCTTTGCTCTCACTTCCTCTTCCCAATCAATGGTGGGTAATCCAGATGGCTCTTTTCTTAATGGTAATTCAGCTCATTAACATCCAAAGAAACAAATCACCTCCCAGCTTGGCTCAAGATTCCATGAGTTCAGGACTGCGACAAAGTACCCCATGATTAGTGGGTCCTACACTATCCATAGCAGGATCTCCCAATCTATGGATAGTGTAGGACCCACTAATCATGGGGTACTTTGTCGCAGTCCTGAACTCATGGAATCTTGAGCCAAGCTGGGAGGTGATTTGTTTCTTTGGATGTTAATGAGCTGAATTACCATTAAGAAAAGAGCCATCTGGATTACCCACCATTGATTGGGAAGAGGAAGTGAGAGCAAAGAGCTTGTGCGGAGATCCGCATATGGATTTTGACTCATCTGGGAGGATTTCTCTGGTGATCCCCTTATTGGACGTGGTATGAAGCGGTAACCTGGAACTCTTGGGAGAGAGGATATCATTTCTCAGCAACCACGGGACACCGACCAAGAGGACGGCATTGGGATCTTAAAGTGTCTGTCACCCCTGCAGGGGTACTGGGAGCTGGTAAATGGGGAGCCAAAAGGGGAGCACAGAAGTCACGGATATTCACCTTTGTGGGCACTACAGTCACTAAAGCTCTTGGAACTTTTTTCCTGATACTTACAATTTGGGACGTACCACCTTTGAACAGACTTTTTGCGATTTGGTTTTTTCTTTTATTCTATATAATTTTTTGTTTTATTATTTATTTTTTGGATTTGATTGCATTTGTCATTCACTTTTTTAACACGCTGTATACATCACATTAGCTGCATTGTTTATATAGCAGCAGCATCTAGTGGTCACTTTTTGCCACTACCTTACATTTGTTATACATGAGTATGCAATATATATAAGGGTTGTTCATCACATGGTTTTTGGTTCACATTTCCTAATAATGTTTTAGGGTTAATCCCTTATGAGTTATTACACCCTTCACCCTTTGTGTATGTCACATACTATATAATAATTCATTAATCTTCTTCAGCACTTACTGTATCACATATACTGTATCACTCATACCCCTCACAAGGGAGCGCCATACCCCCATTTACATTCCTTCATGCATTAATAAACTTGCCAGGCCCTGAATAAAATATTGCTTAAACGTTTTGACGATTGGTATAGATGTTGCAAAATGGATTTCAAAATTGATATTTGTTTATAGGACAAGTGGTTGAAGGACAACTGCACCTTTATTTACAAAATCAATATTGCAATGAGCCTTGCCCACTTATTAAATCAGTAGTATAAATGGTATACCCTTTTTCCACATAAAGTAAGATTTTGCCTTGTGTTTACCAACCAAAATGGTGGCTGCTTACATCATCACTAACTGGATACAGGATATCACCTGTATACTTGATCCGCCACGTATTCTGGATGATCAGTTGAGCCCCATACACATGATAGGACTTTGTACAAACTTTCCTGTGGATTTTTGTACAAAGGGCGTTGGCCATAAGTTTGTATTGCATACAGACGGCAGGACTTTTCCAGCCAACTTTCACCAAATCACGTGGTTTTTCAACTCTTTACCACCACCCTTTGGTCAACTTCTGTATTGTTGTCTGATATTCACCCCCCTCCCCCCAATCACCCACCCCCCCATGTTGAGGGCATGTGGCCTGGTACAGCTCAGAAGGGGGCGCTTGCTTGTCCCTGCCCCCTTTCCTGACCGGCCGGGCTGCGTGCTCGGATAAGGGTCTGGTATGGATTTGGGGGGACGCCGTTTTTTAGGCATAGAGGTTCACCTTAAAATCCATACCAGACCTAAGGGCCTGGTATGCCCCCAAAGGGGAATTCCCTCTCGCGCTCGCCGCAATAGGAAAATGTGTTTTTCCTATTGCAGCCAGCGCGAGATGTACAGTACCCTGTCACCGAGAACCAGCGCGATAGGTTCGCGCCGGAAACATTCTCGCAGCAGCGTACTGTAGTTTGTACAAAAGTCCGATGCTTTTGTGTACACACGATCGGACTTTGCTCCATCGGACTTTTGTTGCCGAAAAGTTTGTGCGTTCGCACAGCCAACAAAATGGAAACAGAAAAAGTTTGTCCAATGGAGCGTTCACACGGTCGGATGTTGCTCCAAAACAGCTAATTTGCATGTTTGCTGTCAAAAAGTCAGATCGTGTGTACGGGCCTTTAAAGAAAATCTTCAGGTTTGTTTTTTTGTGTTATGTTATGTTTTTGTGCAAAAAACTCAATAATAAAGAAGTACTGTAGCTGCTGACTTTTTAAAAAAAGGACACTTACCTGGCCAAGCATCCATCGCCGCCCTCATCGGGGCTGGTTCTTCACCAATCTTTGACTCCCCAGCACCGGCATGTTTACCAAGGGAAGCCACTCCTTGCCGGCCAGCTTTCCACTGCGCATGCACGAGCTGCGCTGTGCTTTGTGAATGAACTCACAGCCCTCTGGGACCTGTGATGTGTCCCTGAGGGCTGGGGGGGCGAACTTCGTCCTGGGTCGTCTAGGCGATCCGAGTGGAAATGGGAGCTGATGAAAGATTTGTATTCCCAAAATATGTAATTATTTTTTTATGATATGTACGTGTCATGTTTTCATGTTTAGAGTAGAGAGAAGCCTTTCAGAGTACGAGTTATGTAGATAACAGTAGCTGTCTATGCGGCAACACATCATCTCAGAAGCATGTGGCTTAAAACGGAAAGAAGATAAACATGAGAGGAAAAATGCTTTTCTCGTCTCTGATGCTTTTTGGTTCTGTTCCCACAACCTAGCAGCCCAGCAGCTGTGGGAACAAGAAATGTACATAGATCTAAAGAACTGCTCCTTTGCACTGTACCTCTCTTCTGGTTTACCCTTGTTATTGTGTAGACAATGAGGGAAGAGGAGCACAAGGTTTCAAACTTGACTTTTGCTATGGCAACCCATGTAAAATGAAGCCCTTCCCTGGCCTGCGAGGCTGCATGCTCAGATAAGGGTCTGGTACGGATTTCTGGGGGGACCCCATGCTTTTTTTAAATAGTTTTTTGTGTTGGATTCCCCACGTAAAATTCATGCCAAAAACAAAAGGCCTTTTATGGAATTTGGGTGGACACCACCGTTTTCTGGGGGATTCTTGCATGGGGTCCCCTTAACATCTACACCAGACCCTCATTAGGAATAAGGGAGTGGTATATATTTTAGAAGGAACCCCGCACTTTTTTTTTTTGTGCGTGGGTCCCCGGTTAACATGCTGGACTGGTATGTTAATTGGCTCATGTCTAAATTGACCCCAGTATGTGTATGTATGAATGCGAGTTAGGGACCTTAGATTGTAAGCTCCTTGAGGGAAGGGACTGATGTGAATGTACAATATATATATATGTGTAAAGCGTAAAGCATTGAACAAATTTTCAGGCTATATAAATACCTGTAAAAAATGCAGCCCCAAATTTATTCTGCAGAAGAACAATGACCCCAAACATACGGCCAATGTCATTAAGAACTATCCTCGGTGTAAAATAGAACAAAGAGTCCTGGAAGTTTCAGTAGCATATGGAGTGAATGGTGCACTCATAGATCTCAGCAGCAACACAATTTTGACATATAGCATTTATACAGTGCCTTGAAAAAGTATTCATACACCTTGAAATTTTCCACCTTTTGTCATGGTATAACCAAAAACGTAAATGTATTTTATTGGGATTTTATGTGAGAGACCAACACAAAGCGGCACAAAATTGTGAAGTGGAAGACAAATAAATATGTGAAAAGTGTGTGCATGTATTCAGCCCCCCTGAGTCAATACTTTGTAGAACCACCTTTTGCCTCAATTACACCCCTCACATTTTTGTAAATATTTTATTCTATCTTTTCATGTGACAACACTGAAGAAATGACATTTTACTCCAATGTAAAGTAGTAAGCGTACAGCTTTTATAACAGTGTAAATTTGCTGTCCCCTCAGAATAACTCAACACACAGCCATTAATGTCTAAACCGCTGGCAACAAAAGTGAGTACACCCCTAACTGAAAATGTCCAAATTGGGCCCAATTAGCCATTTTCCCTCCCCGGTGTCATGTGATGTGACACATTAGTGTTACAAGGTCTCAGATGTAAATGGGGAGCAGGTGTGTTCAATTTGGTGTTATCGCTCTCACTCACTCATACTGGTCACTGGACGTTCAACATGGCACCTCATGGCAAAGAACTCTCTGAGGATCTGGAAAAAAGAATTGTTGTACTACATAAAGATGGCCTAGGCTATAAGAAGATTGCCAAGACCCTGAAACTGAGCTACAGCACGGTGGCTAAGACCATACAGCAGTTTAACAGGACAGGTTGTACAAGCTGTACACTCACTACTTTACATTGTAGCAAAGTGTCATTTCTTCAGTGTTGTCACATGAAAAGATATAATAAAATATTTACAAAAATGTGAGGGGTGTACTCACTTATGTGAGATACTGTATATACACACTCAGATACGTGCATACACACTCAGATATACATACAATCAGATACATGCATACACACTTGGATATATATACAGATACATGCATACACACACTTAGATATATATAATCAGATACATGCATAAACACTCAGATATATACAATCAGATACATGCATACACACTCAGCTATATACAGATACATGCATACACACTCAGATATATACAGATACATGCATACACACTCAGATATATACAGATACATACATGCACTCAGATAGGTATAAATTCACTAGACACAACCACAACATACTGTGAGATGAATACATACATACATATGTAGCCTGGTAATGGGCAGCCAGCTTTACTCCTCCCCTCTGTCCCATAGTTGCCAACATTGTAAAAAAAATTATAGAGATACTTTTTTGGCTGTAGGCGGAGTCTTATTATAATTAGGGGGGGGGCATGCATTTGTAGGCGTGACATAGCAAAACAAGAAAAATGCGGCACGCGCAGCGCGCCTCTCCGACAAATTAGCGTGGTTTATGTTAATAGTGGGCGTGGCTTATATGGGCTTGGTTCAAATGGGGGTGTGGTTAGCATCTGAGATGAATGAGAGATGGAGAAAGAAAAGGCAAAAGAGGGAGGGAGGGAGAGAGAAAGAAGGAAAGAAGGAGGGAAGGAGAGAGAAGGAAGGAAAGAGGGATGTAGGGACAGCAGGCCCAGATCCTACACCACAATAGAAATGTGTATTCTAGCAGATAAAGATACTCCAAACACCTGGTGTTAGCGCTTCAACCATCCCAGCACCATGGTTGTTGTGGTGTCAGGATGATTGAAGCGCATTATCATTATTATTACATTGTAATATAGAATGAAATCATTCAACTCACCATAAGCCATAGTCAGTGGGACCCCTGAGCATGTCACCTGCCACGTCGCCTGCCACCAGATGCCATCAGGTGCCCCCAGCAAAGTCCATCCTTGCATCAGGTGCCCCCAGCAGAGTCTGTCCTTACATCAGGTGTCCCCAGCGGAGTGCCACTTACATCAGGTGTCCCCAGCGGTCAGTGTCCCCAGCGGAGTGCCTCTTACATCAGGTGTTCCCAGCGGAGTGCCTCTTAAATCAGTGCCCCCAGCGGAATGCCTATTAAATCAATGCCCCCAGCGGAGTGCCTCTTAACAGGTTTTCTTCTAAGATTGCCTTGTATTTGGCTCCATTCATCTTCCCATCAACTCTGACCAACTTCCCTGTCCCTGCTGAAGAAAAGCATCGCCACAACATGATGCTGCCACCACCATGTTTCACGGTGGAAATGGTTTGTTTAGGGTGATGTGCAGTGTTCGTTTTCCACCACACGTAGCATTTTGCTTTTAGGCCATAAAGTTTAATTTTGGTCTCATCTGACCAGAGCACCTTCTTCCACATGTATGCTGTGTCCCCTACATGGCTTCTCACAAACTGCAAACTGGGCTTCTTATGGATTTCTTTCAACAATGGCTTTCTTCTTACCACTCTTCCATAAAGGCCAGATTTGTGGAGCGCACAACTATTAGTTGTCCTGTGGACAGATTCTCCCACCTGAGCTTTGGATCTCTGCAGCTCCTCCAGAGTTATCATGGGCCTCTTGGTTGCTTCTCTGATTAATGCTGTTCTTGCCCGGCCTGTCAGTTTAGGTGGACGGCCATGTCTTGGTAGGTTTGCAGTTATGCCATACTTCTTCCCATTTTTGGATGATAGATTGAACAGTGCTCTGTGAGATGTTCAAAACTTGGGATATTTTTTTGATAACCTAAGCCTGCATTAAACTTCTCCACAACTTTATCCCTGACCTATCTGGTGTGTTCCTTGACCTTCATGATGCTGTTTGTTCACTAAGGTTCTCTAACCAACCTCTGAGGGATTCACAGAACAGCTGCATTTATACTGAGATTAAATTACACACAGGTGGACTCTATTTACGAATTAGGTGACTTTTGAAGGCAGTTGGTTCCACTAGATTTTAGTTAGGGGTATCAAAAGGGGGCTGAATACAAATGCACGCCGCACTTTTCAAATATTTATTTGTAAAAAAAATTGAAATTTATTTATTATTTTCCTTCCACTTCACAATTATGTGCCACTTTGTGTTGGTCTATCATATAAAATCCCAATAAAATACATTTATGTTTTTGGTTGTAACATGACAAAATGTGGAAAATGTCTAGGGGTGTGAAGGCACTGTGTGTGTGTATGTGTATATATATATATATATATATATATATATATATATATATATGAAAATTGAAATTGATCAGTCCTGATGTACTGTACTGATGGCCTATCTCATTTCTTGAGGCCTTAAAATGCCAGGACAGTACAAATACCCCTAAATGGCCCAATTTAGGAAAGTAGACAGTCCAAGGCATTTAAAACGAGCCATAGTGAGTTTTTTGAAGTTGTAATTTTTTGTCACAATATTTTTTAAAATAAACAGATCTCGGTTTGATCAGATGATTTTGAGGGCAGAGGAGAACCCTGGGGTCTTTCTGTCACTGGGGACAGTGTAAAAAAATAAATGTAAATGAAAAAACAAAAGTTAAAGCTCCCCCGTCTCCCTGTGCTCATGCGCAAATGCAAATATGTACGACGGCTCCACAGCACGCATCTGTAAATGGAGATCACACCACATATGTGAGCTAATGTCAGCACGAGGCATTACTGTATATGGCGGCATGTCGGCACGATCCCGCGAACCATCATAGCTGTACATTGGATAGCAGGTGCATGCAAGCTGCACTGCAGGGGTGCCGATGCGCATGGCTGGCGGTCGCGATGACAAATCCCTGTTCTGTGAGGAGAGGCAGATCGTGAGTTCCTACTAGGAACAACGATCTGTCATCTCCTCTAGTCAGTCCCCTCCCCCTACAGTTAGAGCACACCTAGGGAACACAGTAAACCCCTAGATCACCCCTAGTGTTAACCCCTTCCCTGCCAGTGACATTTACACAGTAATCAGTGCATCTTTATAGCACTGATGGCTGTATAATTGTCAATGGTCCCAAAAACGTGTCAAAAGTGTCTGATCTGTCCGCCATAATGTCGCAGTCCTGATAAAAAGAGCAGATCACTGCCATTACTAGTAAAAAAAAGAAAGCTAATAATAAAAATGCCATAAATCTATCCCCTATTTTGTAGATGCTATAAATTTTGCGCAAACCAATCAATATACGCTTATTGTGATTTTTATTACCAAAAATATGTAGAAGAATACATATCGGCCTAAACTAAAAAAAAAATTGCTTTTTAAAAAAAAAATTGGGGGTATTTATTATAGCAAAAAATACAAAATATTGTGTTTTTTTCCCAAATTGTCGCACTTTTTTTGCTTATAGTGGAAAAAATAAAAACCGCAGAGATGACCTAATACCACCAAAAGAAAGCTCTATTTGTGGGAAAAAAAGGACGTCAATTTTGTTTTGGGTACAGCGACACATGACCGCAATTGTCAGTTAAAGCGACCCAGTGCCGTATCGCAAAAAATGGCCCGGTCATTGAGCAGCCAAATCTTCTGGGGCTGAAGTGGTTAAAGCATCGATGGAGATTTTTAAGTACCGTAGTTTTTTGCCATTAAAGTGTGACATGTTAGGTATCTATTTACTCAGCTTAACATCATCTTTTATATTTACCAAACACTAGTGCTTGTGTGCACTAAAATTCAATAAAGTGTTTTTTGGGGTTTTTTTTGTTGCGTTTGAAATACTGCTGTGCAAATATCGTGTGTAAAAAAAATTCCAACTAACATTTTTTGGTACTATGGCTGGACGGGAAGCTGTTATTGATAAATGATAGAGCTTGCATGAACAATTACACTATTTTGGTTTGTTTGTCAGGAAAAGTTATCATGCAAGCCTGTAAAATTACTTAAAGATCTTACCTCTACTTGTTAAAGTACTGGAAGCAAGCGTCGTGGTGTCTGTTCTTGTGGTAGAAGAGGATGCTGATGTTGTTGCTTTATCTGGCAAGAAAAAAAAAATATGTTCATACTTCTTTCCAACACTTTTGGCATCATGAATTAGCAAAATAAGGCCTCATGTACACTGCTGCTGGTAAACGGACGTTTAGGAGCAGTTGGGTGTTTTTTTCAGCTGCCCCTGAACTCTCCTCTGTTATCTTATCAGCACATGTACACAGGGTCGTTTATAGTCGTTTCCAGGCATTTGAGGTTAGAAGCATTTTTTGGAAATCAAAAAAATGCTTTCAGGACAGATGTTTAAAGGCATTTGAAACACCAAATGCTTGTAACAACTTGTAAATACGGTAACTCGTGTTTAGCCGCGTTTCGTTTTACAGGCGTTTTTATTGGAGATACATTTCTGACCATTTGCAATGCAAAAAATGCTTCTAAGCGCAAACGCAGCTAAACGCGGCACAACAGAAGTTTTTAAACCTAGCTGTCAATTGTTCCATTGCTCAGCAGAGGTTTAAAACGTCCCGTGTACATGAAGCCTAAGACCCGGTTCACACAGGGGCGACTTGTCAGGCGACTTAGCCGCCTGACAAGTCGCGTTCCGTTCAATGGAACCGTTCTAATGGGAGCGACTCAAGTCGCTCCAACTTAGAAAAAGGTTCCTGTACTACTTTTGGGGTGACTTCAGGCGATTTGCATTGACTTCTATACAGAAGTCATTTTGCAAGTTGCCTCTGAAGTCGTGTGCAGGTCGCCTCTGTGAGTCGCGCTGCAAGTCGTGCCGCCCCTGTGTGAACCGGCTCTAAGAGTGGATATAAGATAGCAGCAGGTGGGACTAGATCATGGAAGTAGAGAGAGAAGGTACCAGGAAAAGATTCAGACAACAGGGAAAAAAAATTGTCAGCAGGAGCAAAAAGTGGCTAGAGGATGGAGAAGGGAGGTATTACCAGCCAATTATTGATGTGAGACGGACGAGAGGAAGCAGCAAAACATCGACAGATGGAACCGAGTAGACCCACAAACTTATGTATGAACTTCAGTTCCTCCTTCCTGAGAGCAGGAACAACAGTTCATACATTTTCCCCACTTGCATACCTCCCAACATTTTGAGATGGGAATGAGGGACGCCTACTAGCAAATGTTTGTAGGCATAGGACACGCCCCTTAAGGGGAAATCATTTTTTGAAAAAAGGTTAATTAAATCCACCAGGGCTTTTTTTTAGCACTACTATTCCTTTATATTGGCTTTTAAAATTGACAAATGCAGCAATTTAGAATTTGCATAAAAGTTTGGGAAACACTTTTGAAAGATAAAAAGTGAATTTGATATACAATATATAGATCAGACCAAAATGAGGGATAAATGAGGAGGAAAGAGGCACATTGCTGCCAAATCAGGGACAGTCCCTCAAAATCAGGGACAGTTGGGAGCTATGCACTTGCGTGAATTAGAGGTGTAATTTTCTGTACCATCCAGAACATATTGATGTACATAAGGTTGGGCCTAGTAGGAAGGCAGCATAATTTAAAATAATGGAACTCCAGCACATTACCTAAAAGCATAATTCACCTTTGCCAAAATACTGCCAATGCAGTTATAGTCGGCCATAGACAATTTGAATTTCTGCCGATTCCGCAGGGACAGGCACAGATTAGAAAACCATGTATGGGCAAGGCTGATTGTACCCAAATTGATTGGATTTTTTATGCGATTATTGCCAGCAGTTATAGCTGCTAGCAATAATCACTGTGTGTTCTCCCGGAGAACACAACAGCTCCGCAGGAGGGATTCCCCCATCAACACTGACTGGGCTTTTTAAGAGCTAATAGGTAAATTTTGTAAATAAAAGCATAGGACGATGGGCCCTGGCAT
Source organism: Lithobates clamitans (assembly GCA_037952925.1). Lineage (NCBI taxonomy): Eukaryota > Metazoa > Chordata > Amphibia > Anura > Ranidae > Lithobates > Lithobates clamitans. Next base: position 1,214,469 of record JBBGZY010001256.1, read on the forward strand.
GGGGACATGTACCAATGCCAAATAATTAGATCACAGGTGAAACAATAGTGTAAAAATTGGCCAGCAACAGGAATTTTTTTTTTATTAAAAGAGAATTGCCCAAAATGTACAAGAGGCAGAGAGTACAGGCAGATATTTTCCTGCACCTCATTTTTATTGTTTATTTTTCTGAAAATGACCTTGCCTACTTGTGTATCTACAATTTTAATTTCATTCAATATAGTTGATATTTTACTTATAATAACAGGGCTGGACAACAGACATTAGGAAGTAAAAAAAAAAAAAATCACTGGGGGAGGGGGGATTTACTAAAACTGGTTCACACAGAATCTGGTGCAGCTGTGCATAGTAATCAATCAGCTTCTAACTTCAGCTTGTGCAAATAAACATTGACAATAAAGCCTGGAAGCAAATTGGCTACTATGCACAGCTGCACCAGGTTTTGTGTGCACCAGTTTTAGTAAATCTCCCCCCACAGTGTGATGAGGTCAAATTCAATAATATACAAGATTCAATTTACTACTTGCATAGATGTGTGCCCCAAATGAAAGGGACTTGCCTCCACAGGGATGCACGGAACATCTGTGCATACCTTTGTGGGCAAACAGTGCCCTCTCACAGACGTACTAACATGTAAACGAGGTCTAACTGTTGTATCAGTATACAATATACCTGGTATTATTATGCACTTCATGAGGTTGATTTACTAAAGGCAAATAGAATGTTCTCTTTAAAAGGAACGTTGCACTTTGGAAGGGAATTATCCCCAGAGTTTAACCGCTTGCCGACCGTATACTGTATATATACGGCAGGAAGGCGGCTATCCTGGGCAAAATCACAAACCTGTACGTGATACTGCACTTCTAGGTCTGGGGCGCACAGCAAGTCACAGGCGACCCTCTTCCGCTGTGATTGGACACAGCAGGAACCAATGAGTGGGTCTGGCAGGTGCGATGTCCGCCAATCGTTTGGGACACAGGCAGAATGGCGGTCTGCCCATGTAAACAAGGCAAATAGATGTTCTGTGAAAAGGGAAGGCTGTGATCCTGTGTTCCTACAAAGCAGAAACACAGACCTCTGCCTTCCCATAGTACAAGCACTTCCCCCACAGTTAGTGAGCACTCCGTAGGCACACATTTAACACTTTGATCGCCCCTGATGTTATCCCCTTCCCAGCCAGTGTTATTAGTACAGTGACGGTGCATATTTTTAGCACTGATCACTGTATTAGCGTCTCTGGTCCCCAAAAAGTGTCACTTAGTGTCCAATTTGTCCGCCGCAATGTCGCAGTCCCGATATGAGTCGCTGACCGACGCCATTACTAGTAAAAAATAAATAAAAATTCTGTAAATCTATCCCATAGTTAATAACTTTTGCGCAAACCAATCAATACACGCTTACTGGGATTTTTTTTACCAAAAATATGTAGCAGAATACATATTGGCCCAAATTCATGAAGAAATTAGATTTTTTTCCAATTTTTTTATTGGATTTGTTTTATAGCAGAAAGTAAGAATTTTTTTTTTTTTTTTTTTGTTCATAGCGCAAAAAATAAAACTTGTAGAGGTGATCAAATACCACCAAAAGAAAGCTCTATTTGTGGGGGGGAAAAAAGTCATACATTTTATTTGGGTACAGCGGCGCACAACCATGCAATTATCATTTAAAGTAGCGCAGTGCCGTATCGCAAAAAATGGCCTAGTCATAAAGGGGGGGGGGGTAAACCTTCTGGAGGGCAAGTAGATAATCAATGAGATGAAGCTCTGCTGGCTACCATCCAATCATGTGCATGTGGGTATTTTTTGCAAATTGAAATTACACCACATTAACTAAATCCTGGGGACAATTTTCTTTGCACAGTGCAACTTCCTTTGCAAAATGGCCTATTTGCCTTAGTAAATCGACCCCTATATGTCTATAAGTATATTGAATATAGTTTTACAAGCAAAAAAACATGTATTATTGGGAAAGTCCATCAAATATAACTGTCTGAAATATCGGTGTTTCTACAGGTTTCACTTATTGTAAGTGTCCATTACATGTATTTGTTGAGGTCGTAGTCATGGATACTTGTGGAGTGATGGTTTCAGAAAAGGTTGTTTCACCTGCAAGGAGATAAATAGAAAAAGAATAACTAAAATGGATCTAGCATAGGAATATAAAAAATAATGCATTGTTAAATATCAATAAAGTCGTTGTTGAAGCACATTAGTGTTCGGATCACCCCCTTATGTTATATTTGGCATGTAAAGGATGTTTGGGGCAATAGTAAAGGTGGCAAATATCTCAAAAATGGAAAAATAAAAAAAACATGCCAATAACCCTCCCCAAAAGGAGAAATGTTGTCTGGGTAATGTCAGTTTTTTATGTGAGCCCTTTAAATTACCGTAATCTTCTGTCCACTGAGTTTGAGTTTTTAGCCAGTTGGGGATTAAGGGAGTACCAGGTAGACCCAGCAAAACTTTAGTGAAATCCACATACGGTACCTATTATGTCAGTCCTAGACTACCACCACCACAACTGCTCATATCATTTTGACGGCCAATGTCATGCTCTGTATAAAATATCCAGTAGTTCACTTTGATAATCACTGTAACAGCCAGTTGAAGTGATAATTGACAATGGGAGAATTAATAAAAAGCGTCTGATACTGGCCTTAGATGAGTAGAAAAATGAACAAAACTTTGAACAAAAACTGAAACTTTCTTTTGATCTAATATTTGGTGGCCCAATAATTGTATCGGAACCTTGCCAGTGAACGTCATCAACGTTGTTATCAGCATTAAAAAAAAAAAAAAAATTTTGTTCGATTTCTACTACTATCCCTACTGGCTAGTGCATTTCACTTTTTTTTTTAACAAATGACCTACAAACAGTTAGAAAATCATTAATTTGAAAACAATTTTCCAATTTTTCTTCATTTCTGATCTTGAAACAGGAATTGATTGCCGCAGTAAGCACACTAAGCATTCAAAGATCGATTGGTCTACCAAGCTGATTTTTCATTTGAGTATCTCTGTATCTATAGCAGCCTTTTTTTAACCATGGGGTGCCTTCTGGGTTCTTCGGCGGTGTCCTGGCAAAATGCCTAAAAATTGCCCCAAATTGGCTAAAAATGATTAACAAGCCAGCAAATGGATCAAGCCTGCCAGGGGCAGACTGACCATTCGGGCACTCGGGCACTGCCCGAGGGCCCCATGCCACTAAAGGGCCCCATCAGGGTTGCCAGCCTCAAAAAAACCAGGGACAGTATGTAAAAATCTGTATCTTTTTAAAAATCCCAAGATTATAGCTGCCCCGCCTCTCCAGTACCTCTTCTGTGTGTGTATGTGTATTCTGTATGTGTATACTGTGTGTCTGTGTGTGTATACTGTATGTGTGTGTGTGTATACTGTGTGGCCCCATAATCTCCTATAGTCTGGGGGCCCCATAATCTCCTATTGCCTGGGGGCCCCATAATCTTCTCCTATTGCCCGGGGGCCCCATAATTTCCTATTGACCGGGGGCCCCATGAGTTGTCAGTCCGCCCCTGAAGCCTGCATTTTTGTTCTACAAAGTCACAGGTTTTTATTGTGCAGAATTGCAACCTTTGTTGCAACATTTGTTCAGGCCAGCCACTGGTATCCTAACATCTCATAATGGCATTGGTTAATAAGGAGGACGTCAGGCATGTGCCTCCTTATTTGCCCCTTCCCAGCCACAATGGAATACTAGTCAGTATCAATGTGCGAAGGTATACTGCTTTGGAAGAAAAAATCACCCCTAATGTTGGGTGTGCTACGTATGTGGATGATGCTATTAAACTATGGGATCATAGACAGAACAAGTAATATAATAAAACACACTACTGCAGCACCTGTGGTTTAATAGGCCGTGACTCTTTATTATAGGTATATATAATATATTTTATAACAGTTACAAAATAATTAATCTTTTAATAATCAATTTATTAATAACCACTTCAAATCATTTACATAGAAGTACTTATAGATATAGATATATATAGCTCAGCTATATAAAGCTCAAGCTAATACAGTACTTTTAAAAAAACAACATCCCAATACACACACCAATCCAAAATATCAGAAAAAACATCCCCTCTCGAGGAGAGGGATTTAAAATACCTCATAACAGGGCCACGACAAAGAAAAAAATAGGGAGGGTAGGGCGGGCAAGTTATAATAACAGTATCTTCTTTCCTCTGCCCGTTAATGATGCCTTTTTTTCTTTATATAGCCTACCTTGACTTGTGTATGACAACTTTTGATTGGTTGATTTAAAACTACCAATCAGTTAAGTATTAGCAATTTTTTTAACCTATCAAGTTATTTATATTGTCTGCCATGATCCCATAAGTGTTGGGATTGGGACATTCTGCCCCACCTGTCACTTTTATTAGTTTCGTTTTTTTCCATTTTAGAATGGGGTGCCCCAAAATGATGCCAAATTTTAAAGGGTGCCTTGATTTAAAAACACTGATCTATAACCAGCTTGAGACAAACTTTGTCTCAACTATGATTCAACTCAAGCACGGTCAATCAGCTGCTAACATTTTTATTTTCTAAACCGTTTGAAAAAAAATGAAAGCTAGAAGCTGACTGGTTGCTATGGGCAATGACAGCAGTTGAGATAGAATACTCAGATACTTTTTTAATATGATATCCCATACAAGCTCATGACTGCTGCTGAAGCTGTAAGCTGTTTTAACCATTTCAGTTCCAAGGCATTTACAAAGGTTGTGGATAGCAAGTGGTTAAAGTGGTTGTAAACCCCTCCATATACCCAGTAAAGCGATTAACCACAGGTGATACACAGTTATAAATAAAATCCTCCTAAATAAGATGTACCTGCAGTCTTCTCTACATCTGTTCAAAGTCCACAGTTTATAAAGCTTGTCTGAGCTTTCCGAAAAAAAAGGGGTGGAGAGCTGAAATTACACACTGCAGAGCAGTGGAGGAATGGGACTACCCCCTCCCTTCACACAGCACTGTCAATCAGCTAGAGATCCCTCCCCCGTCACCGTTTTTCTCTTGGTGTCAGAAAAAAAAAGTCAGAAGTGATTCATGCTGATAGCAGAAGAATGAGGCAGCAGACACATAGTTACACATAGTTACACATAGACACAAATTACACATAGTGCTCTTTATTGAGACAAGTACACACTATAGAAGGATATGCTTTGTTCATATTTTATGTCTGAGGTTTACAAACACTTTAAAGCTGTAATTCTCTACCAAACCTTTTCACCAACCTCAAAATTATTGTGTTTGACCATCTCTCACTGTAACTTTCCTTGCTAGAGGAGAAAAACATCAACAACAAGTCTGTGTTCAAAAAAAATAAGTAAAATCCTGTCTAAATTGTCCCTAGTATGTGTGCTTGAATGTGAGTTGGGGACCCTAGATTGTAAGCTCCTTGAGGGCAGGGACCGATGTGAATGTACAATATACTGTATATGTGTAAAGTGCTGTGTAAATTGACGGTGCTATATAAAGTACCTGAAAAAAATAAATAAAGCAAATTAAATAAAATGGCTAGATCAGGTTTGATATAGGTCATTATCAAGGTTAGTGTCAAGGTCAGGGTCAAAGATCACAGTCAGGATCAGTGTTTTTTTTAGGAGGAATTAAAGCTAAAAAGTCTTTTTCATTTAGCCCTGGTTCACACATGTGTGATTTCGGATGCGTTTTGAGAGTGCAAATTTGCATAACAGATGAAAAGGGATGGCTTCCTATGGCTAGTGTTCAGATATATGCGGGAGGATAGCAGTGCATTTTTGGACTGCGTGTTTTGGATTCGTATCCTATAGAGATCAATGGGAACTGTGAAAATCCAATGCGTTTTTCTAAAAGATCAGGCTTTTGCAGAGATAGATAGAGAGAGAGAAACACAGCTGCTGTTAATCCGCATCAAAAACGCGCTGTTGTTCACCCACAACCGCAGGGCAGAATCGCACTTCAAAACGCTGCGATTTTACAACACACATGTGTGAATGAGGGCTTTGTGTCAGTTGGATTTAGTGTCAATGCATTTTAGGTAGGATAAAAAAAATAAATAAAAATGTGCACTATTGTTTCTGGGTCCTACTAGGAGTTTAAACAGCAAATCACATACACATATGTGCTATCACTGCAATCAGTATTATTATTATTATTATTATTATTATACAGGATTTAGTAGAAGAATTTATTTTGCATTGTTCTTTGGTGGTGGTGGTAAATGGAAAGAAATATACAGTTAAAGTTTAATAAAGAAAATAGTTTTTAACAATTGTGGGTCAGGTTTCCTCTGATAATACAAAAAAAAAATCTGAAGATATCCATTGCTATTCCCTTTGCTAACTCATGCCAAAGTTGCAAAACTGGTTTCAGGTATTAAAGTATAACTAAAGGAAAAATTCTATTTTTAGTTTTATATAGAGTGGAAAGGCATAAGAACATCTGTGAGGGTTTTTTTTTATTTTTTTATTGCTGTCCCTGTTAGGGAGACTTGTCCTCTCTATTTGTTCTGTTTACTATTACCACAGAAAGTGAAAGAAAAGCCCACATTTTATGTTATCCCCAAAACAGTAATATAGGGGAAATCTTTCAATGAGGACACTAGGTCTGGTGACCCTGGTGACAACTAGGGATTCCCTTACTTTGGAAGGATTTCCTCTCATTTCCTGTTTTGGCTAGATGACAGGAAGTGAAGGGGAATCTCCCCTGTACTATATCCCAACTCTATGTAAAATGAAACAAAAAAGTTTTGCCTTTAGTTCTACTCTAAGATTTGTTTGGACCATAGTCATTAAAGGGTAAACTGGCATCACCACAAAGAAATGATACAGTTCAGTTCTCTTAACCATCTTTTTCCCTTTCTTTGCTATTCAAAAGCAGTGGTGGCAGGTGCTCCATGTTTTTTTTTTGGGGGGGGGGCAACAAACCTCCCCACTCACTTGCACCGCCTCCACCATAACCCCCCCCCCCCCGCGCACGGGAGGCAGATGAGAGCCGAGCCGAAATGAAAGGATGAGCTTGAAGAGGGAAGAGCCGGGGCTTCTCCTCCCGGCAGAACATGAAGTGAGTCCTGAGACTCCCTGGCCAATCAAGTCTCAGAACCAGCTTCTTGAGTGGCGGGGAGGAGAATCAGGAAGACAATAGCAACTATTAATTCACTATTGTCACACAAGTGGGTGGGCTCGGGGCGCAGTGCTCTGTGCCCCGAGTCACCCTTTTTTGAATTCAGTTAGAGCCTAATGCCGCGTACACACGGTCGGACTTTTCGGCTACAAAAGTCCGACAGCCCGTCCGACAGACTTTCGACGGACTTTTGGCGGACTTGCGGCAGACTTTCTAACGAATGGACTTGCCTACATACGATCACACAAAAGTCAGACGGATTCGTACGTGATGACGTACACCGGAGGAAGTTGATAGCCAGTAGCCAATAGCTGCCCTAGCATGGGTTTTTGTCTGTCAGACTAGCATACAGACGAGTGGATTTCTGGGTCCGGCGGAGTTACGACGTAAAGATTTGAAGCATGTTCCAAATCTAAAGTCCGTCAGGTTTGTGGCTGGAAAAGTCCGTCGAAAGTCCGGGGAAGCCCACACACGATCGGATTGTCAGCCGGCTTTGGTCCTTCGGCGTCCGTCGGACTTTTGTAGACGAAAAGTCCGACCGTGTGTACGCGGCATTCGGCTTTAAAGTGGTTGTAAACCCTTACAACACACTTTTTATACAGGTAAGCCTATAATAACCTGTAGCTGCCCGGGATATCTCCTAAACCTGCACGGTTTAGGCGATATCCCCTGTATTTGCATGTGCCAAGATCATCGGCACATGCGCACTGAAACAAACAGTGAGTGTGGCGTTACCGACGGCTCCCATGCGCATGCGCGGGAGTGACGCCATCGCGACTCCGGCCAATCACAGCGCCGGAAGTAACTCCGGAAGCGATGTCGGCCGCCGGAGCGGTATTCGAGGACGGCTGCAGGGTCTTCGATCTCAGGTAAGTAATTCATCCTTCATTCCAGGTACATCACATTCCCAGAGCCCACTGTGGGACACTGTTTTACACTTGTTTTCAAAGATTGGTGGAATAAGTAGTGAACAAAGTGAACTGTATTGTGATGACACAATACTACATTACTATAAACAAAAATAGAACGACAATTTTGAAAAAAAAACATTATTTTTTACTTTTTGCTATAATAAATATCCCCAAAAAATATATTAAATTTTTTTTTTTTCCTCAGTTTAGGCCGATACGTATTCTTCTACATATGTTTGGAAAAAAAAAATCGCAATAAGCATTTATTGATTGGTTTGCGCAAAAATTATAGCGTCTACAAAATAGGGGTTAGTTTTATGGTATTTTTATTAATAATTGTTTATTTACTAGTAATGGTGGCGATCTGCGATTTTTATCGTGACTGTGACATTACATTAGCATCTCCCTGTTCTTCCTCTCGTGAGACGATCGCAGGTATCCCCGCAGCTATCAAGTCCGTGGGACCCGCGATCCTACTCATGGAGCTTGCTGCAGGGTTGCGCACGCGACCACACGGTGGCAAATTCAAAGGGATGCACAGGTACGCCCATTTGCCCAGCCGTGCCATTCTGCCGACGTATAAGTACATGAGGCGGTCATCAAGTGGTTAATCCTCATGCTGCTATCATTAGTAAATAGGAACATATATCATATTTACTGTACTTGTTTTAAAATGTTTCCTTACATTTCTTTAGTTTCTGACCATCGGCATCCAGAGCACTGTGCATTAAAGGCCTCTCCTCCGAGTGACCACCATCCATCCAGAGCACTGTGTGTGTACATTACTGGCCTCCATTGACCACTGGCATCCAGAGCACTGTGCATTACAGGCCTCCCCTCAGAGTGATCACCGTCTGTCCAAAGCACTGTGTGTGTGCATTACAAGCCTCCTCTGACCACCGGCATCCAGAGCACTGTGCATTATAGGCCTCCCCTCAAACCTGAGAACACCATCCAGCACTGTGCAGCATTACAGGCCCCTCAGAGTGAGACCACCATCCCAGAGCACTATGCAGCATTACAGGCCTCTCAGAGTGAGACCACCATTACAGGCCTTCTCAGACCACCGTCCAGAGCACTGTGTAGCATTACAGCCACCATCCAGAGCACTGTGCAGCATCACAAGCCTCCTCAGACCACCATCTAGAGCACTGTGTGCAGCATTACAGGCCTCAACAGACCACTGTCCAGAGCTCTGTGCAGCATTACAGGCCTCCTCAGCTCAGACCACCATCCAGAGCACTATGTGTAGCATTGCAGTCACTGTACAGAGCACTGTGCAGCATTACAGACCTCCTCAGACCACCATCCAGAGCACTGTGCAGCATTACAGACATCCTCAGACCACCGTTCAGAGCACTGTGTAGCATTACATACACCGTCCAGAGCACTGTGCGGACCATTAAAGGCCTCCTCAGACTACTGTCCCAAGCACTGTGCAGCATTACAGGGCTCCTTAGCTCAGACCATCATCCAGAGCACTGTGTGTAGCATTGCAGCCACTGTCCAGATCACTGTGCAGCATTACAGACCTCCTCAGACCACCGTCCAGAGCACTGTGCAGCCTTACAGACCTCCTCAGACCACCGTCCACAGAACTGTGTAGAATTACAGCCCCTGTCCAGAGCACTGTGCACAGCATTACAGACCTCCTCAAACCACTGTCCAGAGCACTGTGCAGCAATACTGTCCCCCTCAGCCCAGAATACCGTCCAGAGCACTGTGCAGCATTATAGACCTCCTCAGACCACTGTCCAGGGCACTGTGCAGCATTACAAGCCTCCTCAGACCACCGTCCAGAGCACTGTGGAGCATTACAGACCTCCTCAGACCACCGTCCAGAGCACTGTGCAGCATTACAGTGAATGGCAAAAGCTCATATCATTGCATAACCTACTGTCGCCTTTTGCAGAACATGCTAAAACACACCAGAGTGACACCATGTCAATGTTCCTGGCTGTCCCTGCCCTCTTTGATCTACTCAGCCATCTTGAGGACTTTAAACAGAACACTAGCTACCAAGACCTTGCCACAATTGCACAGAGAATGAAAGGGAATGTAAACCAGAATTTTGCTTTATTCTTGGATCCAACTTATGTGTTCTCGCCACTTGCAGCAGCTGCTTGTTTTATCAACTCTACTGTCTGTGAAAACCTTGTTGATATGGGGGATGAGAATATTCAGGAACTGCTTTAAAAAGGCAGAGGAGTATGCCGTAAAAATTTACACACAGAGAGGGTATTCAGTGTCACAGGTGACCTCAATAGAGGCCAGCAGACTAGAGCCAGGGTCATGTTGGCACGAAGTGCTTTTTTTAAAATGAATCGAAACAAATAGAAGTGTTTTAGTTTCCAGGAATTTCTATTTCTAACATAAGAAGCATACATAATACTTGTGGGTTGTGCTTATTGCGATAGGAAGAATCAATGTTTTCAACAACCACAACTTTTTATCAACTCCTCTCTCTCTTAGCGTTGACAAATTTGAGAATAGAGGTAAATATCACACTAATGAAAAAGAAAAATAGATTAGTAACTGTCAAAAAGGGCAGCCTTATGTTGGTGTCCTACCCCTAGTAGTCTTTTTAGTATGATATTTACCTCTATTGTCATTGCGAATGCTGAGAGAGAGAGGAGTTGAGCAAAAGTGGTGACTGTTATAATCCACACACTAATGGCATTATTGTAGGCTGTGCACATTTTCTTTGAATTTATCTGAGAATTACAACTGTTGAAATAATAAACTGACAGTAAACTGATTCTTTTTGTAGAAATAAGCATTACCCTCGAGTATTGGTTTATTATGCTGTGCCAGACTGCCAGTGACAGTGTCTGTGTAGTGTGCTGTGTGCTTGTAGCTGCTGAAATGTTTTGCTGTGTTCTAAAAAGCCCAAAAACTCTTCCTATGATGATGCCACCATGCAGTGCACATTTACATGAACCTGAATAGTTCAAGAAACTGAACAGAACTTCTGTTCAGTTTCTTGAACTGTTACAGTTCATGTAAATGTGCACTGCATGGTGGCATCATCATGAAAATAGTTTTTTTATTTTTTTATTTTAATGTTACACCTCTGTCAAAAAAAAAGCAATATTCTTGTAAGGAAACTTGGTTTTGCTTAAACAAAGACGTTATATAACAACTAAATCTGTGTCTGTAGTGCATGTTCAAATCTTATTACCATAAATAATAACATATTTGATTTTTCACTCCAGGAGTATATAATGAGTTTGGAAATTGTAGAGAAATGCCTAAATAATGCATTACAATTAACTAAAAATTAGTTTTAGTCAACGAAAATGATTTTAGTCTACTAAAATGTACTGGAGATTTTAGTTGACTAAACTAAAACAATTGCATATGACTAAAATGGGACTAAAACTAAAATTACATTTTAGTCAAAAGGCTAATGCCGCGTACACACGAGCGGACTTTACGGCGGACTTTGCCCGGCGGATTTTTCGACGTACTTTACGACGGACTTTCTGAATGAACGGACTTGCCTACACACAATCCACCAAAGTCCGTCGAATTTGTACGTGATGACGTACGACCGGACTAAAACAAGGAAGTTCATAGCCAGTAGCCAATATCTGCCCTAGCGTGGCTTTTTGTCCGTCGAACTAGCATACAGACGACGGACTTTTCGACCGGACTCGATTTCAACGGATAAATTTTAAACAAGTTTCAAATCTAAGTCCGTCCAACTTTTGAGCAAACAAAGTCCGCTGGAGCCCACACACGATCGAATTGTCCGACAAAATCCAGTCCGCCGGGCAAAGTCTGCCGTAAAGTCCGCTCGTGTGTACGCGGCATAAGACTAAAACTAAATCGAAAATTGCTGCCAAAATTAACACTGTTGGCATCACTGATGTGCACAGATTGGCATCACTGATGGGCCCAGATAGATTGGCATCACTGATGGGCACTGTTGGGGCTGCGCTGATAATCAGTGCCCTGATTATCTGTACAGGTCTGCTCTCCTCTCCTTACTAGGGTTCCCAACTTTTCTTCAAGTCAAACCCGAACACTTTAGCCGTGCACAGCAATCTTTTTTTATAGTATGAACTATACATATATTTTGCAATTAAATAACATTTCTAATCAAATGAAGTTAATCACAAGAGTCCCCCTTTACATCAGAGTCCACAGAGTTCCCCTTTTACTTCTGAACTCGCAGGGTTCCCTTACACTGTAAGGAGGGGACTCTGCAGACTCTGATGCAAGGGGGACTCTAACATAAGGGATGCTCAGGGAACCGTGATATAAGGGGTTACACTGAGAACTCTGATGTACGGTGAGGACTCTGCTGTAAGGGGGAACTTTGAGAACCCTGATTTATCTAAGTGTACTCACTCAGAGGCAGGAGAGAGAAGGGGGAGACTTCAGTCACAGACAGGGATGGATGGTGAGCTCACTCACCCCTTGGCAGTCAGCACCTCTCATCCAGATATAGCTGAGGCTGCTGAAGTGTGGGAAGACACAAAGCGGTAGAAGCGGGAGGAAGAGGAGCAGATCAAGCCCTTTCTCCTCTCCCATCTGTGTGGGGGGAGGGGTGATTGTTAGTGCTTACTTTGGGCGGTGTGAAAGAGAGTGTGACAGACACTCTCAGCTTACACAACTGCAACCCCATAGTCTGATCTGAATAATGTGTCCGGATTTCAGGAGGTCTGAAACCCGAGCGCATGATTCCAAACCCAAATTGTCCAGGTGAATCCCGGACAGGTGGCAACCCTACTCCTCACACGCTGTCAGTGTGAGCCGAGGAGAGCTGATAACCGGCATTTTCTTGTTTACATGTGATCAGCTGTGATTGGACACGGCTGATCACATGGGCAAAGAGACTCATCACCGGCTGTTTACGGAGATCCGGTTTGTGGCGTGTCACAGGGACAAAGCGCGCCGCTGGTCAAGTGTGGTGAGACTGGGGTGACGTCATGTGACGTCATCCCAGAATGGGTAAACCACCCCGCCGCCATCATTTGTCTATACAACGGGCAGGAGGTGGTAAAAAATGAACTAAATAGTGCTTTTTGTGTGTGGCGCTCAGATGCAGTGAAGATCCTTTTTATTAGCCTTGTTATATATAAAACGTAAAATTTATTATCAAATACTTACCATAATTTTCCTCTCCTGATGGACCCCCTACCCTATAAGATTGAGCTCACCTGTATAGACTGTGTTCCGTAACTAGCCTACTCTTGACCGATGGGTGGGAACTCCGTCTGCCATGGAGTCCATCAGGAAAGGAAAATTACGGTAAGTATTTGATAATACATTTTCTGTTTTCCTGACAGACTCCATGGCAGCCTACGTGTGGGAAATAACTAGCCAATCCACACGGGTGGGTATGCTGAACAGAAATAAATTTAATTTGACCCCCGTCAACGGACAGGATTTATAAACCAAAGTTCACAGAAGATAGCGTAGCAGGCTCAGTATAGTAATGTGACGTTAAAGTTTTAATAGAAGCCCATGAGGCCGTTTGCAGATGACGTCTGGAGCCACGTGCCGGGCTGCCGCCCATGAAGCCGCTATACCCCTGGTAGAGCGTGCCGCTACTGCTTCCGGAGGAGCCAGGCCCTTAGCTCTATAAGCCTGTTGGATGAACTGGACAATCCAGGCCGTAGTCGCTCTGTTACTGCCAGAGTGCCGGACAGACAGGTAGTTAGAGCGTTTGAAGGAGGCAGTAAGTTGCAGGTATACTTTTAGAAATGTTGCCTATGTTTAGAGGATGAAATTTAGTTGACCCCGGGGTCCTGAATGTAGGCAGGACGATTTCTGGAAACTTAAGGAACCCTGAGGTAACTTTTGTATTTGAGCCGAGCCTAGGAATAAGGACCACCCGGTCCGGAAAAAATGTCAGAAAAGGTTCTTCGTGACCTACCTTACCCGATCTTCTGGGACCCTTTTAGCCGAGGTAATGGCTACTAGGAAAGTGACTTTAGCAGAAAGGACTTTAAAGGAAAATGGGGAGGACCCCGTGATACTGAATTGAGACAGTGAGTTGAGAACAAGGGGAAGATCCCATTTGGGAAATTTTGGTCTCCTTTATGGTCTGAGTCTTGACGCCCCACGGAAGAACTGCTGGATTAAAGAGTGAATAGCCCATGATGTACCAGAGAAAGCCGACAAGGCTGAGGCTCGGACTCTAGGAGAGCCGGTGAATAAAGATAGACCTAGACCGGAATGAAGGAAGCTGAGGATATCCTGAGCTTTTGGATTTCTACCTGATCTGTCCGTAGAAGATGAGAACCTGACCGATTTGGCCCATATTCAGCTATAAACTTTATTCAAGCCCTTCTTCCTTGAGCTCATGAAGGAAAAATAGTTAAATCATTCTCGAGGTGTACCCGAAAGATTCCAGTCCTTCCCTCTCACGCATCAGACAGTAGTCTTAGTAATGCCGAACAAGGGTGCAGGACTGCCCCCCCCTGAAAAAGAAGGTCCAGCCCGGGAGTAGGAGGCACCGGGACCTGGAAGCACAGCTGTCTCAGGAGGGGAAACCAAGGTTTGTTCCGCCAATAGGGAGCTATCGTCACCACTTCGACCGCTTTCGCATGGAGTCTCCGCAAGATCCTGAGGATAATGGGGTAAGCCTTCCTGAATCTCCACTGATCTGTCAGGGCATCTATTCCGAAGGCCTGGCTACAACGCCCCCGAGCGTAATAATTCTCTTTTTTTTTTTTTAAATTGCAGGGAAAAGCGAATAGATCTACCTTGGAATTGACTCCCAGTTACAGAAACCGCTCAAATGTCTGTACATGAAGAGACCATTCATTGTTGTCTAACTGGGTGCGTGACAGGAAGTCCGCCTGGACGTTCTAGACATCGGGGATGAAGACTGCTGAAATGTTGGCCAGATATTTCTGGGCCCAAGACATGATGGGCTAGACTTCTAGGAGAAGGCTGGAGCTCCGAGTACCTCCTTGTCCCTTCCTGTAGGAGACCGCTGTGGAGTTGTCCATTCTCAATAATACTGACTCCCCATCCAGAAGAAGGACTGAAGGGCACACCAGGCTGCCCGAAGGTCCAGGACATTCGAGCCCGGATTGTAAAGACGGCCACCCCACTTGACTTGTGCAAGTAACGCCCTACAGAGGGCCCCCAACCAGCACTACTGGCATCGGCTGTGACCGTGACTCAGGAGACGGAGCGATGGAGTGGCAATTGATCAAATTTTGCGTTGAAGCAACCATAAGAGGCTGTTCCTCATCAATGATGTTATATGAATCGACTGATTGACATCCTCTGAATTCCATTGTTGAAGAGACCCTGACTGAAAAGGGCGTACCCTCCATAGGGCCCACTCAATCATGGGGGCCGTAGAGACCATTGTGCTGATAATTTTTTAAGCACTGTGAGGCCTTCAAGCGTGCAGAACTCGAAGCCAGAGAGATTCTCCAGCGGATGACTGGAAACTTCTCTACTGGAAGAGAGATGGTGTTCTCCATCGTGTTGAACTGAGCCCCTAAGTATATCGAGCGCTGGACTAGTTCTAGCTGGCTTTTCTCTTGGTTTAGGAGCCGCCTGAATTCTATCAATATGTAGGTAACTTGCTCCTTGTGGACCAGCAGTTGCTTCTTTGTCTAGGGACAGCACCAAGAGATTGCCTAGGTAGTGGTACAAGCATATCCCTTTTGTTCAGATGAGGGCCACCAAAGCCCGAAGGACTTTCGAGAATACTCGGGGTGAGGTTGTCAGCCCAAAGGGGAGGCAAGTGAACTGCAGGTGTTCTTGGCTGGCTTGCAACCGAAGGTATATGCGGAAATCCTCTGCACAGGAACGTGGAAATAAGCAACCTTTAAGTCTATTGAGATTAACAAATTTCCTGGTTGTGTAGCTTGCTGAATGGTAGCCAGAGTCTCCGTTTTGGATAGATGAGTCAGGTCTATTACTGGACACCTAGAACCATTCTTTTCCTGAACTAGGAAGAGAGGGGAGTATACCCCTCGGAACTCCTCGCTGTTTGGGATGGGCACCGCTGCTCCCTGTGTTTTCAGCAAATCCATGTAGGACAGAAACACTTGCTTATCTCTTCTAGCTGAGGGTAGAGATGAATCTGGGGGAAGGAGTGTTGATGAAAGACTGTGTGTGACCTGATGAGACCGTCTTGATGGTCCATGAGCCCTTTTTCGACCCGCCTGGGCATGCCTAATCTCAAAATGACTTAGCTGGCTTGCGTCCACTGGACACCTGGCTTATTGCGGGCTTTCGGAAGGGCGCCTGCCCTCTGCTTCAATTACTCTTGAAGTCCCGGCTGGGCCTGTATGAGCGTGCATCTCATGAATGCCTAATGCTGCGTCTTCTGGGCTGGGGTCTCTTCCGACCAAACAGATGTCTATCCTGGATCAGCGAGCCAAGGAGGTAAGCATAAGGCCTACTCAGCCGTGAGCAAGGACAGCATAGCCCGAGCCAACAAATCAGATCGATCAAAGCCCCCCCAGGAAGGCCGTTGCCTGCCTCAGTACCTGGACTGCCGAGCCTATGGCCAGCTCTTCAAAGACACCTCTTAATACGGAGTCCACGTTTTCTGTCCAAGCTTCCACCACCTTAGACAAGGCTGCTAGGGCCAGGATGGGTTAGGAAGCCATACCGGCTAACCCGTAATTTTAAGACCTTGATCTAATCTCCTCTCGAGCCAGTCCTTAAAGGATATGGCATCTTCTAGGGGAAAGGTGGCATGTTTAGCCAGACCCAGCAATGCTGCGTCCACGAGGGGAGCATTTTTCCAGATGTTTCACCTCCTCTGGTGTTCCATTTCACCATCATGTTTTGATTTTTAGTTTACAATACTCCCCTTTTTTCTTTTATTTGCATCATCATCGATACCTTTTATATATATCTCCCACAGTATAGAAGTCCTTCTCAGCTCCCGAGCCAGGCTCCATGGCTGACCCCTGGCTTCCCTTGTCGTATGGTCCCACTTTTGACTACTATGTGAGTAATTTCTTGGCATGGCCCTTTATGTCCAAAAATTTACTTTTTGTTTTTTTTCTCTCCCCCCCCCCCCATTTCTTGTTGATTTGGTCAGTTACATGTAACCATAGTGTCTTTTATACATCTTTATAGAACTCAGATGCATCTGGCTCCTGAAGAGTGGACCAAAGTCCATGAAACGCGTCAGACATACCTTGATGCATCCAATACACATTGATCAATTTTTTATGTTTTTTATTCTACCTGACATTGTTTTTGGGGACTGTCATGCATAATTTTACTTGCCTATGCCATGTTTTCATATATACATATCGATTGTTTTGTATATTATTACTTTTTATGTCATATGTATGCAGTGCGATTTCTAATGCCATGTTGATCATTGGTCCCTATTAAACATACATATGTTTGTACCTCTGTGAATGTGATTGGGTTCCATCATGTGCACCTCATTTAAAGTCCCAACCTCCCCCCTCTTTCTTTTGAAAGGATAAAGTTTAGAGGTTCTATCTGACATAGAAGTTTTCTTGTCCATTTTGCTCCATTCTTCATCAAAATTATCTTTCAATTCCACCAGGAGCGGAAAGTTAGAGCGTTCCTTTCCCAAGTGATTTTCCTTTGCTTACCCGGCGGAGTGGAAGGCTCTTCCCACTTCAGGGCCTCATTGACCGCTTTGACTAGTGGGGAAACAAGAAAGAAGACGAATTGTTGGAATAGGAATGGGAACATCTCCTCGGCTATTGCGTAATGTTGTGGCCTGGCAAGGTCTCTGTCGTTCTGGACCACGACCTGAGAATTCAACCTGAAAGGACTGAAAAAAAAAAGGAATATGGGGGGGGGGCAAGATATGACATCAAAAGTTCCAACACTTGCGACTGTACCTCAACCCCTCCCCTCACCTGCAAATATCTTGTGCGTAAGGGCTGGCCACATGAAGGCTGTGACTTGTCCATGACCTCTGGACGAAAACGTCACTAAACAGATGGTCTGCAAAGGCCTGATAATGCCAAATGAACAGGAGCCAGCGAGGAACAGGAAAAAGATCTTATCTGTCTCTCTCTCTCTCTTTTTTTTTTTTTTACAACAGAATTAATTGTATAAACATTCCCACACTTTTTCAGGTAATGTGGGATAACGTTTATATATATAAATACATATAACATTAACCTTCAATATTTTTAAACATCAAAGATCTTAATGCATTTTAATTCAGAGCAAAAAGGCACCAGGCATTAAAAACTTACCAAGGCAGACCAGGGCTGGGAAAAGCTGCTGTCTCTGCTCGCTGAGCTAGAAGCCACTTTTGAAATCCCCGCCATGACGTCACCGCCCCCCCACCTCGCGCCTGCACTGTGGGGAAGGCAGCCGAACGGCGTCTGCGCGGCCGCTAGAGAATCCGCTGATCCGTGCAAGCGCGAGCCAAGCCTTGCTCTCGCAGAGGCCTCCGCTCATGTGCAAACGACAGCGATCCGGAAGCGCCGTGGCGAGCTGGAACGCAAAGCGCTCCAGCCGCCATGAGGGGAATTGGGGATACAGATAGCTGGATTGTAACATAGCTGTGGGCTACAGACAAAACTAATAAACACAGAGGCGACTGCCATGGAAGGTAGATAAAGAAGAGGGTTGCAGACCTTGCCAGCCGTTGATGGGTTGATCGGTCCTTCAGGCATACAGAGGCAGTCTCCCCTCCACCGCTGGGGTATGTAGTCCCTGAAAAAGCTACTCGCCTGCCCGTGGCTGGGACCTGAGCTGCACCGCGTAAATGGTATGCCAAATCTTGAAACCATCCGACCGGACGCGAAGTGTGTGTAGGTCCATTGGAGGAGGACAAAAAAGGAACACAGTCTATACAGGTGAGCTCAATCTTATAGGGTAGGGGGTCCTATAGCATTGGAGAGGAGGCAAGGTTAACCCACACGTAGGCTGCCATGGAGTCTGTCATGAAATCCCTTTTTTGTGCACCAAATGTCTTTGCAAATCCAGATATTAACTTGTAAAAGTAGCAGTGGCATCATCATTGTGCTGTGCATAGCCTGCGCAGAGGGAAACGGAGCTGCCCAGCACTCATTGCAAAAGTAAGAAAACCCATGACTCTTTATTTAGATAATATTTATTTAAAATGAGCTATATGAATTATTCTTAGCCAGATGATATCTTCTTGTCTATAGGCTGCTAATTAAATATTTGAGATGTTTAATAAAAGACAAGTATATTTACTTACTTTTCTTACTCAATTTTTTTCAAAAAATATTGGGTCTCTTTAAAGCTTTGACAATCTGAGCTTGAATTACACAAAGTCTAGACAAAGTGGCTATTTGGCTAATAAAAGTGTTGACACACATTGGTTGTACCTCAGAGCACAATAATAAGAAGAGTAGTTCTTATGCGTTTAATTGCAAGGAGTCGTTTTCAGTTTTATTTCTGCAAGCAAAACCTCTGGTTACACCCATTGCCCTAAACAAGCATGCACACCCTCTTTTTAAATATGAACTTTATAACAGCCCAGGTAGTGTAAGCATGTACACATACTTACAGGGATTGTAAGGAAGGCAAATATGTACAATAAATATACTGGATTGTCATTCCAGGTCTGTTTAAAGCCAAACTTCACCCATTTTTTTTTTTTTTGGTTTTGAATTTGGAGGTGTGGAAGAGAAGCAGCTGTGCGGTCTGGAATGCACATGTGCTCAGGACCTTGCAGATGCTTCTGTGTGTCTGTCAAATTTTGACATGTGGCAGTGTCTGCATCAACCTTTATAGATAACCTGCATGCCTGCATGCAGCTAGGGGCGGATGCAGGTGCAAAAAACATAGGCAGCCTGCATGCAAGTCAGATGCCAGCGCCTGTTTGAATGACCCCTTACAGATAAAGCAAAGAAACCCTCCTTTTCCTGCAACAAATAGTTTATCTCAGGGGCATACATACAGGGGTCACAGTTGCAACCCGGCCCTGGACCGTGTGGACCCCCTGTATGCCTGGATAGGAGGGCAGTGGCATGCATCTCCCTCCCGCAGACATTCACTGGCTACAGAATGGGAAATGGAGAGCATCGGCTCCTCCACATGATACCCCCGCTGCCTCCCTGCGCCTGTCCTTTTACCCTGGGGCTCCTGTGTTCTTCTCTGCCCCCCCGGGTTTCTCCCTCCCACCAGCTGCTGCGGGGGTTACTGTCAAGACAAAGAGCGGAGAAGGAGACTTGTTTCAATTAATAGAGTCAGTGATCAGTATGTTTTTTTTTTTTATTCATAGCTGGGGCTTAGTAAACTGTGTCTTTGCCCTGTATATCCTTGTAAAACTCAGAGATGAAAATTATTTTTCACAGACCCACAAAGCAGAAGGCAAAGAGCTGACTGAAGGGAAGGGACACACCATCCTTCATACAGCACACAGGAACAGAGTTGAGGCTCTCAATCAACTGGAGATCCCTCCCCTGTCACCTTTTTTCAATTGGTGTCAGAAAAACTTGTCAGAAGTAACTCATGATGATAGCAGAGGAATGAGGCAGCAGAGAGAAATGACACTTAGTGCTTTGGAAAAAGGCAAGTAAATATAAAAATATGTGCTTTGTTCAGATTTCATGTCTGAGGTTTAAACCACTTACAGGGTATGTACTCTTTCAAATGTTTTTGTTATTAAAATTATGTACTAGCATAGTTACATTTCCTGTACTGGTTAAAGTGTTTCTAAATCCAAAACTTTTTTTTACCTTAACACTGCTCAGGAATGAGCATGCGCGTGTAGCGCACCCCCCAAGGAGCTGCAGGTGCAGCACCCGATGAAGAGGAGGAGCCAGGAGCGCCGTCAGAGGACCCCAGAAAAAAAGGCCGCTCTGTGCAAAGCCCTTACACAGAGCAGGTAAGTAGGGCATATTTGTTATTTAAAAAAAAAAATTAACCTTTACAATCACAATCACAAAGGGATTTGAACTTGGATAGGGGTATTATGAGATGCCCACTTGACTTTAAACAACTTCAGAGACTGCCATGTACTGTCTAGATACACTCCTCACTTCCTCCAGCACACTTGCTTGCAGAAGAACTCAGCTGGGACACTTTAGAGGATCTGACCGGACACTCAGCCAGATCAAAGCAAAAGCCCTTTACAGGCAGGGACCCGGGCCCCTTAGTTGTGTAATAAAGTCCAGTGTCCAGCTTACATCCCTGTGACTACTGATCCCAGCACCACCTCTTCGGCACTGCCAGCCTGCCTGGCTGCAGCTGTCCCTTTCACTAGCCCTCCTGGCTACTTCTCCATAGTCCTCCCAGACTGACACTCTCTCTCTCTTCACAGTCTTCCCAGACTGCTCACTCACTAGCCTTCTCTGGAAAACTCCTGGACGTGCTGACCTTCTCCCTCCAGCACCCAAGCCCTAGGCCTGAGGTTAGCCCCCCTCCCAGACTAGGGGGCACCCTAAAGGGCCACCATCAGTCTCCTCAGCACACCTTCTCTATCTTCCACCTGACTGCTCCTGCTGGCATGACCTATGAGTATTTATGAGGTGCCTGCCCCCTGCCAGCCCATTTTTCTGGAGATTGGTTGGGGCCCTCATCAATACTCCAAGCAGCTTCTCTTAAACTCCACTCTCTACTTCTGGAAGTTTCTCCAAAGTTCTAGAGAGCAGGTGGAGTTACCAGAGATGCTATTCACTACTTGTGACATCTCAAATGCGGAAGTGTTAATGTAAACAGAAAAAATCTTCAAGCTGCATTTTGAACTCTGTGTCTGCAATTCCTTTGCCTGCTTTTGTCTGTTTAGTCCCCACCTGATCACTAGACAGACCACTAGAGAGACTAGGGACCCAGAAAGACTCAGTGATTGTCACATACAGTAGGTACATACAGTAGGTAGTTTCTTCACAGGAAGTATTGGTTCTCACACTACAGACAGAGGTCATGCAAGAACCCGTGCAGTCCTGTTCGAAGAGCTCATACTCATTTCTACTCAAACAGAAACTGCAGACACAGTTATGTGACGATTTACTCTACTATAGGCTGTGCCTACAGCAAAGCTCAAAACGGTCCCTCATTTAGAGGGACTGTCCCTCTTTTGAGACCAAATCTCTTGGTCCCTAGTACAGCCTCACTATTACTATTGTACTATTTTATTACCAAAAGTGTTATGCTGCATTAAACTTTTTATCCAACCTCTGTTTTACTGCATTTGTTATTTTGAAAAGCCAATATAAAAGGAAAAATAGAATTTAAAAAGCACTTGTGTAGTTTAGCCAATCATTTTCTGCATATTAGATCTCTGAGGTCTGTGTAACTGGGTCGGTGGCATGGACATTTGTCTGCAAACTGTGTGCTAAAATCATTTCAGAAAGTTGGGAGGTATGCCTACATGGCAACAAATGACACCATGAAACTACATGATCAAAGCACATCTTATGCAGGTGAAAAAAACAAGCTGCAGGTAGGAATGTTTACAATGTCTTTAAACTCAAGTTAAAGTCAATGTTAGGTGAATTTTGACTCGTGATCCTTTGAAGGACTACTAAGCAAGTTAATGTCACTTAAATGGCAGGGGGGAAAAACGTATAAAAATGTACAGTAGGGGAGAGGCATTTTCATGTGGCTTCAATAGTGAAATAGAAAATACACAAATCTTTTTAATTGCAGGTTTGTTGGACCCCTAAAACTGTATGGAGTGCAATGGAACCACAGTTTCCAGAGACAGCCTCAGCAACAGTGTACATTGGACGTGCATATTAGACTGCGGAAGTCTTCTTTTCTTTTTTTTACAGTTAGTTTTGCTTGCACGCAACAGCAGCATTGCATTCTACTTTTATTGGTTGAGGCTTTTTACTGGTAGTAATAGCAGCTATAATATATGTTTTCACTATGGGATGCTAGGCTTACTTTGACTCTCAGAAGTAGTAGCCACCAAATACTTTTGTCTTGTCATTTGACCAGAAACTGGTGTGTTTGTATGAAATGCCAACAGGTCTACATGCAGAGTGGGAAGCCACAGGGTGCGTGTCTTCTAGTAAAAAGCCTGTTGTCTTCTGTTAAAAAAAAAAAAAACTGTTGTCAATACCAGGTATTTTGATGGTATTTTGATAAATACAGAGACACATACCTCAAGGGGATGTCTTCACAAGAAAATTAATGCTACAGAACATAGGTATTATGATGGCAGCAGGGCCATCTTTAATATTGATTGGACCCTGGGCAAACCTTTTCTCGGGCCCTCCCAAATCCACTTATCATCTGTTTGCGGGCTCAAGGGGCAGCTGGTTTGGGCCCCACAACAATGACTGGGCCCGGGCAACTGCCCCTTTTGCCTTGTGTTAAAGAAGGCCCTGGATGGCAGCACCAATAGGCCTAAATGCAGAGATAGTAGTCACAGGGAGGTGTCTGTCTTCCCATAAAATTAGAGCTCTACAAACCACAGATAAGGATGGGTAACATACTGACATCAGCACAGTTTGTGATCAGTAAGTAAATGTGTGCACCCAAAACACACATTCCCTGCAGCCCCATATCCTTGTGGTAACCAATATTATCAAGGGCCATTCTGGCATATATACCCAAAATAGCAGTTAGGCCTAAAAGAGAAGTATGGGTTTAGTTTTTCTTGTAGAATCATACTTACCTTAGTGGATGCAGCATCGCTCTGATGCTGCATCTATCCCCCAGCGCCTCTAGGACTGAGAACCGAGCGATCAAACACCGCTGATTGCTTGGCTCTTAGGGCTCCCTGAGCAGAGAGCTGCAGACTGTCAGTCACCGGCTCTCTGCTCTGCCTCCCCCCCTCCACGCTCACTGGAGAACTGGGCTGTGGTGGGTACGGGAGCGGCCAGCTTAGGTTCTCAGTGCCTTGGTCCTGGCATGTGGGCGGATCCCTAATATATGATTGCGATACTTCCTGAGCCTGGACCACCTCTGTCAGCCCTCTGTCTGCTGAAAATGAGTCACAGGAGTGCAGAGTGAACTGCACTCCTGTGATTCACAGAAGTACAGCCAAACGAGCAAAGCATAATGGAAATCAATATAGGTTTGGAGGATTCTTCAATGACCTCAAGACCGCACACCTTCACCCCCTTCCTGCCCAGGCCATTTCCCAGTTTGATTGACACACTTTGAATGACAATGGCATAATCATGCAATGCTGTACCCAAATTCAATTTTTATCTTTTTTTTGGGACAGATAGAGCTTTCTTTTGGTGGTATTTAATCAGCACTGGGTTTTTTTATTTTTTGCTAAATGAAAATGAAAAAATATTGAGCATCTTGAAAAAAAAATGTACCAATAACTGCTCTTCATAAATGTAGGCCAACATGTATTCTGCTACATTTCTATGGTGAAAATAACCAAAATCAGTGTATATAATTTAGTCTGTAGGAAAGTTATAGAGTCCACAAACCATATATGTATATATAATCTGAAAATCGATCAATCCTGATGTACTGACGGCCTCATTTCTTGAGGCCCTAAAACGCCAGGACAGGACAAACAACCCCCGGATGACCCCTTTTGGAAAGTAGACAGTTCAAGGTATTTAGTAAGAGGCATTGTCAGTTTTTTGAAGTTATAATTTTTTTTGTCACAATGTTTTGTAAAATGAAGAAATTAAACATTTTATTTTTTTACAAAGTTGTCATTTTAAGTTATTTCTCACACACTGCATAGGCATACATATAATTACACCCCAAAACACACTCTGCTATGCTTCTTGAGTATGGGGATACCACATATGTGAGACTTTTTCACAGCCTAGATGCATAGAGGGGTCCAAAATCCAAGGAGCAACTTTGGGCTTTTAAGAAGCATAAATTATGCACATAATTTCCTGACTACCTATCACATTTTTAGAGGCCCTTGAGCACCAGGACTGTAGAAACACGAACAAAATGACCCCATTTTGGAAAGCAAATACTCCAAGGATGTACGTCCTCCCAGAACAAAGCTGCTCCCACCTGGCCACTTACGTGCAGTGGCCGAGCAAAGATGGTTAAGCTGAATATGGCGTTAAGGAGCAAGCATTTGCTTTTCCATAATTGCATACTTTGGCAGCAAATATTTGACTGTGGAATTTATATTTTGTTCTTTTACAAAAAGCTTTGCTTACAGACAGCAGCTTAATTATAGTAAAGCTACAACCCCCACATATTTTGATGATAGAACCAGGAGGCCCAAACATGGCGACATTAGCCAGAGGGACAGCAGTGCTAAGAAACCTAAATTCAGAAACACTAGATACAAGGAGGCCATTGTCCTCCCATTGTTTTAGAGCGGCAGCTCTCTGGTATTTTGATTGCAGCACCAAGAGTCCTAAATTTGTAGACACTAGTCTGAGGAAGGCGTCTGTTCTTGGTCCTTGGGTATTTTGATGGCAGTTTCAAGAGGTTTAAATGAGGAAACACTAGCCACAGGGAGGTGTCTCTATTCACAGAAAATTAGAGCTACAGTCCTTGGGTATGCATAGATAAAGTACTGGCCGGTGGTAGCATAGTAATATGACACATTTCATGCCGTGGCAGTGTTAAAGTTTGCCACAACCCTGTCTCTGTCACTTTTTTCTGGACATCTCGGTCTGCATATAAATGTGCAGAAAATATAAGGGCATGGGAAATAAAAAAATAAATATGTTTTTATATTAACTACATGCGGTTAATAAAATACATTAACCACTTGCCGACCGCCCCCCGCTGTCGTTATACGTCTGCTGTTGAAGAGGAATATTATTGTTATAGGAGCAGCTAGCTGCCATAACCCCGGTATCCTCTTCTTCAGCGGGCGGTCGGCTTTCCAAAAAAAGTAGTCTTTGGGGCGGATTCGCCACAAGATCACTTTTATCAGTGGCAGGAGAGGGCCTCCCTCCCGCTGTGCTCTGGTGCCCTCGCCGTTTACCGGAGCCGTCAGTAGCGGCGGAGGCGATCAGATTCTTCTCAGGCTGTGGTATGGAGCTGTACGGTGTGCAACGACCGCCATTTTATTCTCTAGCGTGTTAGAAAAAATATATATATAATGGTTGGGGATTCTAAGTAATTTTCTAGCAAAAAAAAACCTGATTTTAACTTGTAGACACCAAATCTCAAAACGAGGCTCTATCCTTAAGTGGTTAACAGTGACATTCACAGATTACAGGAATAAAATACGCTGTAAGAACCAGTACACTGCTATTACAACACAAAAGGGCTTGAAGTATAGCTGAAGCCAAATATTCTTTTTTTTTAATGTTAGATAGAGTAAAGAGGGATTAGATCACCTGACATGTCAGGTTTGTATTGCTGTCTGTGTGTCACTGTGACTACTGGGGGTATCCATCAATTTGAAGAGATTTCTTCTTACCTCCTGTTGTGGCTATGGGACAGGGGGTGAATGGAAATCTCCCCAATGGGAAAACTAGTGGCAAAAAAAAAGAGAGAAAAACTGCCAAGGTTATAACCCCCTCTGAAAAATAAAAGTTTCAGTTCAACTTTAACCACTTATCCACCGGCTCACGCCGATATACGTCTGCAAAGTGGCATGGGTGCGCGAAATCACGTACCTGTATGTCACTGCGTCATCGATGGCTAGCGGGTTTATGTGTGCCGTGCGCCGTGGGAGCTTGCAAGCTGGTCCCACAGACTCGATGTCCGCCGGTGGCCCACGATCATGGCAGGGAAAGGCATAACAGGGAGATGCCTATGTAAACAAGGCATTTCCCTGTTCTGCCTAGCAACATGACAGGGATCTACTGCTCCCAGTGATCCGGAGCAGTGATCTCTGTCATGTTCTAGTGAGCCTATCCCCCCCACAGTGAGAACACTCCCAGGGAATACACTTAACCCCTTGATCGCCCCCTAGTGTTTAACCCCTTCTCTACCAGTGACATTTACACAGTAATCAGTGCATTTTTATAGCACTGATCGCTGTATAAATGCCAATGGTCCCAAAACAGTGTCAAAAGTGTCCGATCTGTCCGCTGCATTACTAATAAAAAAAAACGAATAATAAAAATGCCATAAATCTATCCCCTAATTTGTAGACGCAATAACTTTTGCGCAAACCAATCAATATAAGCTTATTTTATTTTTTTAACCAAAAATATGTAGGAGAATACATATTGGCCTAAACTGAGGAAGAAATTTGTTGTTTTATATATTTTTTTGGGATATTTATTATAGCAAAAAGTAAAAAATATTGCTTTTTTTTCAAAATGTTTGCTCTTTTTTTAGTTTATAGCGCAAAAAATAAAAACCGCAGAGGTGATTAAATACCACCAAAAGAAAGCTCTATTTGTGGGAAAAAAAAGGGCGTCAATTTTATTAGGGTACAACGTCACACGACCGCGCAATTGTCAGTTAAAGAGACGCAGTGCTGTATTGCAAAAAAGGGCTTGGTCAGGAAGGGGATAAATCCTTCCGGGGCTGAAGTGGTAAAGAGAGAATTTATATATTAAATCAGGTACTTTTCATCTCTTGACAGTCTTTAATTTTCAGTCTTATTCTGTACCTACTTAAACGACAACTTATGCACACAATGGAAATGTAAATTTCACGCTTGTATACCTGTAACTGTAAAGAGATGAAAAACAAGTTCTTCGCCTTGACGCCACTATTAATACTCAGACAAAGAACCTCCTGATAGATTTCTCTATCACTAAGGCCCCTTTCACACCAGCAGAACCACCCATTGCTCTCTATGGGGCGACGGATGTCAGCGGACATGTGTCCACTCACACCTGCCAGCATTCAATCTGATGAAATCCGCTAAAAATAGATGGATGGGGATACTTTCGCCATCAGTCCGGGAGATCGGATCGGGTGACAATCGGATGGAAACCGACATGCAGTCCCTTTTCATCTGACCTCCCCATAGAGAACAGCGGGCTGTGCCCGTGTCCGATCTGTATAGCGGAACGGACGTGGACCTGTCATTTGCCTGCTCTGAGGGGATCAGCGAAAAGATCCCCCTCTGAGCAGGTGGATCTGCTTGGATGGATTTTGCCTCGTGTGAAAGGGGCCTAACAAGTAAACTTACATTAGAGCATTTTATTACATAGTTTAATATTTTGCTAGTTAGCAATGACTCCAAAATATGGAGACTGCCATGGAACAAGATTAAGAAGTAGGGGCAATTGAGGTTCTCTCTCAGCAAATATCCATGTGGCACAGAGTTGTACTTATCTTCTTTTATAATCTAGAGACCACGGGTATGCAACTCTAGAGCAGTTCAGTGACATGTGGTGCCATTCAGTGTGGTGCTGAGAAATGCGGACATGCTGCATTTTTCTGCACTGCAACACACTGCACTGGGAACAAAGAAAACAATTGTGCCCAACAGAGATCTGCGTTTATCCTTTTCAGAAAAATGCAGATCACCACACAATCTCTTACATGAGTTCTGTTAAGTCCTCAGCCGTCCTGCCCCTCAATTTCTTCCTCCTGTATCTGCTGGTTCTGGGGTGTCCATATCAGGCACTGGCACACTGCTGGCAGGACAATTACTCTTTCTCCATGGCTGCACAGCGGAGAACACAAGGTGGATTCTTTCAGTAATACTGACAGATGTCAGAACAGCTTGTGAAGCCCTCCTGAGTCCTGTGCATTGTGTGAGCGGAGTAGGAGAGAACTTGGGAGGGCTGCTGCAGCTGTTCTGGTTGTTGGAAGAATCCACTCTGTGCACAGCATCCACACAAGCCTCGGGGGCACTACTGAAATCTGGAAGGAGGGCGCTGCCTATCCCAGCCCCCCTTTGGATCTGAGCTTGGTCAAGCTGTCAGAATTATGTAATGTATATTAAATACTCCTGACCACCATACTCTGTGTGCTGTAGTGCAGCCGTTTTCAACCAGGGTGCCTTTGGGTTTCTTCAGGGGTGCTTTAGAAAAATGCCTAAAATTTGCCCAAAAATTGTATACAAGTCAGTGGGTGGATCAAGCCTAGTTTCATTTTTTACATTTCAGAATGGGGTGCAGAATGTTAAAGGGTGCCTTGACAAAAAAAAAAAAAAAAATTGGGAAACCCCTGACTGCCATACTCTGTAAGCTTGGCTCTGTTATTTCAAAGCCATTGTTTCTAAATTTTAGAGACTCTTTAATTACTGGCATACCACTAGATTAGCATAAATGTCAATGTGGTGCCTATATTTAGAATGAATTAAAGTATTTATCTACACTGTGTGCACAATTATTAGGCAAGTAAGTATTTTGACTAAATCTTAATTTTTATGCATATTGTCCAACTCCAAGCTTTATATACTTGAATGCTTATTGGATTTAAGCATAACAGGTGTATTTGTGTAATGAGGGAGGGTGTTGCCTAAGGAGGTCAAGGTGTGCATAATTAGTAGGCAGCGTCTTTTCCTCAGGCAAAATGGGCTAAAAAAGACATGTAACTGACTCGTCAAAAATTGTAAAAAGTCTTTCAGAGGGATGCAGCACTATTGACATTTTTAAATTATTGGGGCGTAATCACAGAACCATTAAATGTTGTGTTGCAAATAGTCAACAGGGTCGCAAGAAATGTGTTGAGAAAAAAAGACGCAAATTAACTGCTAAACATTTGAGAAAAATCAAACGTGAAGCTACCAGGAACCCATTACTCTCCAGGGCTGTCATATTTCAGAGCTGCAACCTACTTGGAGTGCTCAGAAGTACAAGGTGTTCGGTACTCAGAGACATGGCCAAGGTAAGGTAGGCTGAAACCCGACCACCACTGAACAAGACACATAAGTTGAAATGTCAAGACTCTGAAGACAGGTTTTTCAAAGGTTTTTGGACTGATGAGGTGAAAGTGAGGATATACTTATATTGGCATGGGGCGGGGTCACCGGAGACCCACCCCTTATGACGTCACCGCCCATCATGCCCTGGACGGCGACGTCATGCCCCGGGTGGTGACATCATAAGGGACGGGCCTCCGGTGATCCTGTCCCATGCCAATATAAGTAGTGGCACACTGTGCACCCAGCATTAGAGCAGGAGAGAGCGTTGAGTCAACATCAGAAGAAGAACAGATGGAGAAGACAGCGGAGAAGACCCAGCAAAAGAGTGAGCAAAAGAGCGAGAAGAAAGGGGAGAAGACCTGGCAGAAGACAGCGAACAGAGGGAGGAGAACTGGAGAGGGCTAGAAGACATCAGTAGAGGAGGCAGAAGAGCTGGAGAGGGGAGAAAAAGTCGGATGAGACCCCTGGAGCTGCCTAATAAATTACTTTAAAAACATGTGTACTGTTTTATTTTTAACACTTTTTTAGGTGGATGGGTAGATGTACAATGTACCCCATACTCATTCACATAGGGTGGGGGGCCAGAATCTGGCATCCCCCCAAATCACCCACCCCCCATGTTGAGGGCATGCGGTCTGGTACGGTTCAGGGGGGGGGGGGGGGCACTTGCTCTTCCCCACCCCCTTTCCTGACCTGCCAGGCTGTGTGCTCGGATAAGGGTCTGGTATGGATTTTGGGGGGTTGGGCCATGCCGTTTTTTTCGTCGTGGGGGTTCCCCTTAAAATCCATACCAGACCGAAGGGCCTGGTATGCTCTTGGAGGGGGAAACTATGCCGTTTTTTTTTTAAATTTGGCGTAGAGTTTCCCCTCAAGATCATCAGAGCACAAGTCACATGCCAAAGTTGGGTTCCGTTAATACGGCGATCAGACTTGGATCCGACTTCAGTGATATTCAACGGGCTGAAGTAGGATCAAAGTCAGACCAAAGTAGTGCAGGGACTACTTTGAAGTCATACTAATATGAATGGTTGTCATTGGAAATCATGGGGAATGACTTGTCATGTTACTTTGCAGTCCCAAATCGTGGGACAAGTCATACAAGTGTGAAAGGGGCCTAAAAGGAATTTATGTCGCACTGGGATTGTTTTGATTGGTCAAAAGACAAGTCATACTATCTCAAAGTCAGAGCAAAATCTTATCTTGTTCATTCAAATCAGATGGAAGTAGGACCGAGGTTGCAGGGCAAAGTAGAATGACAGTCGTGTCGTACCAGTGTGATTCCAGCCTGAGGCTGGGTTCACACTGGTCATTTTTACAGGCTTTTTCGAAACTATTGTACAGGCGTTTTTTGAGAGATTTTGCGGGCATTTTTGCTTTCCTTTCTTGCTTTAAATAATTTTGGCTAATGGAAAGCTGTTTACTAGGGGGGGGAAAAAAACATTTTTTCATGTTTTTTACTCATATTTCAGGGATTCCTATTGTAGTGATCTATTGGGGCAAAAAGCTCAACAGAAGCTCGTCACTCAACTTTTTTAGAGTTACAAGTTTCAAGCAACACAATGCACAGGTCAGGGTGGCAATTGAAAAGCACAGGATTTTGAAAGGTAAGCATATTGGAGCTTTAAACTAAAAAAAAAAAAAAAAACGCTTAGGTGTGAATGGGAACTTATTGGTGGTGACAGGTGACATGCAGATAGGCAACTGAAGTGAAATATTGAGACCACAAACGAGTCTGTAGTCTGTAAATGAGCTGTAATTCATGCTATGCTGAGCCACACAATGACAGAAGTCAAGCTGTAGATAAACAAACAGCAGGATCCAGAACACAGAATGAGGACACGCTTTACGCTTACAAGCTCTTTGAGTACAAAAACAAACTTACAACATGAAATCTCTACCACACGTAAAACAATCCTTCTCACGCCTGATCCCTGAACCCTGTTACCAAGTGGCGGTCCATCAAATGAGCCCTAAACCTAAAACAGGGCTGCAAAACCCAATACAGATTGTTACAAATAAAAAACTAGTACAACTATTCACAAATGAGTGCTTGAGTATGTAAAAGTATAAATGCATAAAGAGAACACAGGATACTATTTATAATGTTAACAATTTTTTTCTTTGTGATACATCCTATTTTTCAAATGATCATCCATTTCATGTAGAGGATATATTGAACAGAGGATATCTACAGTACCCATTGTTCGCTATGGGGCGGTGGAGGTCAGCGGACAAGTGTCCACTCACACCCGCCAGTATTCGATCTGATGAAATCCCCTAAAAATAGATGGATGGGGAAAGTTTCGCCATCAGTCCGGCAGATGGGATCGGATGACAATCGGATGGAAACCGACATGCAGTCCCTTTCCATCTGACCTCCCCATAGAGAACAGCGGGCTGTGTCCATGTCTGATCTGTATAGCGGAACGGACGTGGACCTGTCATCTGCCTGCTCAGAGGGGATAGGTGGAAAGATCCCCCTCTGAGCAGGTGGATCCGCTTGGTCGGATTTCGTCTTATGTGAAAGGGGCCTAACATGTAGGCTTACATTAGAGCATTTTATTACATAGTTTAATATTTTGCTAGTTAGCAATGACTCCAAAATATGGAGACTGCCATGGAACAAGATTAAGAAGTAGGGGCAATTGAGGTTCTCTCTCAGCAAATATCCATGTGGCACAGAGTTGTACTTATCTTCTTTTATAATCTAGAGACCACGGGTATGCAGCTCTAGAGTAGTTCAGTGACATGTGGTGCCATTCAGTGTGGTGCAGAGAAATGCGGACATGCTGCATTTTTCTGCACTGCAACACACTGCACTGGGAACAAAGAAAACAATTGTGCCCAACAGAGATCTGCGTTTATCCTTTTCAGAAAAATACAAGTCATCACACAATCTCTTACATGAGTTCTGTTAAGTCCTCAGCCGTCCTGCCCCTCAATTTCTTCCTCCTGTATCTGCTGGTTCTGGGGTGTCCATATCAGGCACTGGCACACTGCTGGCAGGACAATTACTCTTTCTCCATGGCTGCACAGCGGAGAACACAAGGTGGATTCTTTCAGTAATACTGACAGATGTCAGAACAGCTTGTGAAGCCCTCCTGAGTCCTGTGCATTGTGTGAGCGGAGTAGGAGAGAACTTGGGAGGGCTGCTGCAGCTGTTCTGGTTGTTGGAAGAATCCACTCTGTGCACAGCATCCACACAAGCCTCGGGGGCACTACTGAAATCTGGAAGGAGGGCGCTGCCTATCCCAGCCCCCCTCTGGATCTGAGCTCAGTGAAGCTGTCAGAATTATGTAATGTATATTAAATACTCCTGACCACCATACTCTCTATGCTGTCGTGCAGCCTTTTTCAACCTGGGTGCCTTTGGGTTTCTTCAGGGGTGCTTTAGAAAAATGCCTAAAATTTGCCAAAAAATTGTATACAAGTCAGTGGGTGGATCAAGCCTACCATTTAGTTCCACAAAGCAACAGGTTTTCAATGTGCACCAACCTTCCAGCCACCGGCATCCTAACAACCAATGACATCATCGGTTGATAAGGAGGATGCCAGGCGCCTGCACAGCATCCTTGTTTGCCCCTCTCCATCAGCACTGGGGTCACAATAGCTGAATGAGGGAAACATTGCAATATTTAAGGTCAGTACCAGTATAGTACAAAGGTGTATTTGCTTGGTAATGTTGCGTACACACGGGCGGACTTTCCAAGCAAACTGGTCCGACGGACCGAATCCGCCGGACAATCCGACTGTGTGTCTGATGGACCAGATACGACGCAAGGACAGGGTACTACATCTTGCGCTCGCTGCAATAGGAAAAATAAATTTTCCTATTGAGGCGAGCGCAAGCTCGAGGCGACGATGTCCCTTAGGTCTGGTATGGATTTTAAGGGGAACCCCCTACGCCGAAAAAACGGCGTGGGGTCCCCCCAAAATACATACCAGACCCCTATCCGAGCACACAGCGCGGCCGGTCAGGAAAGGGGGTGAGGACGATCGAGCGCCCCCCCTCCTGAACCATACCAGGCCGCATGCCCTCAACATGGGGGGTGTGGGTGCTTTGGGGGAGGGGGCGCCCTGCGCCCCCCCAAAGCACCTTGTCCCCATGTTGATGAGGACAAGGGCCTCTTCCCGACAACCCTGGCCGTTGGTTGTCGGGGTCTGCAGACGGGGGGCTCTCTCCGGGCTCTTCTCCCGGTGTTCGACCTCTTCTCCCAGTGTCCGGATCTTCTGCCGGATCCTCCGCTATCTTCTGGCGCTTTTTTGCTAGCGGTGGTCCAGACTTCTGCGTCGTCTTCTTCCCTCTTCTCTCTTCCGATGTTGACACGACGCTCTCTCCGGCTGTAATGCTGTCTGAGTGCTCCGCTATGACTTATATTAGGCGTGACCCCGCCCCCTTATGCCGTCACAGTCCTTGGGCATGCTGGGACTGTTACAGCATAAGGGGGTGGGGTCAACATCACGCGGTGACCCCGCCCCCTTATGACACCCCAGAACCAGCAAATACAGGAGGAAGAAATTGAGGGGCAGGATGGCTGAGGACTTAACAGAACTCATGTAAGAGATTGTGTGGTGACCTGCATTTTTCTGAAAAGGATAAACGCAGATCTGTGTTGGGCACAATTGTTTTCTTTGTGCCCAGTGCAGAGTGTTGCAGTCCGCATTTCTCTGCACCACACTGAATGGCACTCAGACAGCATTACAGCCGGAGAGAGCATCGTGTCAACATCGGAAGAAGAGAAGAGGGAAGAAGGCGACGCAGAAGTCCGGACCACCGCTAGCAAAAGAGCGGCAGAAGATATCGGAGGAGACGGCAGAAGAACCGGACACCGGGAGAAGAGGCCGGAGAGAGCGGAGAAGAACCGGATGCCAGGAGAAGAGGCGAGAGGGACCCCCGAAGTCGGAAGAAGACCCCCGAAGTCGGAAGAAGACCCCCGGAGCTGTCTAATAAATCACTTTAAAAACCTGTTTAGTGTGTTTTTTTATTGACACTTTTTCCCTAGGTGAATGGGTAGGGGTACGATGTACCCCATACTCATTCACATAGGGTGGGGGGCCGGGATCTGGGGGCCCCTTATTAAAGGGGGCTCCCGGATTCTGATAAGCCCCCCGCCCGCAGACCCCGACAACCAACGGCCAGGGTTGTCGGGAAGAGGCCCTTGTCCTCATCAACATGGGGACAAGGTGCTTTGGGGGAGGGTGGGCTGCAGGGCCCCCCTCCCTTAAAGCACCCACACCCCCTATGTTGAGGGCATGCGGCCTGGTATGGTTCAGGAGGGGGGGGGCGCTCGCTCGTCCCCACCCTCTTTCCTGACCAGCCGGGCTGCGTGCTCGGATAGGGGTCTGGTATGGATTTTGGGGGACCCCACGCCATTTTTTTGGCGTAGGGGGTTCCTCTTAAAATCCATACCAGACCTAAGGGCCTGCTATGCCCCGCGACGGGGCTTGCAAGGTGTCAATCTCGCTGATAAAAGCAGCGAGATTGACTTCTTTTTTAGTCCCGTCGTACCCGAGTCACGTTCAAAATGAACGAACTTGTCCGTGTGTAGGCAAGTCCGTTCATTCGGAAAGTCCGCCGTAACTCCGTCGGAAGTCTGTCGGGAAGACCGACGGACCTAGTCTGCTGGAAAGTCCGGTCGTGTGTAGGCAAGTCCGTCCGTTCAGAAAGTCCGTCAGAAGTCCGCCGGAAGTCCGTCGGGAAGACCGTCGGACCTAGTTTCCCAGTAAGTCCGGTCGTGTGTACTCTGCATAAGAATAAATGACCTCTTAGGTTAGATGTCCTCGATGTATTGATGTTGCTGCATTATAAAAAATGATTTGTTTCATTTTTTACATTTCAGAATGGGGTGCCTCAAGATTGTGCAGAATGTTAAAGGGTGCCGTGACAAAAAAAAAAAAGGGAAACACTGCTGTAGTGTATATTACATACCCATGACTGCCATACTCTGTAAGCTTGGCTCTGTTATTTCAAAACCATTGTTTCTAAATTTTAGAAACTCTTTAATTACTGGCATACCACTAGATTAGCACAAAGTCAATGTGGTGCCTATGTTTAGAAAGAATTAAAGTCTTTACCTACACTGTGTTCACAATTATTAGGCAAGTAAGTATTTTGACTAAATCCTATTTTTTATGCATATTGTCCAACTCCAAGCTTTATATACTTGAATGCTTATTGGATTTAAGCATAACAGGTGATGTGTATTTGTGTAATGAGGGAGGGTGTTGCCTAAGGAGGTCAAGATGTGCATAATTATTAGGCAGAGTCTTTTCCTCAGGCAAAAAAGAGTTGTAACTGACTCGTCAAAAATTGTAAAAAGTCTTTCACAGGGCCTGGAATGCTCTTGGAGGGGGAACCCATTGTGTTTTTTTTTTCATTTGCTGTGGAGTTTCCCTTCAAGATCATCAGAGCACAAGTCGCATGCCAAAGTCGGGTTCCGTTAATATAGCGATCAGACTTTGATTTGACTTCAGTGATATTCAATGGACTGAAGTAGGATCAAAGTCGGACCAAAGTAGTGCAGGGACTACTTTGAACTCGGTACAACTTGAAGTCGTACTAATATGAATGGCTGTCATTGGAAATCATGGGGAACGACTTGTCATGTTACTTTGCAGTCCCAAATCGTGGGACAAGTTGTACAAGTGTGAAAGGGGCCTAAAAGGAATTTATGTCACACTTGGATTTTTTGACTGGTCAAAAGACAAGTCATACTATCTCAAAGTTGGAAGCAAAATCTTATCTTTTTCATTCAAATCGGATGGAAGTAGGACCGAAGTAGTACCGATGTAGGACTGATGTTGCAGGGCAAAATAGGATGACAGTTGTGTCTCGTACCAATGTCATTTTTACAGGCTTTTTCTAAACTTTTGTAAAAGCGTTTTTTGAGAGTTTTTGCATGCATTTTTGCTTTCCTTTCTTTTTATAATTGGCCAATGGAAAGCTGTTTATTAGGGGGGAAAACACATGTTTTTTTATGCTTTTTACTCATATCTCAGCCATTCCTATTGTAGTCATCTATTGGGGGAAAAAAAGCTCAACAGAAACTCGTCACTCAACTTTTTTAGAGCTACAAGCTTAAGCGATACAATGCACAGGTCAGGGTGGCAATTGAAAAGCACAGGATTTTTAAAGTTAAGCATATTGGAGCATTAAACTAAAAAAAAGAAAAAACGCTAAGCAAGTCTGTAGTCTGTAGATGAGCTGTAATTCATGCTATGCTGAGCCACACAATGACAGAAGTCAAGCTGTAGATAAACAAACAGCAGAATCCAGAACACAGATTGAGGACACGCTTTACGCTTACAAGCTCTTTGAGTACAAAAACAAACTTACAACATGAAATCTCTACCACACGTAAAACAATCCTTCTCACGCCTGATCCCTGAACCCTGTTACCAAGTGGCAGCCCGTCGAATGAGCCCTAAACCTAAAACTACGTGTGTGTGGTTATAACCTCCTAAAACTTTTACATATACAGTACTGCTGTAGGTAGTACAGAAGTTGTCCCTCAACATTCACATGAACTACATCAACACGCACAACATGTAAAACAGCTATATTTCTAGATCCTAACAGATTACTGGGAATACGTTTTAAAATTGGAACTATCAAAACATTTTAAAAATGTCTGAATGTCAGTGTTATGTCTGGAATGTTTTTAGTTTATTTGAACTGAAAGTTCAATGGTTTAATATTTCAAAGCTTTGATGGTTTGGTAGTGCTTTAAAATGTTCTTGGCTATCATACAATAAGTGGACAGAGATTGAAAAATCATGGCTAGCTCCAATACACCCGAATAATCTATTATGGAATGCGAGTGCGGATGTGGCCCCAGATCGTCTCCTGGGCCCCATGTCCCTGTTATGGCGGACTTGGCGTACGCTGGTTAATTCCAATAAACTGACCTCGGAAAGATCGACTCTAACCTCCTTTGTTTGTAACCCCAAAGTGCCAGATAGCCTCACTCACCAGATGTCACATCCTTGGTCCTCTAGGAATTTATTCCACTTTGGGAGTATAGTGGATCCCAGAACCCGTAAGTTGCTGTCCTTCTCAGACTTACCAAACACGATTTACCGAGACAAGCATTTTATGGGTATCTACAAATAGGACATTATGCATTAACCATAGCCCCGAACCTGCAATTCTCTCCTCCATCCTCGTTTGAAACCATAATCCTAGCAGGTAACACACAGAAGGGTCTCATATCAGGAATCTATAAGATTCTGAATGCCATCTCCCTAGAAGAGCAAGGCAAACATTATTACATGCTCAAATGGGAGAAGATCCTTCATGAAGAACTCCCATTAGCACAGTGGCAGGCAATATGGAACCAGACAGCAAAGAGTTCAATGTGTACACTTTATAAAGAAAATTCATATAAAATTCTTTGCTTCTGGTACCTGACTCCAGATGTGCTTCACACAATTTCCCCTACTAGCTCAGATAAATGCTGGCGCTGCCAGGAAGCAAAAGGCACTTTTATACACATCTATTGGACTTGCCCACTACTTACCCCCTACTGGGAAATGGTCCGACACCTCCTTTCCCGCCTTCTGGACTTCGAAGTTCAAGCGTCCCCAAAATTCTTTCTATTAGGCTTATCACCACTAAAGCTTTGTAAACCACACAAGAAATTAGTGCGACATATACGCTGCCTCGTAGCCCTAAATTGGAAACGCCGTACTCCACCCTCTGCTGAAGATCTTTACTCTAGAATTAAAGATGTTGAACTGATGGAGAAAATGACTGCTAGAATACAAGACAGGCTTGAGGCACATAACAGGGTCTTGGAGCTATGGCACCTCTGGGAGGACCCACCATGACCAGGTACTAAACCTAACCAGATGGCTCATTTTCTCTTTTCTTTCCTTTCTCTTCTTTTCTCCAACCCCCCCCCCCCCCCCAAATCCCTTATACTACGGGCTCTTATGACTTTTTTTTTTCAGTCTGAGAGACTGTGATACAATTCAGTAACTGAATTAACGTTTTCTATTTTCTTTTCTGTATACCAAAAGGAACTATTAACAGTTAAATCATATAGAATATAAGTTTAATACTACAAGTGGATATACTGGACAATGTATGTGATTTTCCGTGTTCCTTCATCTTGTATTACCAAAACATATAATAAAATTGTTATTTGAAAAAAAAAATGTTCTTGGCTGTATAGGAAAGTGTTTAATAAAACAAACAACAGTTGCATGTTTTATCTGTATGAAATCGTGATTATATCAGGTTCCAACCCTGACTCACCCAGTAGTTACTCCCGTAAAGCTAGTTTTAGGTAACATTATTAGCACTAGAAGCTGTAACAACTTTATACTACTGTAAATGCAGCACACAATGCTACAATACCTTCTGCTTAATGGGTAACTCCAAATTTGTGGGAAAAAATAACAAGAAAAAAAAAATAATATAGCATATACAGTTGTGACACAAGTCATATTGAATGTTTTTTAAAAAGCACCTTTCCTTTTCAAGCACCTTTCCTTTTCAAACTGCAGCTCTGTAATTTTCTGTAATATGCAATATAATAAGGCCACCTGGAAGTGTTCTCTACACACAATGTGTACAGAATGCCCCCCAGAAACATCATTTCCTGCTTGTGTGATTGGCTCACTGATTTTCCCAGAAGACTGCACTAAGATACAAGTCAGATTTCAGGCAACCCCTGCAACAAAAATTATTTTTTTGGTGATATACTCCCAATAGAAAATCATGTCTAAAGGGATGCACACCCTACAATATGCCTCATTAGAGCCCTGCAGGTGCAGCAGCTGATAAGGAGGTAGGAATCTGGAGCAAAGTTTGTTAAAACCCCTGCAATGTACACAGGTCACCCAGAGGGGAATGTTTTTGTTTTTTTTTCTCAACAAAAGTGGAGTTGATTAATAAGAGGTCCATCTAGTGTTTTGCACACATTCTAGCTTTATGCAAGTAAGGATTGTGCATGCTTTAAGTACACAGCGGTTGATTTACTAAAAGTAAGGGAGGTTGCACTTTGCAAAGGAATTTCCTCCAGAGCTCCAGTCATGTGCAAGGAAATAAAAAAAAGAGCATTTTTGCTTGCACATGGCTGGAAATTGGAAGCCAGCAGAAGTTCACCTCATCCACTAAGCTCTGGGGCAAATTTCCTTGCAAAGTACAATTTCCCTTGCAAAAAGAACAGCCTATTTACCTTTAGTAAATAAATCCCACAGAGTAAATTGGGTTTATTTACTAAAGTTGAAGAGTGCAAAATCAGGCTCACTTCTGCATAGAAACCAATCAGCTTCTAACCTCAGCTTGTTTAGCCAGGACCGGTGCTAGACTGTTTTGCACCCTAGGCAAGACCAGCTACTTGCACCGCCCAGCCCCCCGTCAGCAATCTTATACCTGTCAAGAAATATAGGAGATTAAATAAACTCCCCTGAATGAACACAAGGCTGTAATAGGTTTACCAATCCAACTGCACCATCCAGGGAAAGAAACAAAGGGTAGTACCACCACAAAAGTTGGTTGCTTTATTAATCGTGACCAACTATGTCATATGCCTTTGCTGCGGGAGCTCCAGGAGAATAATAAGGATGATTTCCGGAATTATCTCCAGATGACGGACCCCTGCTTTCACCAACAATTGGCATTGTTGACCCCCTATATTAAGAAGCAGGACACATGAATGAGGCTTTTATTTTATTTTTTGTTTGAATAATAATGATTTGATTTGGTATATTTTCTATATTTTTGGATGTAGAGAATGCACTTTTTGTCAGTTCTATTGGCAGATAGCATGTCTAATTTTATTTGTTTTCTTTTTTTAATGCACAATAAAAAATTGTGTACAATAATACTTGGCTATGTGTTTTACTTCAAATGGCAGTTTGGGAGTAGGCAGTTACATTTAAAAAAATACAATGTAAAATTAACAAGGGACACCAACGTAGTTGTACCTTTGATCTTAAAAACTACAGGATAATAGTGTTGTGGTAACTTGCCCAAATAAAAAAAAAAAAACATAATAATATTATTCTTAATATCACTAGGAAAAAAAGCCTTTGGAAATCTGTTTTCAATAACTCCATCAGTATCACCAGCAAAGCAGCTTCATTATTATCCCATTAAAGAAGTAAAGAATTGAGCGCTGCATTTCGAGATTTCATAATTTGCCATGTCTCGAATGTTAGTTCTCCATTACGAACGCTAGTTTACAAGACCGACCGCTTTTGAGCATGCGTGTTTGTAGTTTGGACTTTGTACTTTACACACGCTCGGAAAATCCGACAACAGACATTTGTCCGCGGAAAATTTTAAAACCTGCTGTCCAACATTTGTCCGCAGAAAATCCGACAACAATTGTCCGATGGAGCATACAAACGGTCGGATTTTCCACCAACAGCGTGTCATCGCACATTTCCCATCGGAAAATCCGATTGTATGTATGAGGCTTTAGTCTGCTATGGCTTCTAAGAGTCTTTCACTCATTGTTGTTTGTGCTAATTAACCCTGCTATTGTGTAAAAGAGTTCTGTGTTGATATTTATGATAATGTGTATTGTATAGTCAGTGAGCTAGAAGACGACAAGTGTAGCCTGAAAGGTCATATCTCTGAGTCACCAAATCTGGGTAAATGATTAGTAAACTAGCTCATGTTAATTAGGTTTCTGGTTATAGTTTGTATTGTCAGCATGCTGTATATATTTGTGTGTCATCTCAAATAAAAGAGTTCATGTTCAGCAACCAAACGAGTATTGCCTTGTTTGCTGTTGTCAGTGGTTGGATAATCTGATATCTATATTCAGACTGGGAGGAAGCGGTATATGATGAAAGCCCTCAAGCGGAGTGTGGGACATTTCGTTACAGAACCAATGACTGTTGTATCCATCTTAAAGAGGGCAGTGCGGTGGCATACTGAGCTCCAGACATTGGAGCCAACAGGGAGTATGGGGCAACCTGTCTGCATGACCTCAAAGACCCAGGCATAAAAAAAATTAAAATACAACGACAGGAACTACTGTAGGTCAAGGTCAAACAGTATGAACCAGCAGCCGTGGCTGCGACCTAGACAGCAGTGCACCCTAGGCGGCTGCCTAGTTCACCTAGTGGTAGCACCGGCCCTGTGTACTTTTAGATGTGTTTTATGGTGAATTTAATATACAGGTGCATCTCATAAAATTAGAATATCATCAAAAAGTTCATTTATTTTGGTAATTCAATTTATAAAAGTGAAACTCATATATTTTACTGTATATAGATGCTTTACACAT
Organism: Lithobates clamitans; assembly: GCA_037952925.1. Classification (NCBI taxonomy): domain Eukaryota; kingdom Metazoa; phylum Chordata; class Amphibia; order Anura; family Ranidae; genus Lithobates; species Lithobates clamitans. The sequence continues at coordinate 1,256,344 of JBBGZY010001256.1, forward strand.
AGAGTAATATATTTCAAGCATTTATTTCTTTTAATTTTGATGATTATGGCTTACAGCTAGTGAAAACCCAAAATTCAGTATCCCAGAAAACTAGAATATTACATAAGGCCAATAAAGAAAGGACTATTAATACAGAAATGTTGGCTTACTAAAAAGTATGTCCATGTACAGTATAGTATGCACTCAATACTTGGTCAGGGCTCCTTTTGCATGAATTACTGCATAAATGCGACGTGGCATGGAGGCGATCAGCCTGTGGCACTGCTGAGGTGTTATGGAAGGTTTCCTTGATAGCAGCCTTCAGCTTGTCTGCATTGGTGGGTCTGGTGTCTCATCTTCCTCTTCACAATACCCCACAGATTCTCTATGGGGTTTAGGTCAGGCGAGTTTGCTGGCCAATCAAACACAGTGATACCATGATCATTAAACCAGGTATTGTTATTTTTGGCAGTGTGGGCAGATGCCAAGTCTTGCTGGAAAGTGAAATCAGCATCCCCATAAAGCTGGTCAGCAGAGGAAAGCATGAAGTGCTCTAGAATTTCCTGGTAGAGGGCTGAGCTGACTTTGAACTTGATAAAACAGCATAGACCAACACCAGCAGATGCTATTGCCCCCCAAGTCATCACGGACTGTGGACAATTTTGAATTTTATTTGGAAATTAAGGTCCCAGAGTCTGGTGGAAGAGTGGAGAGGTACAGAATCCAAGTTGTATGAGGTCCAGTGTAAAGTTTCCACAGTAAGTGATGATTTGGGGAGCCATGTCATCTGCTGGTGTTGGTCCACTGTGTTTTATCAAGTGCAAAAAAATTTCCAGCAGGACTTGGCACCTGCCCACACTGTTAAAAGTACCAATACCTGGTTTAATGATCATGGTACCACTGTGCTTGATTGGCCAGCTAACTGGCCTGACAATACCCCATAGAGAATCTGTGGGGTATTGTCAAGGGGAAGATTATAGACACCAGAACCAATAATGCAGATGAGCTGAAAGCCACTCTCAAAGAAACCTGGGCTTCCATAACACCTCAACAGTGCCACAGGCTGATCGCCTCCATGCCACACCGCATTGATGCAGTAATTCATGCAAAAGGAGCCCTGACCATGTATTTAGTGCATACAATACTGGACATGGACATACTTTTCAGTAAGCCAACATCTCTGTATTAAAAATCCTTTTTTTTTCATTGGCCTTATGAAATATTCTATTTTTCTGAGATACAAAATTTTGGGTTTTCACTAGCTGTAAGCCATAATCATCAAAATAAAAGAAAGAAATGCTTAACCACTTAAAGACCAGCCTCGTTTTGAGATTTTGGTGTTTACATGTTTAAAACTGTTTTTTTTTTGCTAGAAAATTACATAGAACCTCCAAACATTATATATTGTTTTTTTTCTAACACCCTAGAAAATAAAATGGCGGTTATTGCGATACTTTTTTTTACACCGTATTTGCGCAGCGGCCTTACAAGCGCACTTTTTTGGAAAAAATTCACTTTTTTGAATAAAAAAAATAAGACAACAGTAAAGTTAGCCCATTTTTTTTATATTGTGAAAGATAATGTTACGCTGAGTAAATTGATACCCAACATGTCACGTCTCAAAATTGCGCCCACTCAAACTTTTACCCTCAAAAATCTCCATAGGCGACATTTAAAAAATTCTACAGGTTGCATGTTTTGAGTTACAGAGGAGGTCTAGGGCTAGAATTATTACTCTCACTCTACTGATCGCGGCAATACCTCACATGTGTGGTTTGACCACCGTTTTCATATGCGGGCGCTACTCACATATGCGTTCGCTTCTGCGCACGAGCTCGTCGGGACGAAGTGGTTAAAAAAAACATTTTTTCTTATTTATTTTGCTTGATTTTATTTATTTTTACACTTTTTCTAAAAAAAAAAAAAAAAAAAAAAATAGGGTCACTTTTATTCCTATTACAAGGAATGTAAACATCCCTTGTAATAGAAAAAAGCATGACAGGTCCTCTTAAATATGAGATCTGGGGTCAAAAAGTCCTCAGATCTCATATTTGGACTTAAATGCAATAAAAAAAAAATTGTCGTTTGAAAAAATAACATTGAAAAAATGTGCCTTTAAGACGTATGGGCGGAAGTGACTTTTGATGTCGCATCCTCCCTGCAGTGTCATGGAGACAGGTAGGGGCCATCTTACCCTCACTCATCTCCATGCACAGCAAGTGAGAGGACGCGATCACCCCCGCCGCTGCCGACGGCTCCGGTAAGCAGCGGAGGGCACCGGATCGAGGCGGGGAGCCCACTCCCGCCACCAATAAAAGTGATCTTGCAGCGAATCTGCCACAGAGACCACTTTCATCTCGTAGCTGACCACCGGCTGAACACGGGGATACTGGGGTTATGACAGCTAGCTGCTGCCATAACAACGATATCCGTCCCCAAAGTAGGGATGTATATCGGCGTGTGGCGGTCGGCAAGTGGTTAAAATATATCACTCTGTGTGTAATAAATCAATATAATATATGAGTTTCACTTTTTGAATTGAATTACTGAAATAAATTAACTTCTTGATGATATTCTAATATTATGAGATGCACCTGTACAAGAATATAGAAAATGGTACTGACATAAACACACACAGACATACTCGGGATGAACTGGATGGATGGTTGTCTTTATTAAACCTTATCACATACGTATGTAACTACTATGTATGTAATTTTTTTGGTGTTGCTTGTGCTCCTGGCTTAAATATTAGGATAGTGTGGACCCATTCAAAAATCACGAGTTGAGGTTTTGGCCAAACACCCCACATGATAACTTTATGGTTAGCTAATTGATAACAAATGTCAAGGCATTGAAAAACAGAGCAGGAAACAATGCACAATTGATTGCTTGTACTTGTACTCGTAGGTCCATGCACACTGGGTTAAAAAAAAAAACGCCAGTTCCCATGGCCGAAAAAAAAAACGTGCATATAGACCATTTTTGTACAGGAATTTAGTAGATCTTAGAAGCTTTTAGAGGAGCCTACGAGCATTCAGTGTTATTTTCTGCCAGAAAACTGCTCTCCAAAACACAACCCAGAAGGGTTTTTTTTTTCTGTCTCTAAATGCTGACCATAAAATATGCCTTTAAATTTCCTAATGTACAGTACATGGACACATAGGATAACATTGAGCTGCTTCTACAGGCAAAACACAAAACTCCTGTAGAAGCAAAATTTTTTTTATAGACCTACTTTATTCTACATTCTGTTTCTAGTACAGATATACATCTATGCTACATTCTTTCCAAACCCAGGTACAGCTAGGCAAGAGTTACTTTTTTTTTTCTAGCAAATGTCATCTAATGTGTACAAATAACTGTGCGAATCCATATTCTGCGAAGTGCTTCAAATTCTATATAATTGATGCAATCTGTATCACAGATTGTACTACACACACACACACACACACACACACACACACACACACACACACACTTGTTACCTCGAACAAATGGGACACTCAGCAGAACTAGAAGTAATAACGAGTAGAGATAGTGGGGTTCCGCCATGGTAGAAAGGTTTAGTCCGACACCTGCTTGACAAATACCTTCTCACCACGTCTGTGTATCCTAGTGGCAAGGATATGAACAGGTGTAATCTGAGAATAGGTAAAACCTACTCTTAACTCTTTGCAAAGTACACAGTAGTTGCATCATACGAGGGAAAAAAAAAAGAATAGAAATGTCCATGTAAATATGACAACAGCTGTTTTTTTTTTGTAATGTGGAAATTCGTTTACATTAGTTTAACTTTTTATTGACTCTGCTCTGCTTAAAAAAATTAACAAAATGCTGAAAAAATCTCTAGGACTTCATGTGTATCTTTAGCAGATATAGTATATACAGTGGGGACGGAAAGTATTCAGACCCCCTTAAATTTTTCACTCTTTGTTATATTGCAGCCCAGGACTTTTTTTCAGGGGGAACTTGGTGGAACTCAGTTCCACCACCTCTGGCTCAGACCCTTGGGGGAGGGGGGGGGGGTGCTCACCACAATCACTTGTAAACACAGAAGTCCAGTTTCTGTGTTTACAAGTGACAGCTCTGCACTCTGGGTAACCCCCCTGAACTCTGTACTCTGTATGTAATGCAATCTTGGTATTTAATGCCTCTTTAAGACCCTCCTAATGTACGTGATGACTCGGCCCTGCCCCAGGCTCCTGCGTCATTGGATTTGATTGACAGCAGTGGGAGCCAATGGCTGCGCTGCTATTAATCTATCCAATCAGGACCCGAGACACTGGCTGGAACTGGTGTGCTCATCCCCGTCTCTGGAAAGACTGGTTTCAGGTAAGTAAAAGGGGGGCTCTGGGGGGCTGCTGCATCACAGGAGCTTTTTCACCTTAATGCATGGAATGCAAAAACGTGAAAAACCCTGAGGGTTTACAACCCCTTTAAAGCAAAAGGTGGTTCAACAAAATGCTGACACAAGGGGGTGATCCTTTTTCCCAACTCAGTATTTTTTTTTTTTAATTAAAAAAAAAAAATTCTGACATGTTGGTGTTATATCTTTCACTTGGATGTTTATAAGTTGCACTGGATAAATACAGCTGGTTAAAACAAAAACTATGCCTTTCAATCATTTCAAGCTGCAAAGCAACAAAATGTGATTATTTTAAAGGGGGTGATTCCTATACCCACTGTATAAGCGAATGTGACAAAATTAAAACGGACTTACCTTTTTTATATCCTATATACTTTTTAATTTTGCAATGAAGTCAATGGGAGAAGATTTCTGTTTATGAATAGTGCTGATATACAAATTTGGGTCGAACTCAGATTCATGTCTCAATTCCAAAGTTTGAACTCAATCACTTCGAATTGGTCCTTAGAAAGGCTGCTAGACAAGCTTTTTATTGTTGCCCACACGACATGGGAAGCCACCACAGCTAAAGGAACCTTTGCTGCGAAAAAAAAAAACAGGTACATTTGACTGGAGAAGGGCTTAAAATGCCAACAGGGCTAAGTGCAGTCAGAAGCAGCAGAAAGTTGCCTAAAAAATTTGTTAAGGTCCTCACTTGATGCTGAGTAATAATTAGCTAATTGCACTACAATTTCATGGTAGCACCAACAGGCCTGTGGGCAGGGTCTAGCTGCGCCCGTGTACATGGGGTAACACCTCGCCCAAAGGCATGCTCACCAATGCCTGGAGTTCCTCCATAAGATGTTTCTTCCTTGTAACTATACACTTGTAACTGATGTATGTGTTGCATTTGGAGGGACATACAGAGCCAATGCCTACTCCACCAGTAGGGATGAGCTTCGTGTTCGAGTCGAACCCATGTTCGACTCGAACATCGGCTGTTCGACCGTCCGTCGAATTGCGAACGATATGGGCCGTTCGCGCCAAATTCGTGTGGCGCGTCACGGCCCATAATTCACTGCGGCATCGCAGTGCATTGCTGGCTGATGATTGGCCAAGCATGCACTATGACCCGCATGCTTGGCCAATCACAGCGCCGTCAGTAGAGAGAGCTGTAATTGGCCAAAGCCAGGGTGGCTTTGGCCAATTATGGCTCAGGGGATTTAGTACACACCCCACACTATATAAGGCCGCCTGCACGGCGGCCCTGTGTAGTGTGTGTTCCGGTGTGCTGAGCGATAGAGAGAGAGAGAGACAGTGTCATTTGATTTGAGTTAGATAGATTAGGCAGAACAGTCAGTCAGTTAGCTGCACTTACAGTGTATTGTGTATATATATGCATCCCAGGTGTTGCATATATATATATACACTGTATTCAGTTTAGCTAGATCCGTTCCTGTTATCTTCTATCTAGACTATTTACATTCAGTGCAGTGTGTCCTGCTCACAGTGTTCAGCTAGATCCGTTCCTGCTATTTACATTCAGTACAGTGCTTCCTGCTCACAGTGTTCAGCTAGATCCGTTCCTGCTATTTACATTCAGTGCAGTGCGTGCTGCTCACAGTGTTCAGCTAGATCCGTTCCTGCTATTTACATTCAGTGCAGTGTGTCCTGCTCACAGTGTTCAGCTAGATCCGTTCCTGCTATTTACATTCAGTACAGTGCTTCCTGCTCACAGTGTTCAGCTAGATCCGTTCCTGCTATTTACATTCAGTGCAGTGCGTGCTGCTCACAGTGTTCAGCTAGATCCGTTCCTGCTATTTACATTCAGTGCAGTGCGTCCTGCTCACAGTGTTCAGCTAGATCCGTTCCTGCTATTTACATTCAGTGCAGTGCGTCCTGCTCACAGTGTTCAGCTAGATCCGTTCCTGGTATTTACATTTAGTGCAGTGCGTCCTGCTCACAGTGTTCAGCTAGATCCGTTCCTGCTATTTACATTCAGTGCAGTGCGTCCTGCTCACAGTGTTCAGCTAGATCCTTTCCTGCTATTTACATTCAGTGCAGTGCGTCCTGCTCACAGTGTTCAGCTAGATCCGTTCCTGCTATTTACATTCAGTGCAGTGCGTCCTGCTCACAGTGTTTAGCTACATCCGTTCCTGCTGTTTACATTCAGTGCAGTGCGTCCTGCTCACAGTGTTCAGCTAGATCCGTTCCTGCTATTTACATTCAGTGCAGTGCGTCCTGCTCACAGTGTTTAGCTACATCCGTTCCTGCTGTTTACATTCAGTGCAGTGCGTCCTGCTCACAGTGTTCAGCTAGATCCGTTCCTGCTATTTACATTCAGTGCAGTGCGTCCTGCTCACAGTGTTCAGCTAGATCCGTTCCTGCTATTTACATTCAGTGCAGTGCGTCCTGCTCACAGTGTTCAGCTAGATCCGTTCCTGCTATTTACATTCAGTGCAGTGCGTCCTGCTCACAGTGTTCAGCTAGATCCGTTCCTGCTATTTACATTCAGTGCAGTGCGTCCTGCTCACAGTGTTTAGCTACATCCGTTCCTGCTGTTTACATTCAGTGCAGTGCGTCCTGCTCACAGTGTTCAGCTAGATCCGTTCCTGCTATTTACATTCAGTGCAGTGCGTCCTGCTCACAGTGTTCAGCTAGATCCGTTCCTGCTATTTACATTCAGTGCAGTGCGTCCTGCTCACAGTGTTCAGCTAGATCCGTTCCTGCTATTTACATTCAGTGCAGTGCGTCCTGCTCACAGTGTTCAGCTAGATCCGTTCCTGCTATATACATTTAGTGCAGTACGTCCTGCTCACAGTGTTCAGCTAGATCCGTTCCTGTTATCTTCCTACTGACAGGCAGGCTTGTCTGGTTACAGTATATAAAGCTACCTGAAGAAAATTACAGGTGTTCTTTTTGATCCTATTAGTACCACGGTCAGGCAGCTAGACTATTTACATTTAGTACAGTGTGTCCTGCTCACAGTGTTCAGCTAGATCCGTTCCTGTTATTTACATTCAGTGCAGTGCGTCCTGCTCACAGTGTTCAGCTAGATCCGTTCCTGCTATTTACATTCAGTGCAGTGCGTCCTGCTCACAGTGTTCAGCTAGATCCGTTCCTGCTATTTACATTCAGTGCAGTGCGTCCTGCTCACAGTGTTCAGCTAGATCCGTTCCTGCTATATACATTTAGTGCAGTACGTCCTGCTCACAGTGTTCAGCTAGATCCGTTCCTGTTATCTTCCTACTGACAGGCAGGCTTGTCTGGTTACAGTATATAAAGCTACCTGAAGAAAATTACAGGTGTTCTATCCCAGCTTAGTGCAGCTACAGGCCATTAGTATGTCTGGAAGGCCAAGAAGGAGAGGCAGACAGTCACAAGCCAATAAGAGAGGGCAAGCAGGCTCTGTGTCTAGTGCTGGTCGTGGAGACGGTGCATCCTCATCAGCACGTGGCCATGGGACACGCTTGGCCTTTTTTTCGGCAGCTGGCCGTGTTGAGCCGCAACATGCGGAAGACTTGGTCGAGTGGATGACCAAGCCGTCCTCATCCTCCTCATCCTCTCTCACCCATGCCCAGGGTGCTTTGTCTGGCAAAGCAGCGGCCTCTTCCCTCAGCTCAATGTCATCAGTGACTCCTTCCCTAGCTCCACCATGTCCTCATGAGGATTCCCTCGAACTGTTTGACCACAGTGTTGGGTACATGCTCCAGGAGGATGCCCAGCGTTTGGAAGGCTCTGATGATGATACTGAGCTCAATGAAGGCAGTAACATGAGCACGGACAGAGGGGGTGCCCAAGAAGGACAGCAATCTGGCAGTCATGCTCCCCCTGCTGCAGCATACTGCCAGGTTTGCTCCAGTGATGAGGAGGGAGGGGATGATGAGGTCACTGACTCAACGTGGGTGCCTGATAGGAGAGAGGAGGAGGAGGAGGAGGAGGAGGAGGAGGAGGTGGCACATCACCAACTAGGCAGGATGCCCTCCAGGGGCCAGCCTAAGGGCAGCACATTGACTGCATCACACCCCAAAGCTCCACATGTGCAGGGCGCTGCAGTCTCTGCGCGTTATTCAAAAAGTTCTTTGGTGTGGGCCTTTTTTGAGACGAGTGCATCAGATCGCACCGCTGCTATTTGCAATATATGTCTCAAGCGTATCTCGCGTGGCCAAAACATCTCCCGCTTGGGTACCACATGCTTGACCAGACATATGTTGACCTGCCATGCAGTTCGTTGGCAAGCGTATCTAAAAGACCCACACCAAAGAACAAAGACGATCTCTCCTTGCTCCTCATCAGCTGAGATTTCCAACCCCACTAGACCTTCAGTCCTCTCTGCGACCTGCAGTGAGAGGAATGAAGGTGTAGAATTAGGTGTGTCACAGCCAAGTACTTATGGGCAATCTGCTTTTGGTACACCGACGTCAGATTGTACCAGGCAAATTTCCCTGCCCCAGCTGCTGCACCGCCGAAAGAAGTTTGCTCCCAGCCATCCACATGCCCAGCGGTTGAATGCTAGCTTGGCAAAATTGCTAGCACTTCAACTGCTGCCTTTTCAGTTGGTAGACTCTGCCCCCTTCCGTGAGTTTGTGGAATGTGCGGTTCCTCAGTGGCAGGTACCCAAACGCCACTTTTTCTCACGGAAGGCGATTCCGGCTCTCTACCGGCATGTGGAAGGCAATGTCCATGCCTCGCTGGACAGGGCGGTCAGCGGTAAGGTGCATATTACCGCTGACTCATGGTCCAGCAGGCATGGACAGGGACGTTACTTAAGTTTCACGGCGCATTGGGTGACTCTGCTGGCAGCTGGGAAGGATGCAGGACAAGGTGCAGTAGTGTTGGAGGTTGTTCCGCCACCACGCCTCCAAAATGCTGATTGTGACACACCTCTCTCCTCCACCCCCTCCTCTTCTTCTTCCTCCATGGCCTCTTCCTCGGAACCAGCGGTGCTCCGTAGGCGTTCAAGGGGCTACGCAAGTACGCAGGCCAAAAGATGCCATGCGGTGCTTGAGCTGGTGTGCTTGGGGGACAGGAGCCACACTGGGGCAGAGGTTCTGTCAGCTCTGCAGGGGCAGGTTCAGAGGTGGTTGACGCCACGCCAACTTAAGGCAGGAATGGTGGTTTGCGACAATGGCACCAACCTCCTCTCTGCCCTCCGACAGGGACAACTGACCCATGTGCCCTGTTTGGCTCACGTCCTTAACTTGGTGGTGCAGCGGTTCTTGGGCAGGTACCCGGGCTTACAGGATGTCCTGAGGCAGGCCAGGAAAGTCTGTGTGCATTTCCGCCGGTCATATAATGCCAGTGCTCGGCTGACGGACCTCCAAAAGGAGTTTAACCTGCCCAAGAACCGCCTAATCTGTGACATGCCCACCAGGTGGAACTCGACGTTGGCCATGCTGCAGCGGCTGCACACGCAGCAGAGGGCCATCAATGAGTACCTGTGCGACTATGGCACCAGGACAGGGTCAGGGGACCTTGGTTTTTTTTCCCCACGCCAGTGGGCCATGATCAGGGATGCATGCACTGTCCTGTCACCATTCGAGGAGGCCACGAGGATGGTGAGCACTGACAGTGCATGCATCAGTGACACTGTCCCCCTTGTCCACCTGTTGGAGCACACGCTGCGTGGAATAATGGACAGGGCACTTGAGGCAGAACAGAGGCAGGAAGAGGAGGACTTCCTTAGCTCTCAAGGCCCCCTTTATCCAGACAGTGTTCCTGCGTGCCCGCCGATCACACAGGAAGAGGACGAGGAGGAGGAGGAGGAGGAGGAGGAAGATTGTGTCAGTATGGAGGTGGAGCCTGGCACTCAGCATCAGCAGTCTTTAAGGGATCAGTCCCAAGGAACACATGGACTTGTACGTGGCTGGGAGGAGGTGGCTGCGGACGTTGTTGTCCTTAGTGACCCAGAGGACTCCGGACCGAATGCCTCAGCAAACCTACGCTGCATGGCCTCCCTGATCCTGCAAAGCCTGCGTAAGGATCCTCGTATTCGTGGTATCAAGGAGAAGGACCAATACTGGCTGGCAACCCTCCTTGATCCACGTTACAAGGGTAAGGTTGCGGACCTTATCTTGCCATCGCAGAGGGAGCAGAGGATGAAACATCTTCGGGAGGCCTTGCAGAAAGGTCTGTGCAACGCGTTCCCAGAGACTGGGAGGTTACAAACTCCTGTTTCTGGACAACGTGTTGCTGAGGCTTCGGTCAGTCAAAGAAGGAGCGGTGGAGAAGGTGGCCGTCTGACCGATGCGTTCAGACAATTTTTTGGTCCGCAGCCCCAAGGTATGATCGGTTCCAGCAACCATCGCCAGCGTCTGTTTTACATGGTGCAGGAATACCTAGGGGCAAGATCAGACTTGGACACCTTTCCCACCGAAAATCCTCTGGGTTACTGGGTCTTGAGGATGGATCACTGGCCAGAGCTTGCACAGTATGCAATTGAGCTACTGGCCTGTCCTGCATCCAGCGTTCTTTCGGAACGCACATTCAGTGCTGCTGGAGGCGTGGTAACCGATCACAGGGTGCGTCTGTCCACCGACTCGGTCGATCGGCTGACCTTCATAAAAATGAATCAGTCTTGGATCACCACCAGCTACCAAGCACCTGATGCAGATGTAACCGAATAATTTTTTTTGAAATCTCAGATCCCTTCAAAGACTGCCTATGCTGATGCTGAGTGACTATCCCTGAGTAATTATCCTCTTCCTCCTCAATCATCACGCTGATAGCTTGTAAGAACATTTTTGGTTCTGGGCGCCACCACCAGTGCCTAAGGCACAATTTTTCAGCCCCTGTTTAACAGGGGCGTGTAATTACAATTTTTGATGTAATACTTTGCAGCAGGGCTCGTTCCTGCATTCCAACTAGAGTGTCTGTGAGGGGTTGCAGTGTTGTGGCACCAGCACCAGTGCCTAAGACCCAATTTTTCAGCCCCTGTCTAACAGGGGCGTGTAATTACAATTTTTGATGCAATACTTTGCAGCAGGGCTTGTTCCTGCGTTTCAACTAGAGTGTCTGTGAGGGGTTGCAGTGTTGTGGCACCAGCACCAGTGCCTAAGACCCAATTTTTCTGCCCCTGTCTAACAGGGGCGTGTAATTACAATTTTTGATGCAATACTTTGCAGCAGGGCTCGTTCCTGCGTTCCAACTAGAGTGTCTGTGAGGGGTTGCAGTGTTGTGGCACCAGCACCAGTGCCTAAGGCCTAATTTTTCAGCTCCTGTTCAACAGGGGCATGTAATTACAATTCTTGATCTAATATTTCACAGCAGGGCCCTGTGAGGGCTTACAGTGTTTTGGCCACAGCAACACCTAAGGCCCAAATTTCTGCTGAGTATATAGGGCAGGACCCTACTTTCAAACATCTAACTTACAAACGACTCCTACTTGCAAACGGAAGGAGACAACAGGAAGTGAGATGAAATCTACCCCTAAGGAAGGGAAATTCTCTCCTGTAAGAGTTAATATGGGAAAACAATTTTTCCTTTCCACTGATGCTTTCCAATCCTTGTTCCACAAAAAAACACAAATTTTCAAAAAACATTTTTCATTGGGACAAAAAAGTGAGGTGAAATCTTCTGAAGAGGAGGAAAGACGCAAAACAAATGTCACAGGGGTGATAACCCTTCCCTATGTTTTCCAAAAAGCTTAGAAAAGATTTTTTGGCTGGAGCTAAACACATTAAAAATGTTCAAAATTACAAACAGATTCTACTTAACAACAAACCTACAGTCCCTGTCTTGTTTGCACCGCCTGTATACTGCTGTTCAGAGTATATAGGGACCTTTCCTTATTTTAATTTGGGTGCGGGGTTCCCCTTAATATCCATACAAGACCCAAAGGGCCTGGTAATGGACTGGGGGGTACCCATGCCGTTTGTCTCACTGATTTTCATCCATATTGCCATGACCCGACATGACATTAAACCCGCAAGCAGTTTTAAATGAGATTTTTTCCTTTAAAAATGACATTTGGTGCAGGGACTGTTCTAAACATGGGAAACACGCGTCACTTTACAGGCATACTATAGACACCCCCCAGGTACGATATTTAAAGGAATATTTCACTTTTTTTTTTTTACTTTAAGCATCATTAAAATCACTGCTCCCGAAAAAACGGCCGTTTTTAAAAGTTTTTTTTGCATTGATACATGTCCCCTGGGGTAGGACCCGGGTCCCCAAACCCTTTTTAGGACAATACCATGCAAATTAGCCTTTAAAATGAGCACTTTTGATTTCGAACGTTCGAGTCCCATAGACGTCAATGGGGTTCTAACGTTCGTGCGAACTTGCGGTCCGTTCGCGGGTTCTGGTGCGAACCGAACCGGGGGGTGTTCGGCTCATCCCTATCCACCAGTCCTGCGTACAGTCGCCACCTCACTCCCAGTAACAGAATAGAACCCTGCCGGACAAATAGCGCTGGTCCCATGCATGACCTAAGTTAACTCTTTCCTTCCCGTACCAAGCAATCAGGCCTTAGATCTTCGTAACACTAGTCTGCTCCTGTTTTCCTGGAGGAGACGGACAGCTAGGGAGGGAGTCAGGGCCCCGACCCCCTTACTACCGAAGAACCAAGTGGCAGCCCGTCCATTAGGAGCGCCTGGGCGCTGCCCCCTCCAGGCCACCCCCTATATGGTAATGGATAGATTCAGGTTCTTCCAATGGCGGCCTGGTGGAAAAAATTTTGGGGGGTGGCAAACAGTATGGGGTGGCATACTGTTTGCCAACTCCCAAAAAAAATTCCCACCAGCCGCCATTGGAAGAACCTGTCACCTATCTAGGTACCACGCCAAACAACTGGTTGCTGTAGCTGTTCTTCCTTTTCAGTTACCCATGGCAACTACTCCCTTCTTTGCCTTGAGAGTTAACCTTATGTAGTTGTGTTACGCAAACCCCATAGTGCTTTAACAGACCCAGGTTCTTTAGGAATACACCAAAACCCAACATGCACCACTCAAATAATTTCAGACCAGGCTCAAAGCGGCTGAAATAACTTTTACTGAAAATTCAGCAGAACATGTATAACATGAATAAATGTGCTCTTCCTAACTACAGCTGTGCCTTAAGCTGCAAAGGTGGCAAAGGGAGGGTGTACATATTCTGTGGCTGCAATGTTGTGCATCGGGGTGTGTCAAAAATTATCCCCACTGTTCAATGGGTAGTACCACCTGCGACCCATTCCAATCTGAAGAGTAGGTAGCAACGTGAATGTAAACAAGGCCTTAGGCATTTTCAAAACCTGGAATTTAAAGGATTTGTAACTTGTAATAAAAAGAGTTTAATCCCAACTCACGCATAGCCTCGGTACACACAATAGTGCGTAATTTTGCCAGTACAAATGCCAATGGTTTTCATGTTGTAGCATTTGGTGGATGTCCGAAACTCGTAACTGCTTGTGACTCACTCCTATTCAAAATAATTTAAGCAGTTAAAGGAGAAGTATGGGGTCTATAAAAACATAAACACCCATACTCATTTCTATGCTGCAGCTGCAGTGTGATGCTGCAGCTGTCCCACTGCGGCACTAAGACTGCTCAGTTCTCAGTCAGTTTGGAGTGCACAGCAGTGGCTGTCAGTCACCGCTTTCCACTTCGCTCCTCCAGCGCTCACTGGCGCACTGGGCTGGAGAAGGGGAGGCCGCAGCTGGCCCTGGCCATCAGCCACATGCTGAGAGCTGGAGTCAGCTGTCAATCAGGCAGCTTGGTGGATCTTGACAATATTGTTAGGATCCTTCCAGAGCCTGGAGTAGCTATGCCATGTCTGCTCACAGTGAGCAATAGCTGATTCTGGGTCACAGGAGAGCAAAAGTAAGTGCACTCCTGTGATCCAAAAGGAAAGTGTGGCCAAAAAAAGCTTTGCCCATACTTCTCTTTTAAGTATTTTGTAGGGTGGTTAGAAAAGTTTTAAAAGCATTTCAAGTTCTTATCTCCCCTTGAATCTCTTCCTGCATGACACAGTATATGATCAACAATAACAAGTTACCATCTATTTCCCTGTGACTTGGCAAAAAAACGATCATTCAAAATGTCAACTTGACACATCTCTTCGACAGATCTCTTACCCATTCCACACTTCTATTCCACATCTTTTTGACTCTTCTACAATGAAACAAGTGATTTAAACGGAGTGCAAACAGTTTTTGTTTTGTTGCTCAACCAACGGGTTGAACAAAAAAACCTCAAAGATCCCTGCATCAATACATTCACTGTGGATGCAGGGATCTCCCCTGCTATGTCTTTCTATAATGACTGGATGGACTCCCCCCAACCCCGCCAGAATACACTGATCAGCGCTTGCAGACAGCCAACCAGCGCTTTCGATTTGGACCCTCCTATCAAACAGCGTGGATACATTTCTCCTATCAAAACATAGTACTTTGTAGCATAATAAGTTGGGCAGCTCTCTGCCCCGATCTGCAGCCCTTTCTGCCCCCACCTGCTGTGAGTATGATAGTGGAACCCAGACAGGAGACTCCAGAGAGAACACCCAGCTGCTATGTGTACTATAGGCTGTACTGATGTGCACTGATGTGGCTGCACTGATGTGTAGTGATGTAGGCAGTGCCCCTACCTATTGAAATCAATGGGCAGCGCCACCACTGTAGCAGCGCTTTGCGGGCGGTTTTAACCCTTTTTCGGCTGCTAGCGGGGGTTAAAAGCGCCCCGCTAGCGGCCGACTAAAAATAGCGGCATTTTACCTCCGACGCCCGGGGCGGCTCAGTGTGAAAGGGGCTCTTAGAATATATCGCTAAAAATAGCGCCTGCAAAGCGCCCTGAAAGAGCTGCTGCTGTCTCTCCAATGTGAAAGCCCCGAGGGCTTTCACACTGGAGCGGTGCGCTGGCAGAACGCTAAAAAAAGTCCTACTAGCAGCATCTTTGATCTTTGGAGCGGTGAAGGAGAAGTGTATACACCGCTCTGGCAGCGTGTCTATACTGCCGGCAAAGCGCTGCTGCAGCATCGCTTTGCGGTGGTTTTATCCCTTTCTCGCCTGCTAGCGGGGGGGGGAAGTGCCCCGCTAGCGGCCGAATAGTGCCGCAAAATTGACGATAAAGCGCCGCTAAAAATGGCTGCGTTTTACCGCCAACGCACGCACCGCCCCAGTGTGAAAGGCTTCTACAGCGCTAAAAATAGCGCCCGCAAAGCGCCCTAAAAGAGCCACTGCTGTCTCCCCAATGTGAAAGCCCTGAGGGCTTTCACACTGGAGCGTTGCGCTGGCAGGATGCTAAAAAAAGTCCTGCTAGCAGCATCTTTTGGAGCGGTGAAGGACACCACTCCTAAACCGCTCCTGCCCATTGAAATCAATGGGGCAGCGCTGCTGTACCGCTGGCATAGCGCTGCTGCAGCAGCGCTTTGCGGTGGTTTTAACCCTTTCTCAGTCGCTAGCGGGGGGGGGTAAAGCGCCCTGCTAGCGGCCGAATGGAGCTCCTTCTTAGACCCCTTTCACACTGGGGTGCTTTGCAGGCGCTACATCGCTAAAAATAGCGCCCTGAAAGAGCCTTTCCTGTCTCTTCAGTGTGAAAGCCCCAAGGGCATTCACGCTGGAATGGTGCGCTGGCAGGATGGTAAAAAAAGTCCTGCTAGCAGTATCTTTGGAGCGGTGAAGGAGCGGTGTGTATACCGCTCCTCCACCGCTCCTACCCATTGAAATCAATGGGGCAGTGCGGCTATACCGCCGCCAGCACTTTGTGGGTGGTTTTAACCCTTTTTCGTCCGCTAGCGGGGGTTAAAAGCGCCCCACTAGTGGCCGAATACCCCTGCAAATACGACGGTAAAGCGGCCCTAAAAATAGCGGCGCTTTACGGTCAACACCGCCCCCGCACAAGTGTGAAAGGGGCCTTCAAACCGACCCGAAATAGCGTCATAGGGCTCTGTAATCTTTTTTCATGAAATAGTTTCTTACTGTGTTTTTGTGCCTCCTTGTATCATTCTCCGTGAGCTCCCGCTTTTGTGTTAATAAAAGGGGAAGAAAAAAAACGGGCGACCCTGTATTCCTATGGAACACCTCACACTGATCTGTCGAGGGACAGGTGCATTTTTAAAAATCCTGCTTGCTGCATTTTTGGTGCAGTAAATAAATTGCACGAAAAACGTACCTCCCCATTAAAATCAATGAAAAACGCAGCAAAAACCCATCAAAATGCACCCATGGTGCGTTTTTGGTGCATTTTTTGAGCCACGTGTCATTTTAAAAACGCACCGCTAATGTAGTAAATGCATATGTGTGAAATGAGCTGCTGTGCTTGCGTTTCCTGCAGGAAAAAGATCATGCACCTTTTTAACCAGTTCCCGCCAGTAGGACGTCAATGGAAGTACTTAGGTTGAAGTGGTTATACCGGGATGATGCAACTACAGGCATCATCCTGTTATCTTTTTTTTTCCAGCCAGCGATTTCCTTTTTTGTAAAAGTGGCTGATTAGCCACTGGATTACTTTTACAGGCAGTGGGAGGGGACGTCCTTCCCTCTCAGTCCGCCCCCCCAGCGCCTCTCACACAAGAGAGCCTGGGATCCAATTATTTTTTATTTTTTTTTGAGTTCATGCTTTCCAAGGTAGAGGAGAGATTTGGAATCTCATAGCCCCCAGATGTCTCCATAAAGAGGACCTGTCATCAGTGGTGTATTTTGGTTTTGTGCTGCCCTAGGCAAGACTAAAATTGGGCTCCCCCCATCAATAGATGCCCTCCCAGAACTGGACGACCGCGCTGTAGCTGTAATTCGGCTCAAATGTTATAGCGAGAGCAATAATTTTAGCTCTAGACCTCTCTAGCCTGGTAACCAGTAAAAAAATTTCAAGCGTTGCCTATAGAGATTTTGAAGTACCTTTGTATGGCGCCATTCCACAAGCGAGCGCAATCTTAAAACATGACATGTTAGGTATTAGGGATGAGCCGAACACCCCCCTATTCAGTTTGCACCAGAACATGCGAACAGGCGAAAAATTTGTTTGAACACGCGAACACCGTTAAAGTCTATGGGACTCGAACATGAATAATCAAAAGTGCTAATTTTAAAGGCTTATATGCAAGTTATTGTCATAAAAAGTGTTTGGGGACCTGGGTCCTGCCCGAGGCGACATGTATCAATACAAAAAAAAAGTTTTAAAAACGTCAGTTTTTTCAGGAGCAGTGATTTTAATAATGCTTAAAGTGAAACAATAAAGGTGTAATATTCCTTTAAATTTCGTACCTGGGGGGTGTCTATAGTATGCCTGTAAAGGGGCGCATGTTTCCCGTGTTTAGAACAGTCTGACAGCAAAATGACATTTCAAAGGAAAAAAGTTATTTAAAACTACTCGCGGCTATTAATGAATTGTCAGTCCGACAATACACATAAAAGTTAATTGATAAAAACGGCATGGGATTTCCCCACAGGGGAACCCTGAACCAAAATTTTTTAAAAAAATGGCGTGGGGGTCCCCCTAAATTCCATACCAGGCACTTCAGGTCTGGTATGGATATTAAGGGGAACCCCGTGACAAAAATCTGGTCTGGTTCTCAGTTGGGCCCAACTGAGAACCAGAACAGAGCTCAGGACAGGAGCACCTGACAGATAGTTGCAGTCAGTGTGTAGATTTAGCTAGTTGCCTGTTCTGGATCGTATATACATTGTAACTTCTCTGCCTGACTTATACCAGAGGAGAAGAGCGGAGATGATCAGGCGATGTGTGACAGATACTTTATTGTCTGGTGAGGAGTGCTGCCAATTAAGGAATTCCATCTGCTGTGGAAGCAGCTCTATCCAGTCTGAGCAACCCTTTTGGGTGTTTAAACACTGCTTATACGCCGAGCATGAGAGTGCAAGGCACTATTTTCTGGTAAGTGCGGCTCCATAAGAGTGGATCACAGTCACAGTCAGTGTGGTGGAGGAAATGTCTATGACACAGGAAGATTGATGTTTTAGATTCACCTTTTAATACACATTTTTTTTGCATGGACTTTAGTTCAATATTTCATTTTCAACATTATATGGATTGTTTAGAGACTGTTCCACCTTCTTTATTATTATTTTCTCTTGTCACTAAAGGAAAAGTGTACTTATTTGAAATATCACGATTGTACACCATATAGTCGCTTGGTATAGCTATAGCACTCATTACGATTTTATATCATATGCGAAACATACGATTAACATACAATTTTGACCAAAATAAACTGTCCTTTTTGGACCTACAGATGACATTAGAGAAGGGCCAACTTAGTACCTGTACATTTCGAAAGGAGACAGCAGCTAATACGCTGCTGCACGCAACAAGTCACCATCCCCACTGGTTGAAAAATGGGATACCAGTGGGACAGTTCCTATGAATTAAAAGGAACTGCACGGAGGTTGCAGACTATAAACGTGAAAGCAATGATCTCTATGCGAGGTTCCGTGAACACGGGTGCTCGCATAGACAGATCAGGAGGGCCAGAAAGAAGGCAGCTATGATAGACCGAGAAAGCCTGTTGTGTACCAAATCAACCACCAACGTGCCACTCACACAGACAAAGGAACCAGTGCGCATTATAACACTGGTTCGCTCTATTCTTGAAAAACATTGGGGGATACTGACCAATGCCCCTGAACTCGCTAGAATAGTAAGTGCATCAACTAAGCTAGTAGCCCTTAGAGCTCGTAGTCTAGGTGACATACTGATCCAATCAGAATTTGTTAAGGGGCCAAATCCCACATGGCTGTCTGAGCACCCTCGCTCACTGGGCATGTTTCCTTGCAATAAATGCCATGTCTGCCCTTTTGTTCATAGAACCTCCAGATTCACTGTCGCGTTAAGTGAGAAAACTTTCGAGATACGTGATCTCATTAATTGCTAAACATCACGAGTGATTTACTTAATAACCTGTCCTTGCCCTAAGATATACATAGGCAAAACTAAGAGACCATTGAAAATACGTATTGGTGAGCACCTACGTGAAATCAATGCCAAAGGAAAGATCCCAGAGAAACCCCTGGCCAAACTAAAGCTACCCACCAGACGAGGTGACTTCGACCGCATACTTCTCCAAAAAGGAGAAGTGGTGGGTATACAAGCTGAAGTCCCTCGTACTGGTGGGGTTGAACATAGAGTTAAATCTACAAGTGTTTTTGGAGACTTAAATATGAAGCATTGATCACCTAGACCAGTGATGGCGAACCTTGGCATCCCAGATGTTTTGGAATTACATTTGCCATGATGCTCATGTACTCTACAGTATAGTAGAGCATCATGGGAAATGTAGTTCCAAAACATCTGGGGTGCCAAGGTTCGCCATCACTGATCTAGACATTAATATTACCACCCCTGTACCTGTCTTATCCCTGTCCCCTGATCTAAATATCTCTGCAAAAGTCATCTCTAGTCAAATTGACTTCTCTGATATTTCCATGTTCAAGCATGCATGTATATGATTAGTAAAGGTACCATCTAGGATTTGCTCATACCTTATGGAGGAAGCATATATACCAGAGGGTTGCCCAATGAAAACAATACTAGTGTGCTCTGTGAACTCCAAAAATACTTAGCATAAGCTATGGGTGACCTTGCTGGTGCTAACTGCTCTATTTATTTATTTACCTATCTATATGTCATTGAAGTGCACATGGTACTGCATGCTTAGTGTTCTGTCTTTATTTGGTTCTCTCACTTCGTGAAGCCTTTCTTTTCTTCCCCTCTCCACTTCCCTCACCCCCAATAGCCTTCCTTTTCCCATCTACATTTACTTATACAATATAAAAGCCCACACTATAAGTATGCGAGTAATCTATTTACTTATGCCCCTGATTCTCCATGAATCACTGTAATACCAAACCAATCATACTCTATTATTGGACAAATTGGCCACTACTAACAGGACTATGTCCCTTCTATTTTTCAAAAAAACCTCATTGGCGGCTACCACCGGCGAATTCACGATAAGAAGGGAGTGTGGAAGCCTAACCAATGAACGTCCGAGATGAAGCTATGCCACTAGCCACGGCGAAACGCGTTGGCGTCATAACGCTGCTCAGTCCGCGGACGTTACGGGCATGGTGGCGAGTGTAAGGCGCAGGAGCAAGTGCGGGGAGCCTACGATCAGCGTGACCAACAAGGCAACCTAACACCGATAAGGCAACAAGACTTAAGCTTCCATCTACTGCTGCAGCTTAAGCTATTCCATACGGGCCATCTTTTTTTTTGGCATACCGCCGCACACCATTGAAGCGACAAGGGATTCATCGCCCACAGGTTTAGAGGAATACATGCTGCAGCTCCCGACTGATGCGGTAATGTATTGACACACGGGTTACCATACCAGCTCAATACGCCTGAAGCTTGCCTGCAACTTTTTATTATTAAGCTAATGCAGTGGTAGTTTTGCCACTAAGTATTAAGCTATCAATGAATACCAGGAAACTCTAAGGGAAAGTTGATGACTACAATGACTGACAACTTATGATCCTTACTTCTGTTTATCTAATTGACGATTGAACTGGGAATTCCCATATTATCCAAACAGAGTGATCTATTGGACTGCCTATCCTTCCCCTGCTATATAGCATTGTCATTAGGACTCACTCCCCAATACTAATTACTGGTTACCTAGCATTACCATTCAAGCTGCTAATTCATCTATAGGTACCCTGCTTCTCGATCAGCACACGCACACCTACCCTTCTTCCTCTCTCCACCCCTCCATTGCCTTGGCCCACAGCTGACCTCCCCCAATTAATCAGTACCTGGGATCCAGTTTGATTTTAACCATCACCACTTGGCGAATTATTTGCCCTAAGGTCGCTGAGGACCAAGGCAATATGCCCGGACTCAGCCATCTGCACTGTTCGTTAATTGTTTGTCCTGTATGCTAAGTCCTTGTCCGCGGTATTTTTGTTCAATTGTTGCTGCAATGATCACTGCACTTTAGATTTCCATGTGAATTTTACTGTTTAGTAATGTTTAAATAAAGTTGATTTTATGAAGTATAAAATCCTAGGACTATTCTGTTGCTAATGGTAACCCCTTTCACAAGCTCGTCTCTATTGGGCTTATCCCCTTTCCCCCTCCCCTTTATAGTGTTTATATGCCAATGGTTACAGCAACAGTACCCTAACGGGTTAAGGATCTAGTACGGGTCACTGCATTTCCTTGACCTAGTACAGGTGCTTACTCCCGCCTTCTATTCCCCCCCCCCCCCTTCCCCTTTTATGTTGTCAAGTGTGAACCTAGCCCCATAGCTGAATGAGAAACAAGCCTTCTTACTAAAAATACAAAGTTCAGAAGACTTCCTAGAAGTAATGCTTGAGCTCCCCCTACTGTCACAACGATAATTTAGACTTAAATATCATACTACATGGGGAATGTGTGTATGTGTAAATATAAAGCATGGGTCTCCAAACTTTCTAAACAAAGGGCCAGTTTACTGTCCTTCAGGCTTTAGAGCAGTGGTTCTCAACCCCTGTCCTTAGGACCCACTAACAGGCCAGATTTTAAGTATTACCTTGGGGAGATGCAGACTAGAATACTCCAATCACACTGAGCAGCAAATTATATAACCTGTGATGTATTTCAGTTATCTTGCAAACCTGGCCTGTTAGTGGTTCCTGAGGACAGAACTAATGCTTTAGGGGAACCAGACAATGGCCAGTGGGGATAGAAAATGCCCCGGTGTCAGTTGAAGTGAACAATGCCCCATCAATGGTTTTAAATAGGGGTATAGCAGACATCCCAATTCTCTCGCGAGGTGCGGGAGTCTTCCGCATTTCTGCGGCGGATCCCGAACACCCTCAATCGCCCTCCCGGGAATGATCAGTGCGGCGGGGAACAGCTGTGAACACTGATCTCCTTTGTATAGATTTTTAGCTGACAGCCACTTCACCTTCTCTCCCTCCCGCGGCTGTCAGCTAAAAAGCTATACAGGGAGATCGGTGTTCATAGCTGTCCCTTCCACCACATCGATCATTCCCAGCTGTTTCCTGTGTGCTCCTCCCCCAGCCCCCTCAGTGTCCTTCTCCGCCCCCCCTGTTCTCCTCCGGCTCCCGTATTCTCCTCCACCCCATCTGTCCCCCTCCTCCGCTCCCCCTCGTCCCCCGCATCCGGCTCCCCTCCTCTCCTCTACAGGGGGAATTGTCAGGAATTGGACACAGTGAACGAGATCGCTCCTGTGTCCTGTGATAACTGTGTTTACTCTGCTCAGTTTATGAATGAACAGGAGCCTCTGTCTCCTCTCTATTCATCTTTAGTGCTGAGAAAGGGACTGGGGAATCTGTATCCTCAGTCCTTTTCTCTGTTTCAAAGGGGAGATGTCAGGGGTCTGTTTAGAGCCCTGACATCTCACCAAAGCCCCCAAAAAATTATTGTAAAACATTATAAAAAAATGAAAAAGTGTAAAGAAATAAAAGAAAAACTACTGACACCATTCTCCCCTGCCCTACCAACACTGTCCATTGCCCCAACCCCCTCCCCCCATTGTGAAAACAAAAATTAAATGTAAAAAGATGTCACAGATGTCAGCCAAGTCGCACTGACATGTGGCTTTGAAATCGTGCATTTTCAATTTCAAAGTCGGATTCAGTGTGAATGGGGGATAAATTCCTGATGTGCCTTTAGGAGCTTGTCTGAGGTCAGCCAGGGAACTTTTTATCTTTCTGCAGGTGGTACCAGGAGCTGTGGTGGAACCTTATGGGAGCAGTATCAGGACTGTCATCTTCAGGAAGGATCAAAGCATTGCAGTACTTTGTGGTCAAGATGTCTACCATGTGTTGGTGCATCACTCTCCAAGGGACTGCCAGGCAGATGCAGAGGATTATGAGGCTGGACTAGAAGTGCCTAAAAATTGCATCATTGCTGGGAGCAGGCAGCCAACAGGACTTGTCAATGAATGGAAGTGTAGGACTTCAGGATCGAAAGGGGAGGAGCTACCATGCCAGAGTATGCAGGCCAAAGAGGCCTTACTGTCAATTAGATGCCCACCGCACTGGTGTTTCTGCCACTGTGGGCATGGTAGGCAGCGGGTCTCAAGCTGCTACCCTGGCCTGACAGTCTAAGTGACACTGAAAGTGCCTCTCTCCAACAAGACCCTCGATGTCTTCCCAGACTAGGGATAAGCCAAGGCATCGAGAGCTGAAATGTAGACCAACTTAAAGCAGAACTAAACTTATTGATTTAACTGCTTTCAAAAAAGTTACATTCGAGGAATGCTGTGAATGATCTGTCACATTTGCTTTATATTCTCAGTGTCTGAATGACACTGAAAGTGCCTCTCTCCAACAAGACCCTCGATGTCTTCCCAGACTAGGGATAAGCCAAGGCATTGAGAGCTGAAATGTAGAACAACTTAAAGCAGAACTGATTTAACTGCTTTCAAAAAAGTTAATTCGAGGCATGCTGTGAATGATCTGTCATATTTGCTTTATATTCTCAACCAGACTGTCAACTCATCAAATGGTTAGTGTCATAACTGATCACATGTGCAGCACCTTGGCAACTACAGATCAAACCGAGGTCAAGATGGCGGCTTCCTAGTCTGTAGGATAGGAGGGTTTGTGCCACCATCGTGGCTCCTATGCACATGCGCAAAAGTGACCATCACGGCTCGCCCATGCAAACAGCAGGAGCCTGCAAATCTGGAAGGGAAACCCGGTGAAGATAAAAGCTCTGTCAACGGTGACCACACGCCGCTGAAGGGCTTCATTTTACAGGTAAGTCTCTCACATTGTGCTAGTATGTGATGCATATGCCGTTACCTTTATTTATTTATTTATTTTCTAGGATTTACTACCGCTTTAAGCAGCATTAAGATTCAGACTAGGCTCACACTACTGTGGCTGCGTTTTGTTCCAAT
This sequence comes from Lithobates clamitans, assembly GCA_037952925.1. Classification (NCBI taxonomy): domain Eukaryota; kingdom Metazoa; phylum Chordata; class Amphibia; order Anura; family Ranidae; genus Lithobates; species Lithobates clamitans. Next base: position 1,280,459 of record JBBGZY010001256.1, read on the forward strand.
TTTTTGTGTGACTTGGTTGCATTTTTGGTGTGATTTTCATGCCTCTGCAATTTAGGTGTAGGCTAATAATATGCATATCTGCTGTAACACAAATTTAAAGGCACCCTCCTTGCTTTCCTTGTTTGTCTGTGTTATGTGGTGGTTAGGCAGGCATGTCCTCTCTGCCCTTGGTCATGGAAGCAGTTGTTACATCTACTGCCACAGTGTTGGTTGAAGAAGAGGAAGAGCAGAGGAGGAGGAAGGGTAGATACTGGATGCATCTAGTAATTGCATATAGGGAAGAGAGGCCAGTTCTGGGTCATGTATAATGACCTCCATGCACATGAGGAAAAGTTCAATTACACACACACACGTCAATAAAAAAGGTGAGTACATATGCTTATCTTCATCTCATATTGTATGAGAAAGGATGCGCCTGGAAGGAGAGTAGAGCAGATGGGGTTAGAAAGCGCTGAAATCGCATTAAAACACATCAAAAATTGCTTCAAAGCATATAATGTGTTTTTGGTGCCTTTCCATTAGTCTTTGGGGCCCAAATCACACTGGAATCACACCAAAGTGATACAGGACCCTTTTCCAAAATTGTGCAGTGTTCTGCTGCATTGAAGAGAATAGGCACCATTGAAAACAATGTAATTTCCACTGTTATGCAATTCTGTGTGGCTCAAGTCGCACCTGAAATCACACCAGTGGGAACCAGGCCTCAGTGGTGGAGTCCTGGAAGGCTGTTGACCACTGGCTGCAAGCTTGTTTTTTGCTAGCATGTCAGGTAAAATAGGCCTAAATTATGTGTGGGTCTATTCCAGCCACTGGATAATGTTTTACAGGTATACAAGAATGTTATCCTATATTTAAGTACAAATCAACCTTTCACCAGAGGTTGGTAGTGTACCCACATGTAAAATGGGGTTCCAAGGCTGTGGGAATTTTTTTTAGGTACATGGTCCTTTTTGTGGCTCAGAGACCTGCACCCTCCAATGCTCCTCCATGCAATTCAGTACAGGGGTCTGATTTTCTTTAGTGAATCACACTGCAGGTACCATAACACTTTAAAGAAGAATGAAACTTAAAAGCAAATACTTATTATTATATTGCTGCTTACCAATTAGATGATGCGATGGCTGCATTCGTTTTCTTTTTTCCAAGGCTTGCTTACTTCTATTTTCATCTGGGGATCCAGCCAGTAAGTCTGTTTTGCACATGAACAAGCTTTCTTCCAGATCTATCAGTTTACAGGGAAGAGACAAACCATTTAACACTGGCAGGGGTGCTTACAAAGATGCTTACAAAGATTAACTTTTTTTTATTCATGTAAAACCTTCTATCCTAAAAGGGGGGAAAAAAACAAGTTCTTTTAACTTATTACAAAGCATGAGCTGGAGTTCGACTTGGATTTGTTAGGTGTATTTAAATCTGCTATTACAATTAACACAGCCTGCTTCACTGGAAGCTGTAGAAAGCTGACTGAGGGATTGTCATCTGAGGCTCTAGTCTGGTATCACAGGGTGAAAGTGTCGCATGCATATTACATAGTTACATAGTAGGTGAGGTCGAAAAAAGTCCATCAAGTCCAACCTATGTGTGTGATCATATATCAGCATTACATTGTATATCCCTGTATGTTGCGGTCGTTCAGGTGCTTATCTAATAGTTTCTTGAAACTATAGATGCCCCCCCGCTGAGACCACCGCCTGTGGAAGGGAATTCCACATCCTTGCCGCTCTTACAGTAAAGAGCCCTCTACGTACAGTGGGGCAAAAGAGTATTTAGTCAGCCACCAATTGTACAAGTTCTGCCACTTAAAAAGATGAGAGAGGCCTGTAATTGTCATCATAGGTATACCTCAAATCCAGACAATCACAGTGTCTGAGTTTTGAAAGAATTTATTTGCAAATTATGGTGAAAAATAAGTATTTTGTCAATATCAAAAGTTCATCTCAATACTTTGTTATATATCCTTTGTTGGCAATGACAGAGGTCAAACGTTTTCTGTAAGTCTTCACAAGGTTGTCACACACTGTTGCTGGTATGTTGGCCCATTCCTCCATGCTGATCTCCTCTAGAGCAGTGATGTTTTGGGCTGTCGCTGGGCAGCACAGGCTTTCAACTCCCTCCAAAGGTTTTCTATGGGGTTGAGATCCGGAGACTGGCTAGGCCACTCCAGGACCTTGAAATGCTTCTTACAAAGCCACTCCTTAGTTGCCGGCGGTGTGTTTGGGATCATTGTCATGCTGAAAGACCCAGCCATGTTTCATCTTCAATGCCCTTGCTGATGGGAGGAGGTTTGCACTCAAAATCTCACGATACATGGCCCCATTCATTCTTTCATGTACACGGATCAGTCGTCCTGTTCGCTTTGCAGAGAAACAGTCCCAAAGCATGATGTTGCCACCCCCATGCTTCACAGTAGGTATGGTGTTCTTTGGTTGCAACTCAGCATTCTCTCTCCTCCAAACAGGACGAGTTGTGTTTCTACCAAACAGTTCTACTTTGGTTTCATGTGACCATATGACATTCTCCCAATCCTCTTCTGGATCATCCAAATGCTCTTTAGCAAACCTCAGACGGGCCCGGACATGTACTGGCTTAAGCAGGGGGACACTTCTGGCACTGCAGGATCTGAGTCCCTGGCGGCATAGTGTGTTACTGATGGTAGCATTTGTTACGTTGGTCCCAGCTCTCTGCAGGTCATTCACTAGGTCCCCCGTGTGGTTCCGGGATTTTTGCTCACCGTTCTTGTGATCATTTTGACCCCACAGGGTGAGATCTTGTGTGGAGCCCCAGATCGAGGGAGATTATCAGTGGTCTTGTATGTCTTCCATTTTCTAATTATTGTTCCCACAGTTGATTTCTTCACACCAAGCTGCTTGCCTATTGCAGATTCAGTCTTCCCAGCCTGGTGCAGGTCTACAATTTTGTTTCTGGTGTCCTTCAACAGCTCTTTGGTCTTCACCATAGTGGAGTTTGGAGTGTGACTGTTTGAGGTTGTGGACAGGTGTCTTTTATACTGATAACAAGTTCAAACAGGTGCCATTAATACAGGTAATGAGTGGAGGACAGAGGAGCCTCTTAAAGAAGAAGATACAGGTCTGTGACAGCCAGAAATCTTGCTTGTTTGTAGGTGACCAAATACATATTTTTTTACACCATAATTTGCAAAAAAAATCTTTCAAAAATCAGACAATGTGATTGTCTGGATTTGTTTCCACATTTTGTCTCTCATAGTTGAGGTATACCTATAATGACAGTTACAGGCCTCTCTCATCTTTTTAAGTGGGAGAACTTGCACAATTGGTGGCTGACTAAATACTTTTTTGCCCCACTGTAGTTTAAGGTTAAACCTCTTTTCTTCTAAATTTAAGTAGGTTTGTTAAACTCCCTTCCGCAAAAGTTTTATCTCTATTGTGGAGTCACCAGTATGGTATTTGTATTTTGAAATCATATCCCCTCACATGCGTCTCTTCTCCAGAGAGAATAAGTTCAGTGCTCGCAACCTTTCCTCATAACTAATATCCTCCAGACCCTTCATTAGCTTTGTTGCCATTCTTTGTACTCGCTCCATTTCCAGTACATCCTTCCTGAGGACTGGTGCCCAGAACTAGACATACTCTAGGTGCAGCCGGATCAGAGTCTTGTAGAGAGGGAGAATTATCGTTTTATCTCTGGAATTATTCCCCTTTTTAATGCATGCCAATATTCTGCTTGCTTTGTTAGCACAGCTTGGCATTGCATGCCATTGCTGAGCCTATCATCTACTAGGACCCCCAGGTCCTTTTTCATCCTAGATTCCCTCAGAGGTTCTCCCCCCCAGTGTATAGATTGCATTCATATTTTTGCCACCCAAATGCATTATTTTACATTTTTCTACATTTAACCTCATTTGCCGTGTAGTTGCCCACCCCATTAATTTGTTCAGATCTTTTTGCAAGGTTTCCACATCCTGCGGAGAAGTTATTGCCCTGCTTAGCTTAGTATCATCTGCAAATACAGAGATTGAACCGTTTACCCCATCCTCCAGGTCGTTTATGAACAAATTAAACAGGATGGTCCCAGCACAGAACCCTGAGGGACCCCACTACCTACCCCTGACCATTCCGAGTACTCCCCATTTATCACCACCTTCTGAACTCGCCCTTGGAGCCAGTTTTCAATCCATGTACTCACCCTATGGTCCATGCCAACGGACCTTATTTTGTACAGTAAATGTTTATGGGGAACTGTGTCAAATGCTTTTGCAAAATCCAGATACGCCACGTCTACGGGCCTTCCTTTATCTAGATCGCAACTCACCTACTCCATAGAATAATAGATTGGATTGGCAAGAATGATTCTTCATGAATCCATGCTGATTACTGCCAATTATACCGTTCTCATTACTAAAATCTTGTATATAGTCCCTCCAAGAGTTTACATACTATTGATGTTAGCTAACTGGTCTGTAATTCCCAGGGATGTATTTAGGGCCCTTTTTAAATATTGGTGCTACATTGGCTTTTCTCCAATCAGCTGGTACCATTCCAGTCAGTAGACTGTCAGTATAAAATTAGGAACATTAGGAACAATCTGGTCTGGCAATTACTTGACTGAGTTTCCCAAGTACCCTTGGGTGCAAGCCATCTTGTCCCGGTGGATATAAGAAATGGGGAAATGGCGCTACCCTATTGGGATATGAATGACCAATTATAAACCAAAAGTGACAGAAATAGTGCTGTTCCCAATTTATTTTACGCTTATGAATATTAAGTGACGGTAATCATAAACGTGCACTATTCCAATGCAGTGATATAACATACATGTATCCAAACTGACAGTGTGCCCCTGAGGGCCAGTAACAGTGATGTGAAGTACTCCAACAATGTGTACTTGCAAAAAAGAAGAACAAAGAAGAAAAAAAGGAAAAAAACACTGTGGGCCCCTTAAAACAAACACCAGCACTAGCGTATATGCAAAAATCGTGTGCATGCAGCCCAATTAGCTGCTGCATATAGTGAGATAATCAAAGTGATAACACCTGTTCTATCTGACATCCAAACATGTGTGTGTATATATATAAAATCAAAAAATAAATAACGATGAAAGCTATATAGTTACATGTGACATATATACCATAGCTTATAAAATAACAGGACCTTGTATACATAACAATAGAAGAGACTTGTATATAAAGAAAAAATTTGTATATAAAGAAAAAATCCCTACAAGCCCATAAGCCCCTGTGAAAAACCAAAAATCTCTGTGCAGTTCAATATGAATTAAATGAAAAATGAAAATCAACGGTGACTTCTGTGCTCGTCAGCAATAGTGACTCCAAGTGCTCCCCCAATGTGTCCCCACTCACCAGAGGCAGTCACCCCTGCAGGGGTCGTGGGCATAAAGTGGGTATCTTAGAGTGGATGCTCCTTTAGGGATCAGGCTTAACCTCCGTTCCTCCGTGGATGTGTCCCGTTAATCCGGTTCAGTTTCCCAGCCGATGTTCCAAGGATGGACTATTCCATACCATACCCTCATCAATGTGTGTTATCCTCAGGTGAGAAGACTCCATGTGTTCCTCCAGGATTCCTCCTGCATTGGAATAGTGCACGTTTATGATTACCGTCACTTAATATTCATAAGCGTGAAATAAATTGGGAACAGCACTATTTCTGTCACTTTTGGTTTATAATTGGTCATTCATATCCCAATAGGGTAGCGCCATTTCCCCATTTCTTATATCTACACTTATTGGTCCCAATTGGGAACTAATTTAGGGGTAGGCTGCAACCCTCCAGGTCCTAAGCACGGACATTAATTTATAACCATCTTGTCCCGGTGACTTATTAATGTTAAGTTTCCCAAGTCCTAATTTTAATTTTGTCCTTTGTTAACCATGGAGGTGCTTCCTGTTATGTGTCATGAGGATAAACACTGCAGTTTTGGTTACTGAAGCACCCCCTGATTCCCTCGTGAAGACTGAGGAGAGGAATAAATTCAATAGTTATAAGAAATATGTGGCGCTAACTAAAGTGCATAAATAGTATGAGCAACTAGCACAAATAATGTGGCTAAACATATGACTAGTGGTAATTCTTCTTCTTGAATTCAATCAATTTAATACCTTCGCCATCTCCCCATCCTTTGTAACCAGATGTCCTTCCTCATTCTTTATGGGGCCAATATGGTCTGCCCTCCCTTTTTTACTGTTTACATACTTAAATAATTCCTTTCCTTTTTTTTGAAGGCCTTCTCCTTTGCTTTTATATGCATTTTTACATTGGAGTTAAGCCATCCATGAGTTTTGTTCGATCTTTTAAATTTATTACCCAATGGGATGCATTGGCTAATGCCCTTTTTTAATATGCTCTTAAAGCAAACCCATCTCTCCTCCGTGTTCTTTGTTCCTAAGATTTTATCCCAATTTATGCCTTCTAGCAAGGTTTGTAGTTTAGGGAAGGTGGCTCTTTTGAAATTCAGCGTCTTTGTATTCCCCTTATGTCTCCTATTTGTGTGATTTATACTGAAGCCAATTAACCTGTGATCACTGTTACCTAAATTGCCCCGTATTTCCACATCCGTGATCAGGTCTGTATTGTTGGTAATCAGTAGATCCAGTAACGCTCTGGTGCGTCTACCATCTGACCCATAAAATTGTCCTGCAAGACATTTAGGAACTAGCGGGCCTTAGAAGAATGTGTGGTTCCCTCTGCCCAGCCTATGTCTGGATAATTAAATTCCCCCATTATGATAACACTTTCCATCCGTGCTGCTAATCCAAATTGTGATAGATCTGTCTCATCTTCCTCCCTCAGATTAGGGGGCCTATAGCATACTCCCAGTATTATTTTCCCCTTAGCTTCATCCCTTTGGAGATCTACCCATAAGGATTCCACCTCCTCCCTAGCTCCCTTAGTGATGTCATCTCTCACATTAACTTGTACATTATTCTTGATATATAGGCATACCCCTCCCCCTTTTTTACCCTCTCTATACTTGTGATAAAGGGTAAACCCTTGAATGGTTGCCAGCCAATCATGAGAGCTGTTGAACTTCTCTGAAATTCCCACAAAATCCAAATCCCCCTCGTACAACAGTATCTCTAGTTCACCCATCTTGTCCGCCAGGCTCCTGGCATTGGTGAACATGCCACGTAGTTTAGACCGGTCGCATATTATGCTCTTATTGGATGTTCCGAGACTGCAACTAGGACTTGCTACTATACTTACCTTGGGTTTATGTGCTTTGTTCAACGTACTACTAATGCCCCAATACTACCCTTTCGAATATGTTCCGTGCTGACTATCTCTATCTCTGGACCCTCCCCCCATTGTCTAGTTTAAAAACCCCTCTAACTTTTTGGACATCTTTATTCCCAGTTGATCTGCACCGTCCTCATTTAGGTGCAGTCCATCCCTTCTATAGTACTGGTTATCGACTGAGAAGTTGGCCCAGTCCTCCAGGAACCCAAACCCCTCTGTACTACACCAGCTCTTCAGCCACTTGTTCACTTCCCTAATTTACCTCTGCCTTTCTGGTGTGGCTCGATGTACCGGTAGTATTCCTGAGAATACTACCTTGGAGGTCCTTTTCCTCAATTTAGCTCCCAAGTCCCTAAAATCATTCTTTAGGACACTCCATCTGCCTCTGACTTTGTCATTGGTGCCAACATGCACCATGACAGCTGGATCTTTCCCAGCCCCTCCCAGTAATCTGTCTACCAGATCCGAGATGTGCTGAACCTGAGCGCCCGGTAGACAACATAGAGTTTGGTGCTTCAGGTCTTTGTTACAGATTGCCCTCTCTGTCCTCCTAAGAATTGAGTCCCCTACCACCAGAATCTGTCTTTCCTTTCCCTTCGCTTCCCCCCCACTCTCACCGGAGGAGTTCTTCCACCAGCAGCTAGGAGAGTCCCAATGGAGTGTACTTATTGGGATGCTCCAGCCCTGGATTGGCCTCCCTGTCACTCTACCCTCTACCCTTCCTGACTGCCACCCATCTACTCTTTCCTGGTGCCTGCACCTCTTTGTCTCCACCCGCCTCTGTGCTGGCCCCTGCCGACACCTGATGTGTACGTTGCTGGTTCTCCTTTAGTATGGAGGGACTTCTCAGTGCTGACAGTTGTTTCCCCAGATTCAGAACCTGGGCTTCCAGGAAAACAATGTGCTTACATTTTGCACAGCAATATTCACCCTCGATCAGATGATCAAGGAACATGCCGCAAGATGTACAACGAGTCGCCTCTCCACACCCGCCGGACATCGTACCTATTAAATTTAATGAGGATTGGGGATTATACCCTGTCCCAATTACCTAACAATTACTTAACAACAACTAGCTTCCTGACACTAATACTAATACCCTGTCCCAATTACCTAACAGTTATCTAACAACAACAACTAGCTTCCTGACGCTAATACTCAACAAGACAATACACAGGTACTCAACAAGACAATGCACAGACACCCGCAGACATACGTGCACCCGCAGTCCTACGTGCACCCGCAGATCTACGCATATTGAAAGGAGGCAACCAATTTTTCAAGGACTTTTTGTTAGTATAGACTAGAAAGAGAGATCCTAAGGACTTTGAGCTAAGGCCATTTCTGTCGTGGGTCAGAGGCCGCTCTGTGTATGTATGTGTAAAGGGGGCATAGTGTCAGTGGACACTTAGTGAACAGTTTAGTCTATTTAATTCCCTGTGAAAGGACTTAGCTTGGACTGTTCACCACAGGAAGAGTAATCTCCTCAAATTTGCTACAGGCTTATAGTTCTCTAGAAGATAAGTGTCCTATTCGTACATAGTTTTTGGAGTATCCCTCTCAATTCCATAACCCCATCCAAGTTGCCCAAAAATAAAAACACCAAAAAGAAAACCCATGGACTGTTCATTGAGCTGAAGAGTGACTGTGACCATGTGCCTGGCTGCGGGGCAACTGTTGGAAAAAGGAACCCTGGGTATCTTTATAATGGCTGCTACAGGGGTAGTGATACATACATAAAACGAAACAAACAAGGCAGCGCTACATATGAAATAACACAATATGCTTAGTACAGATGTGCTCTATCATATAAAGTGCATGTGAAAAAAGTCTGTTGTAATTTGCAATTTTATGAATAATCCTAACTGTATATATAGTGAAAGTCCAGCCAGATATAAAGTAGATCTCGTTCAACACATTTGCATTGATGACATGCCACCAACAGCTCCACACGTCAGACGAAGGGGGGATGGATAGACCCCCTTGTGATTAAACTCTTACCAGACAATGCTGGGAATTAAGCATCAACACCAATCACGGATATTCACTCTGAATGGATTTCACCTCATACTCAATTGCAGACCAGGGGATGGATCTTATGCTAGTGAACTCATTCCAAAGCAAAAGAAAAAAGATCCATAGAGTAATTCCATTTAAAAACTTTATCAAATTAAACCACACCCCCCCTTTTAGAACTTGCATTTACTCTAAACAAATTTCATATCCGCATTCAACAAATGAAATCAGCATACATCCAGACGGGTAAAAACCAACCTACCGCACACTGCTCTGCTTTCTTGCAATGGCAAAAGCCGTGTCCGATCTGCGTGCTGACATCACAACTGGCAGTCGTTTGGCCCAACGCTGACACGTTTTGTCGTCAATATCATCTGAGGGTGTGACCTGACAACGAGACGTGCCAATCTTATATACTGACCTAATGCAAGCTATTAACCTCATGTATACCCTGGTAGCAAACACCACCTGGACTTCCACCATCCGGCTAACATAGCGTAGCTGTCAGTATCAAAAAGCCAAAGAGGCCGGCTCATCAGCTCCAACACAGTGCTTGTCCGGAACATAGGACAGAAGACCAAGACCGGAAACTTGCCGATGCCCCTTCAGCTATGATGTTCTTCATATTTATGCACGGTGCATCATTCAACTTAATCTGATGAAATACATACAAATACAGCACCATTCACTAAAAATCGATCGATAAACCGATACGTTTATACAACGATTAATTCAACAATGGCTTAATTATCAATAAATTGTTCATAAAAAGCATGAAATTTAACATTAATATATAAAAAGTATATATGCATAAACTAATACATTTATTAATGGTGCAATATTACATATAAAAGATTAGGCTTTCATCAAGGCTGGACTCCCTCACTATCCTGCAACCTAACTACCCCTAAAAATATGTGATCTGCATTACAATATGATATACAGTATTGAAACTAATCACAATGAAATCACTAATTGAGTTATATTTATCCTGGGCTCTGTATTAGTTCATCTACCCTACAAGCATAATGAAATGACACTCGTTTGAGTTAAAAATCACTAAAAAACAGTTGACATCCAGTTCTATATTCATTCCACTAGGTGTCAACGTGTTCATAAGAAATATCCATCGAGTCTCTCTCTTAGGTATCTCACGTACTAGATTCGATACTCTCCAGTTCACGTACTAGATTCGATACTCTCCAGTTCGGATGTATATGGTCTACTCCCCAAAACTTTTTTAATGGGGTGGGTTTTAAATTACAAGAGTTGATACTTAAACGGAAACAAAAGAAAATGATTAAATTAAACTGTTGGCACTATATAAATTGCGTATAATAATAATAACAATAATATAATAAAATTAGAGAATAAAATTAATGAACTATATGTCAAATTAGATCCCATTAAAGATACCCAACAATAATGAGATTTTAATAATATAAATAAAAAAATCTGATAATGTGGATAAGGATACACAAAAGAAAAAGCTAAAGTTTCATAGGGATATGGGTGATTTTAAAATTGATTTGATTTATTCATGCAAAATAAATTTATCTCGCTGCCGATTACTAATATATTAGTCCTGATCCTTCCGCTACCCCACAGATTAGGATGAGACAGGAGAATCTGGAGGCACAGTCTACACCATGCATTCCCACTTGTTACCCAACCCCCCAGCGCCAGAATAGTGGAGGCAGGAGTGATAGGCGAAGGGGGATGCAGGGAAGGATAGACCTACAGGTGGCTCACATAATAGGGCACCACAGGGCAGAGGCGGCTCTAGGCTTTGTGAGGCCTTAGGCATAACTTAGACATGAGGCCCCACTCACGTCCATATGGGAAAAAATAATTCAAGCAATAAAAATGAAATGCATGTATTAAGAGTACTGTGTCAGTGTCCTCTAGTTCAAAGCTGGTGTCAGTGCTGGCATGCTCTCAGTGCTGGTGTCGGGGTACTCTATCTTAGTGCAGTGTGTCTCGAAGCTGGTGTCAGTGTGCTCTATCTCATTGTTGCTCTCAGTAACCTCTCTCTCTCAGTGCTGGCATCAGTGCTCTCTGTGCTGGTGTCATTGTACACTCTCTCTGTGTTGGTGTCAGTGCTCTGTCTCTCTCTGTGCTGGTGTCAGTATACACTATCTCAGTGCTGGTGTCACTGCTCTGTCTCTCTGTACTGTTGTCAGTATACTCTCTCTCTGTGCTGGTGTCAGTGCTCTGTCTCTCTCAGTGCTGGTGTGAGTGCTCTGTCTCTCTCAGTGCTGGTGTGAGTGCTCTGTCTCTCTCAGTGCTGGTGTGAGTGCTCTGTCTCGTTGTGCTGGTGTCAGTGTGCTCTGTCTCTCTGTGCTGGTGTCGGTATACTCTCTCTCAGTACTGGTGTCAGTGCTCTGTCTCTCTCAGTGCTGGTGTCAGTGCTCTGTCTCTCTGTGCTGGTGTCAGTGTGCTCTGTCTCTCTGTGCTGGTGTCAGTATACTCTCTCTCAGTACTGGCGTCAGTGCTCTGTCTCTCTGTGCTGGTGTCAGTGTGCTCTATCTCTATGTGCTGGTGTCAGTATACTCTCTCTCAGTACTGGTGTCAGTGCTCTGTCTCTCTGTGCTGGTGTCAGTGTGCTCTGTCTCTCTGTGCTGGTGTCAGTATACTCTCTCTCAGTACTGGTGTCAGTGCTCTGTCTCTCTCAGTGCTGGTGTCAGTGCTCTGTCTCCCTCAGCTCTGTACTCATATAGAGCTCCTTGAACTTGGTCTCATAGAAGAGAAGGGGCTGTGCGTAATTTCACCACCTCGAAGGTCTGATCATCCTGTTGGGCAGAAGTAGGTCCCCTCGGACACCGCATAGTGGAAGAGCTCTTGGTGGTAGATAGCCGCAGAGAAGCCTACCATGAGCAGTGCTAGCACAGAATGAAGAGCACCTTGCCCACCATGGCTGAGGATCAGCACTGGACTGAGCTGGGACCTCCCCACGAGTGGAGCCCTGGGTGGCCGGGAAAGAGGGTGGGGTGGAGTCAGGTCAGGGGACCTGGACTGTCAATCACAGATGGCACACTGGGACACTGGCAGAGGACTAAGCAGACCTGACTGTAAACCCCAGGCACATGCACACCCCCCGCAGGCACATGCACACCCCCCTAGTCACATGCAACCCCCCTAGTCACATGCACACCCCCCAGTTACATGCATACCCCCATAGTCACATGCACACCCCCCAGTCACATGCACACCCCCCAGGCATATGCACACCCTTCCAGTCACATATACCCCCCAGTCACATACACACCCCCAGTCACATCCACACCCCCCAGGTGAGGCCTTAGGCAAACGCCTAATTTGCCTAATTAGGGAGCCGCCTCTGCCACAGGGACATAATGATCACAAGTATCCAATTCCCACACACAATAGATTTGACCCTCTGATACAATATGAATGGGGAAATGTTATATCTCCACGTCCTATTTTAGGGCAAGGAAGGAGGGGATTTCAGGGCTACCGGTGAAGCCGCCCCTTCAGAGGAAGGCCATCCAGTCCCCCAGCCCCTCCACCGAACCACCAGGGATGGTGGAAATCCCAGCAGGAGGAGAGACCATACCAACTTCCAACAGAGCTAGTAAGAAGGGAAGGAAAGGGTGCAGGGCAGGCAGGAGGATCCAGTTTAAACAAAAAAAGGGGGGAGTAACAGGAATATATAATCTCACTAAGATTGAATTTACTCATAAAGAAATGAACACTTTAAATTTTGGTCTTAAATGTGCCCCTAAAAAAACTTTGAATAAGTTTGATGTGTATATGGACATACATAAATACATACGTAAACTTAATTTAAAGAAGTATTTTCTAAACAGTGGACCTAGGAATATTTATCCAGTGAATTTTAAATGTGACAGGTGTGGCTAGTGGCTTGAAAAATAGATCACTCTTTAATCCAGTCAATACGGCTAATCAACATGTAGAGGCTTTTAAGAATTCGGTTTTGAAGGATTTAGATCAGTTTATACCAAAGAAAATCTAAATCCTTGATTTATTCAAGAGGGAATTGAACAATTAGAGGAAAGAAAAGACAAGAAAAGACATTGTGGTACGCCCAGCAGATAAGGGTGGGGGTATGGATTGAAATAGTGTGGATAGTGGCTTGAAAAATAGATCACTCTTCAATCCAGTCAATATGGCGAATCAACATGTAGAGGTTTTTAAGAATTTGGTTTTGAAGGATTTAAATCAGGTTATACCAAAGAAAAATATAAATCCTTGATTTATTCAAGAGGGAATTGAACAATTAGAGGAAAGAAAAGACATTGTGGTTCGCCCAGCAGATAAGAGTGGGGGTATGCTTATACTACATAAAAGTTTTTATGATATTCAACTGGACAATATGTTATCTGAAGAAAGTACATATGCCAGGTAAAAGAATGACCCCCACACCCTTATACCAGTTAGATCTTCGACGGCTGGTAGATTTGGGACTTGGTAAGAGCACTGAATAAAAAGGAACATAAATATCTGATACCCAGTTTCTGCAGAACTCCGAATATTTACACACACTACCTAAGGTGCATAAGGATCCTATTAATCCTCCAGCGCGTCGGATTGTGAACATTATAGGGAGCCGTTACAGCCAGACTAGGACAATGTTTGGATACTTTCTTACAGGCAAGTGTCTTACGGGCAAAGGCATATTTAAGACACTAAAAGCTTTCTACAACTAATTAATTATATCAATTTGGTAGGAAAATCTGAAGTATATTTGGTGACAGCAGATGTGTCATCACTTTACACTATTATTAAACATGATGACACTCTGCTGGCACTGAATTGGGCACTGAGCCAGCGGGACGACATCCCATTTGAACAGAGTTTTTTGAGACAGGTACTTGATTTTTGCCTGTCTCATAACTACTTTTGGCATAACCACAAATTCTATTCACAAAAAAGAGGCGTTGCGATGGGCGCAAAATTTGCTCCCAGCCTCGCAAACTTATTTATGGGTGAGTGGGAGGACAAGTTTGTATTTGCTAAAAAGAGAAAAGGCCTCCTTTTTATAAAAGGTTCATTGATGACCTATTTTTTTATCTGGGAAGGAAATGAGAGTTCACTGCATGAGTTTCTAAAAGAACTCAATTCAAATAAAAATAACATAAAGTTGGATTATGAGTACAGCAGTGAGCATATTCATTATCTGGATGTAGATGTGTTGAGATGGGTGGTTCATTAATTACAACTATTTATTTTAAGCCAACAGAGAGAAATAGTTATCTCCCCCCTCAGCAGTGGTCATCACTCCCACTGGCTAAAAAATATTCTTAAAAGTTAGCTGATCCTAGTGAGGAGAAAGTGTACCACAGAGATTTTGTTACACAATCTCTAAAGTCATTAAAGACAGATTTGTACAAAGGATATAGTGAACAACAACTTGATAATATTGTGCGTGAGTTAGAAGAAACCCTGCTTGAATTGTGCCTGAGAGATAAAGATCAACAGAGTTCCAGACAGGAATGGGGTTTTATTTCCAATTTTCATGCACAATATAAAGAAATTGAAAATATTTTTAGACGTCACTAGCATGTATTATGTACGGATAAAGTCCTAAATAGTTCAATGGCAGTAAAACCCCTCGTTCATTAATCGGAAAGCTCCCAATTTTGGAGATAGGGTTGTCAAAGTTCTTGACCCTCCTTTCAGATCATGTATGTGTAAGGGATTTTTTTCATGCAGGAGATGCAAAGTGTATTCCCAACTGAATAGTCGAATTAGAAAATTAACAGAATTCACCTCCACTGGTAATCATAAAACTTTTAAAATTTCAGAATTCATTACATGTAACACCACACACGTGGTGTATGTGTTACAATGTCCTTGAAACTTGATGTATGTGGGGCGGACAAAGAGGAAATTGAAAATACGGATCTCAGAACACATACATAATATTGAGATCGGGTTCAAGTACCACAGTGTATCTTTACACTTTAAAAAGTATCACAATCAGGACCCGTCTGGTCTCAAATTTTGGGGGGTAGACCATATACATCCGAACTGGAGAGGATCGAATTTAGTACGTGAAATATCTGAGAGAGACTCAATATATATCTTATGAACACGTTGACACCTAGTGGAATGAATATAGAACTGGATGTCAACTGTTTTATTAGTGATTATTAGCTCAGATGAGTGTCATTTCATCTTCCTTCGAGGGTAGATGAACTAATACAGAGCCCAGGACTTGATTAGTGATTTCATTGTAATTAGTTTCAATATATCATATTGTAATGTATATCACATATTTTTAGGGGTAGTTAGGTTACAGGATAGTGAGGGAGTCCAGCCTTGATGAAAGCCTAGTCTCTTATATATAATATTGCACTATTAATAACTTTGTTTTATGCATATATCATATTTTTTATATAAATGTAAAATTTTATGTTTTTTTATGAACACTTTATTGATGATTAAGCCATTATTGTCAAATTAATCGTTGTATAAACTTATCGGTTTATCGATGGATTTTTCGTGAATGGTATTGTATTTCATCAGATTAAGTTGAATGATGTACCGTGCATAAATATGAATAATATCATAGCTGAAGGGGCATCGGCAAGTTTGCGGTGTTGGTCTTCTCTCCTATGTTCCGGACAAGCACTGTGTTGGAACTGATGAGCCGGCCTCTTTGGCTTTTTGATACTGACAGCTATGATATGTTAGCCAGATGGTGGAAGTCCAGTCGGTGTCTGCTACGGGGGTATACAGGGGGTTAATAGCTTGCATTAGGTCAGTATATAAGATTGGCAAGTCGCTTCGTTAGACCACACCCTCAGATGATGTAGTTGATGACGAAACGTTTCAGCGTTGGGCCAAACGACTGCCAGTTGTGAGGTCAGCATGCAGTTCAGGACACGGCTTTTGCTATTACGAGAGCAGAGCAGCGTGCAGTAGGAGACACCGCCTTGGTTTTTACCCGTCTGGATGTATGCTGATTTCATTTGTTGAATGCTGATATGAAATTTGTTTATAGTAAGTGCAAGTCCTAAAAGGGGGGCATGTTTTAATAAAGTTTTTAAATGGAATTACGCTATGGATCTTTTTTCTTTTGCTTTGGAATGAGATCCATCCCCTGGTCTGCAATTGAGTATGAGGTGAAATCAATTCAGAGTGAATATCCATGATTGGTGTTGATGCTTATTTCCCAGCATTGTCTGGTAAGAGTTTAATCACACGGGGGTTTATCCATCCCCCCCTTCGTCTTACGTGTGGAGCTGTTGGTGGCAGGTCATCACTGCAAATGTGTTGAACGAGATCTACTTCATATCTGGCTGGACTCTCACTATATATACAGTTGGGATATTATAAAATACATTTCTCCTACTCCATAAGCGCTTGTATTTGGAAGGGCTGGTTTTGAATATAGTGCTGCATACATGTTTGTTTTTTTGGGTTTAATACTGCTTTAAATATCATGCATCAGTGCTGTTTTGAGGTCTGCACCTTGTGATCAGATGCTTTCAAAAATCTGTTCTGCAAAACTCTGTCAGACATTTTTCTTAAAAGCACAGAATCCAGCGAGCTTAGGAAAAGTGGTGCCCTGATTAAAGATGGCTATACACATCAACATCCCCAGACAGCCATTAAAATATGGAATATGGTATCTGCTTCTTTTTCGGTCAGGGGAGGCACTTGTCAGAGCTGTCCCTCTTTCACCCACAATTTTTGCCCTTATGATGGGACCTACTGCAGTAGCCTTCTGCACTAATCCTTAAATTAAAGGCTAGGTACTCCATAAACTTGAGGAGGAAGCTGCATTATATGCAGATGACATGCTCCTGTTCTTACAAGATCTAAATATTTCCAAGAGATTTGTCCTGATGACTCTGGATGAGCACTTGGTTCTTTCAAGTCCAAAAATTAACTGGGGCAAGTCTCAGATCCTCCCTCTCGACCGTGTATCGCAAGCGGACCGAGAGGGATTGCTGCCTCTTCAATGGGTGACTAAATTTAAAATATCTTGGTATTCAGGTGGCTAACGATGTAGGAGACTTCATTCAATTTAAATTTTTACCCCTCTTGCAACTTTTGAAATCCAGGTTGGAGGCTTGGAAATCCTTACCTCTAGCTCTCGTTGGTGAAATTAACCTAATCAAAATTTAAGTTATTTCATGTCTTGCTATATGTTGTTAGAAATGTTCCAGTCTGCCCCTGTTTAAACCTCTTAATGCTCTGTTTTCCTTTTAGTGGAATAAAAGCACATGGACTTGGTCTGACTACCCTGAAACAGCTTTTAGATTCCGGGGGCTTAGACCTCACAAACTTTTTCCAATATTTCTTAGCTGGGTAACTGCTGCATGTGCACAACTAGCTTATGTTTTTGAAGGATAATGCGTCAGTTGTGGTAGAGGCCATGGTTTTGGGCTTGTATGAAGCGCTACAGTCCCTTTTACAGGGCCCCCTTATCCTCTTACTCACACACTGTGGGCCACCATCAGGGCATGGAATAGAACTCTGGTGCTTCCATTAATCCATTCTAATCACTGCTCACCTCAGACCCTCCCTATGGAACAATCTGAATCTTCACCACCTCTTTCAATTCCCTGACCCTGTAGTCTGGGCATCCAAGGTGTTACGGGCTTGAGGGACCTGTTTTTTGATGGTAAATACTCTGCATTCAATGAATTTTTTTTTAATATATAAAATTAAGTCACACTTGTGTAATCTAGCCTCACTTCTTCTGTCATCTACCAGCATGGAAGTGCTCTTATGTGATTGGTCACCTAAGGCCCACTCAACATTGCATAAGGCTTTGCACCAGTCTCACATGGCTTAGATAGATGTAGGTAAGCCTGGACCATAGACCTGCCTAGATAATGACTGGGACGACATATGGCAGTATCCCTTTAATCATCTTTTTGGGCTAGAGATAGGCTTGTGCAATTTTGACATTGTCCATAGATACTAACTTACTCCAGCTAGATTTGGTAACTTCTCAGCTGACCATTCTAATGCATGCTGGAAACAATCCAGCTTAAATGCTAATTTCATTTATATTTTCTGGACATGCTCCATTAGAGGTGTACTGGTCCCAGGTGCTTCAATTTATGTTTGCGGTAACCACTATTTGAGCATCCCAAGATTTGTCATTCTGCTGCTGATTTGTGGAATCCCTAGCCCAGAAAAGGGTGAGTAGAACATTCCTTGGTTTATTATTGTATTTGCCAGGAAAACTATTGTTTTACATTGGAAGTCTCCCACATCATCAACCTTAACTGGCTGGAAGACATTGGTAATTTCTGTACTTCCTCTATACAAGGCTACTTACAACAGTAGAGGATGTCCCTCTAAATTTTGAGAAAGTCTAGTGCCGGTATGGCAACTTAAGCCTGTGCATATCCTCCTTAGTGTATCATAGTTTGATGGATGTCTCCTCTGCTGTATGCGGGCCCCTAAAACTGCATTCACACCTGAGCGTTACATTTTCAGGCAGAGGCGCGTGCTTTTTGCCACAAAGCAGAAAAACTCCTGTAATCTGCCCAAAAAGAAGCTCATGTACTTTTTTTTTGAGTTTCAGGCTTTTGCTTCAGGCTACAAAACGCTCAGATGTGAACAGGGGCCATTTAAACTAATGGGATTTTGCTTGTTGGGCGTTTTTTGGGTGTTTTTTTCTGGCGTTTTACAAGCTGAAAATGCTCAGGTGTGAATGTAGCCTTAAGCTGACTTTGTTTATATATGAAGGACATGTTCTGCTGTTGTGAGGCTTTATAAGATTTGACCTTTCTATCATTGGAGCAATAGGCCTGGCCTTACATCTGTGGTTCCATGTAGCTGAACTTGACTATTGATCTTTGTCCTCTTACCTCTGTTGGTGACAGTGATTTGATGGACTGTTTGGTGAAATGGACACAATTGACTTTTAATTTGTTAAACCAGCGCTATTGTACTATTTTGTTCTTGTTTTGTAAAACTCCATAAAATAGAATTTCTGGGAAAAAAAAGCTGGTTATACTAGTATTTCATTTGAAATGTTTTGATTTTAGGAACGTTCATTTGATTTTATAATCATCATTAGTGGGTTCAAATTTGATTTTGATTTTTTACCACAGTAACAGGAAAATTCAAAGGAGCACGATGAAACTTCTTCTTTTTTACGTATGTAGTTTTCAATCAGGTAATTACATTAATTCCAAAATCGAATGGTAAAAGCAAACATTTTTGAATGACATTCGTCCAGTCATTGTACAAAGAATTTCTACTAGTGTGTGCCTAACCAGCCAATCAATTTGGTTTATTATTATTGGTATTATTGGCTTTTCTGAGGGTTTTATGTACTGTACTTCCTTTTTTTCAGGAACTAGTCTGTTATGGCTTTTCATCTTAATGCATTCTATAGTGGTGAGTTTGAGACTGTACATTGGTGTTTTAATATCTACTTTTTAGGATCCAGTGGCGATTAAAACAGTGTTGCCTTGCACCACATTTGATTTCCTGGATATTGCTATCCAGAGGCATAGCTTGAAGCTTGTGGGTCTTGTTGACCTGGCCCCCCCACTGCTACCCACGGCTTTCACCGCATGTTAAGATACTCTCACCATGCACCAAGATACTTCAAGTGGCTAAAGTTATTTCAAATCATTATTTACATATTGAGAGGGTAATTCAAAAGCATTAAGAAAAATTATCAACATTTTGACATACCTCTTCAATTCTATTTTGAAAACCTGCATACAGAGTTTGCAGAGACCTACCTGGAGAGATTGTCTGCAGAGCCAGCGATTATCGACAGTGATCACTGCTGGACGCACACAAACTGCATTCAGCAGTGATCACCACAGGTAATCGCTGACTGTACAGAGAGCTGCAAATAGATGCAGCCACTGGCAACCTGTCATTATTGTGAACAGGGCTGGCGACCGCACCTAGTTGCTCAAAGCCTCGGCAGGAATCAGAAGACCAGCCTAAATCCCCAAAAAAAGGAAGATTAAGGTCTGGTGTGACCCCTCTGACACCTCCATCCCTAATAGTGCACAAAAAAACAAGAAAAATAGCCCTGGGACTTTAGATGAGGTGAGAGAGGTTTAGCCAATGTCCACAGTGAACACTGAGACAAAATCAATTTATTCATTGAGACAAATCCCCAGAGTGAATGTAACCTTAGACTCCTGCAAAAAACAATCGACGAACCACCTTTTGTTTAATGCTTGTCGCAAACAAGTATACTATTCATATCCTTAAGCTGTTCGTGGACTTTTTGGGCATAATGTTGTCTATAACCCTTTGCTTACACAACTAGCATTGTCTATGCAACTGGGTATTTGTTGTTTAGAGGACTCTGTAGAAATCTTTCGGGCTTCATACAAAATTTATCAAAGTCATTGTTTTCACACATAATTTAAAACTGTTAGTGTCCTTTTTAGGCGTTTGCTCAGCTCCTCTGAACGCTTTTTCTCCTGGCAGGAGAAAAGATGCCTAAAAAGTCGTACAATGAAAAAACTGTTTATGTGCGCTCACATCCGTTTACACATTATTGCATTCTGTTGGCCATTTTTTTCTGACCAACCTACCTGAACAACGTATGGGTGATTTATTTTATTTGTATTTTTTGTTTTGCCTGTAAGTGCTCCTCTTCTAAAATGCCTGTAAACACCTACTGTGCATGGACACATAGGCTAACATAGAGGTGTATTTCCAGGCATAAAAAAAAAAAACTTCAAACGCCTGTAAAAGAGTCAATTTGTTAAACCCAGTGTGCATCCCATGAGCCCTTGGAAAGATATACACCGTGCCTTTTGCATGTGATTCTCACTTTTTTGTTAAGCTGTTACTGAAAAGACTTCTGAAGCCATGTTTCTGTCCTGCTAATGGAGCCCATATTAAATTTAACATGCCATACGAACTCTCCAGCAGCACTGAATGTGCGTTCAGCAAGAACGCTGGATGCAGGACAGGCCAGTAGCTCAATTGCATATTGAGCAAGTTCTGGCCAGTGGTCCATCCTCAACACCCAGTAACTCAGTGGATGCTCTGTTGGAAAGGTCTCCAAGTCTGCTCCTGCCCCTAGATATTCCTGTACCATGTAATGCAGACGCTGGTGATGGTTGCTTGAACCAATCAGACCTTGGTGCTGAGGACTGAAAAATTGTTTAAAGGCATCGGTCAGCGGGCCACCTTCTTCACCGCTCTTCCGCTGACTGAGCAAAGCCTCAGCAACACATTGTCCAGCACCAGGAAATTGTAACCTCCCAGGGTCTGGAAATGCATTGCACAAACCTTTCTTCATGGCCTACTGAAGATATTTCATCCTCTGCTCCCTCTGTGAAGGCAGGATGAGTTCTGCAACTTTACCCTTGTAACGTGGATCAAGAAGGGTTGCCAGCCAGTAATGATCCCTCTCCTTAATACCATGAATCCTAGGGTCCTTTTGCAAGCTTTGCAGAATCAGGAAAGGCATGCAGTGTAAGTTTGCAGAAGGATTTGACTCTGAGTCTTCTGGGTCACTAAGGATCACATGATCGTAACAACCTCCTCCCAGCAACGTACAACTCCTTGGGTTTCTGGGGACTGAAAACCATCCCTTGAAGACTGCTGCTGAATGTTATCCTCTTCCCTCCTCTTCTTTTTCCTGTGTGTTTGGCGGGCCCACAGGAATACTATCTGGACAAAGGGGGCCTTGAGAGGTAAAGAAGTCCTCCTCTTCCTCCACGAAGCGTGTGCTCCAACAGGAAGACAAGAGGGACAGTGTCACTGATGCATGCGTTGTCGCTGCTTACCATCCTCGTGGCCTCCTCAAATGGTGACAGGACAGTGCATGCATCCTTGATCAGTAGCCACTGTCGTGGCGAAAAGAAGCCAAGCTCTCCTGACCCTGTCCTGGTGCCATACTCGCACAGGTACTCATTGATGGCCCTCTGCTGTGTGTGCAGCCGCTGCAGCATTGCCAACGTTGAGTTCCACCTGGTGGGCATGTCACAAATGAGGCGGTTGGTGGGCAGGTTGCATTCCCTTTGCATATCAGCCAGCTGAGCACTGGCATTGTATGACCAGCGGAAATGACCACAGACTTTTCTGGCCTGCCTCAGGAGATCCTGTAAGCCTGGGTACCTGCTCAAGAACCGCTGCACCACCAAATTCAGGATGTGTGCCAAACATGGAACATGGATCAAGTGTCCCTGTCGGAGGGCAGAGAGAAGGTTGGTGCCATTGTCGCATACAACCATTCCTGACTGAAGCTGGCGTGGCGTCAAGCACCTCTGAGCCTGCCCCTGCAGAGCTAACAGAATCTCTGCCCCAGTGTGGCTCCTGTCCCCTAAGCAAACTTAACTCAAGCACCGCATGGCATCTTTTTGCCTGACTGCTTGCGTAGCCCCTTAAACGCTTAGGGAACACCACTGGTTCAGAGGACAAATCTGCAGAAGGGAAATTTGCCTGCTAGAATCAGATGGTGGTGTACTGCTAGCAGATTGGCTGCAAGTACTTGGGACACCTATTGCTATACCTTCATTCCTCTCAGTGCAGGTTTTTGAGAGGACTGGAGGTATAGTGGGGTTGGAGATCCCAGATGAGGAGCAAGGAGAAGTCTGCCTTTTTCTTTGCTGTGGGTCTTTCAAGTGCTGTTGCCAACGGACTGCATGGCAGGTCATATGTCTGGTCAAGCATGTGGTGCATGCGGCTGCTGTTCTGGCCACGCTTGATCCGCTTCAGACATAGGTTGCAAACAGCAATGGTGCGATCTGCTGCACATGTGTCAAAAGGCCCACACCAAGGAACTTTTAAAAGTCAACGGGGAGTCAGCAGTGCCCTGCACCTGTGGATCTCTATGGTGTGATGCAATAGGGTGGCTGCCCTTAAACTGCTTCCTAGAGGACATCCTGCCTCATT
The DNA here is from genome assembly GCA_037952925.1 of Lithobates clamitans. Classification (NCBI taxonomy): domain Eukaryota; kingdom Metazoa; phylum Chordata; class Amphibia; order Anura; family Ranidae; genus Lithobates; species Lithobates clamitans. The sequence continues at coordinate 1,303,546 of JBBGZY010001256.1, forward strand.
GGAGATCTCCCATCTCCCAGACACTGTGGTTGAATAATTCTGGGGACTCCGTGCATAATAATGGGGCTACGGAAGGAGTGACTGTGGACAAGGAGCCAGTGGAATAGGCCGATTTGGCAGCTGCATTGGAAGGCAACAGTTTTGTTATCTACTCCACCAACTCTTCTGCATATTCTGGCTCTGGCTCACAGCAAGCAGCAGAAAAAAAGGACAAGCGTGCCCCGCGGCCACCTGCAGAGGATGCACCATGTCCACGACCACCACTGTTGACTGTAGACACAGAGGCTGCTTGCCCTCTTTTAGTGGCCTGTGAGCGTCTGCCTCTCCTTGGTGGCCTTCCGGACATGATGTATATTTGTTTTGCAACACCACACTACACTGTATTAGATACTGTGTACACCACCAGAAGTGTAGTAGAAACTCTACACACTGTATTAGATACTGTGTACACCGCCTGCACTGTATTAGCAACTGTACTACGGCAGCACTGTATTGAGTACACCTCCAGAAGTGTAGTGACCACTATACACACTGTATTAGATACTGTGTACACTGCCTGAAGTGTATTAGAAACAGTACACCACGAAATGCACACAGTAGATATAGGCTACACTGGATGCAGAGTATATATATTAAAATATATATATATATATATTAATATATATTACACTGACTGAATATAGAGTAAACACGGAATTTATAGTCTATGCTAAATGCAGAATATATATATATATATATATATATATATATATATATATATATATATATATATATATATATATATATATATATATAAATATATATATATATATATATATATATATATATATATATATATATATATATATATATATATATATATATATATATATATAATTGTTTTTTAAATAAATATATAAATATAATATAAATATATTATATTTTATTATATATTATTATATATTATATTTATATAATAAATATATTAATTTTTTTCATGTGACAACACTGAAGAAATGACACTTTGCTACAATGTAAAGTAGTGAGTGTACAGCTTGTATAACAGTGTAAATTTACTGTCCCCTCAAAATAACTCAACACACAGCCATTAATGTCTAAACCGCTGGCAACAAAAGTGAGTTCACCCCTAAGTGAAAATGTCCAAATTGGGCCCAATTAGCCATTTTCCCTCCCCAGTGTCATCTGACTCATTAGTGTTACAATGTCTCAGGTGTGTATGGGGAGCGTGTGTGGTAAATTTGGTGTTATCTCTCTCACTCTCTCATACTGGTCACTGGAAGTTCAACATGGCACCTCATGGCAAAGAATTCTCTGAGGATCTGAAAAAAAGAATTGTTGCTCTACATAAAGATGGCCTAGGCTATAAGAAGATTGCCAAGACCCTGAAACTGAGCTGCAGCATGGTGGCCAAGACCATACTGTGGTTTAATAGGACAGGTTCCACTCAGAACAGGCCTCGCCATGGTCAAACAGAGAAGTTGAGTGCACGTGCTCAGTGTCATATCCAGAAGTTGTCTTTGGGAAATAGACGTATGAGTGCTGTCTGCATTGCTGCAGAGGTTGAAGGGGTGAGGGGTCAGCCTGTCAGTGCTCAGACCATACTCCGCACACTGCATCAAATTGGTCTGCATGGCTGTCATCCCAGAAGGAAGCCTCTTCTAAAGATAATGCACAAGAAAGCCTGCAAACAGTTTGCTGAAGACAAGCAGACTAAGGACATGGATTACTGGAACCATGTCCTGTGGTCTGATGAGACCAAGATAAACTTATTTGGTTTAGATGGTGTCAAGCGTATGTGGCGGCAACCAGGTGAGGAGTACAAAGACAGGTGTGTCTTGCCTACAGTCAAGCATGGCGGTGGGAGTGTCATGGTCTGGGGCTGCATTGACTACTACCGACACTGGGGAGCTACAGTTCATTGAGGGAACCATGAATGCCAACATGTACTGTGACATACTGAAGCAGAGCATGATCCCCTCCCTTTGGAGACTGGGCCGCAGGGCAGTATTCCAACACGATAACGACCCCAAACACACCTCCAAGACAACCACTGTCATGCTAAAGATGCTGAGGATAAAGGTGATGAACTGGCCAAGCATGTCTCCAGACCTAAACCCTATTGCACATCTGAGGGGCATGGAAGTTGGAGGAGTGCAAGGTCTCTAACATTCACCAGCTCCGTGATGTCGTCATGGAGGCGTGGAAGAGGACTCCACTGGCAACCTGTGAAGCTCTGGTGAACTCCATGCCCAAGAGGGTTAAGGCAGTGCTGGAAAATGATGGTGGCCACACAAAATATTGAAACTTTGGGCCCAGCTTGGACATTTTCACTTAGGGGTGTACTCACTTTTGTTGCCAGGGGTTTAGACATTAATGGCTGTGTGTTGAGTTATTTTGAGGGGACAGTAAATTTACACTGTTATACAAGCTGTACACTCACTACTTTACATCGTAGCAAAGTGTCATTTCTTCAGTGTTGTCACATGAAAAGATATAATAAAATATTTACAAAAATGTGAGGGGTGTACTCACTTTTCTGAGATACTGTGTATGTATGTATGTATGTATATATATATGTCAATGTATATATATATATATATATATATATATATATATATATATATATATAATGTGTGTGTGTGTATGTGTGTGTATATATATATATATATATAAATATATATATATATATATATATATATTATATACAGTGGTTGACAGCTAAAATAACGAAGGAATGGCTTCACAACAACTCCATGGCTGTTCTTGAATGGCCCAGTCAGAGCCCTGACTTAAACCCAATTGAGCATCTCTGGAGAGACATAAAAATGGCTGTCCACCAACGTTTATCATCCAACCTGACAGAACTGGAGAGGATCTGCAAGGAGGTATGGCAGAGGATCCCCAAATCCAGGTGTGAAAAACTTGTTGCATCTTTCCCAAAAAGACTCATGGCTGTATTAGATCAAAAGGGTGCTTCTACTAAATACTGAGCAAAGGGTCTGAATACTTAGGACCATGTGATATTTCAGTTTTCCTTTTTTAATAAATCTGCAAAAATTTCAACAATTCTGTGTTTTTCTGTCAATATGGGGTGCTGTGTATACATTAATGAGGAAAAAAATGAACTTAAATGATTTTAGCAAATCGCTGCAATATAACAAAGAGTGAAAAATTTAAGGGGGTCTGAATACTTTCCGTCCCCACTGTGTGTATATATATATATATATATATATAATCTCAACAAATACACTGCCACTAACTGAATAACCTACCTGCTTAATCTAAATCAAGCTAGCTCTCCGTCCACACCAACAACACTACACAGGGCCGCCGTGTAAGCAGCCTTATATAGCGTGGACTTAATCCCCCTGAGCCATGATTGGCCAAACACACTCTGCCTTTGGCCAATTATGGCTCTCTTAGCAGAGGGCGCTGGGATTGACCAAAGCATGCAGGTCAGGTGCATGCTTTGGCCAATCATCATACAGCAATGCACTGCGATCTCGCAGTGTATTATGGGGCGTTCTGTGGCGCTCAAATTTTCTGCAAACGCCCCGTAATGTTCGCTCTTTGGTGAACATCCGATGTTTGAGTCGAACATATGTTCGAATCGAACATCAAGCTTATCCCTACTTGGGACACTTACAGAAAGCGAGTCTCCCTAATTGAGACAGATAGCAATAAGAACCTGGCAACAAATCCACAAAGTACCTGGCCTTTATTCCCACCATCTAGGAGGGCACAGCTAACAGTGATTCCATCTAACTCCTCAAAATAAAAAACAGCACCCAGCCAATGAACCTCACAACTTTAATGAGGCCCTACTGTATTACAGTAGCGACAGCAAAAAGTGCAAGAAAATATCAACTTTTTTGGGGCTGTGCCAGGCCACTTTCTCAGAGTGACAGATATCTGTCACCTTGAAAAAATGGTCCAGCATAGCTCTGGAATGTTAGGGCGTTTTTTTTTTTTTCTGTCTCTACTAGTTGTGAGGTTCAAAGTGCTGACTTTTTCCTAATTTGAGCAAAACTTGACATGGCTATAACCCCTTTACTGCTCTAAATTGATAATTCTAAGCTCCTAAAAAGGTTACCCTTGAGTTATGCTTTAAAACCACATTTCCTTAGGTGGACGTCATATGGCCTCCTGCAGTTTAAGTGGTAAAACCTGACCTGCTTTGTAACGCTATACAGGTAACCTGTAAACATTTTTAAAGCATCACCTATGGAGATTTTTAAGGACTTAAGTTTGGCGCCATCCCACGAGTGTGCACAATTTTAAAGCGTGGCATGTTGGGTATCGATTTACTCAGTGTAACATCTTTCACATTTATATATAAAAAAAATCTGGTTAACCTTAATTTTTATTTTTTTAATTCATGAAACGAAAAATACTGCAACATAAAAAGTTGCAAACGACCACCATTTTATTCCCTAGGGTCTCTGCTAAAATATATGTTTAGGGATTCTAAGTAATTTTTCTAGCAAAAAAAATATGATTTTTACATGTAGGAGAGGAGTGCCAAAATAGGCATGTATGGAAGTAGTTAACCCTTCTCTTCTCTAGAATTAAATCAATTGTAAGACCTGCTATGTGCTATATTTGATCACCTACTTGTATATAGAGGTAACATACAATATGTGAGTAGGATTTCAAAACATTTTGTGAATTAAATCTCAAAGTAGTGGTGCTGACATATTTAAAAGATTTTGAGGGCCAGTTCACATCAGAACGTGGTGCCCGGAAACCCTCATTCCCCGCACCGTGTCCAAAACGTACTGCACTTGCAATCTGCAGTGGGTGTCACTGTTAACTTAATGACACTTCAAATGCAGGTCACAAATGCAGCATGCTTGCCAGCACCAGATCGCATGGTACTACTGAAGGTTGCTTTGCGTTTTTCTAGTCGTACGTGCACTGCTTTTGGTGTGGTCGGCATGATTTCAGCCTATTCAAATGAATGGGCTGAAATCGCACTGCAAATGGATCGCATGTGAATATCTTTCCTGTGCAATTCATGCTGTGGACCAGCCCTGAAAGGTGGCGGTATGTTGAATCTTTGAACGTCAGACTTGATGCTTGTGTTAGATACGTTTTTATCATTCAATTAAGCCTAATACGGATTTAATTTCATTGTATTATAGCATCTATAAATTGCAGTATTCTGTGTGGTTAATCACAAGACTAAGTAACGATACAAAAAAAAAAGTTTAACAAAGATTTTTGTGCGAATGGAATGATTAGTAAAATAGAATAAATTGGGGTGTAATACACATCTTGTACCACTAGATGTCCTAAGTAAGTTAAAGCTGAAATCCAGGCAAACTGCTAAATTCACAGACTAAATTATACAGTATCTTTTTATGTGACAACACTGAAGAAATGACACTTTGCTACAATGTAAAGTAGTGAGTGTACAGCTTGTATAACAGTGACATTTCCTGTCCCTCAAAATAACTCAACACACAGACATTAATGTCTAAACCGCTGGAAACAAAAGTGAGTACACCCCTAAGTGAAAATGTCCAAATTGGGCCCAATTAGCCATTTCCCCTCGTGACTCGTTAGTGTTACAAGGTCGCAGGTGTGTTAAATTTGGTGTTATCGCTCTCACTCTCTTACTGGTTGCTGGAAGTTCAACATGGCACCTCATGGCAAAGAACTCTCTGGAGATCTGAAAAAAGAATTGTTGCTCTACATAAAGATGGCCTAGGCTATAAGAAGATTGCCAAGACCCTGAAACTGAGCTGCAGCACAGTGGCCAAGACCATGGAGCTGTTAAACAGGACAGGTTCCACCAAAGAAGTTGAATGCACGTGCTCAGTGTCATATCCAGAGGTTGTCTCTGGGAAATAGACATATGAGTGCTGCCAGCATTGCTGCAGAGGTTGAAGGGGTGGGGGGGTCAGTCTGTCAGTGCTCAGACCATACACCGCACACTGCATCAAATTGGTCTGCATGGCTGTCATCCCAGAAGGAAGCCTCTTCAATCTAAAGATGATGCACAATGTAGCCTGCAAACAGTTTGCTGAAGACAAGCAGACTAAGGACATGGATTACTGGAACCAAGTTCTGTGGTCTGATGAGACCAAGATAAACTTATTTGGTTTAGATGGTGTCAAGCATGTGTGGCAGCAACCAGGTAAGGAGTACAAAGACAAGTGTGTCTTGCCTACAGTCAAGCATGGCGGTGGGAGTGTCATGGTTTGGGGCTGCATAAATGCTGACGACACTGGGGAGCTACAGTTCATTGAGAGAACCATGAATGCCAGCATGTACTGTGACATACTGAAGCAGAGCATGATCCCCTCCCTTCGGAGACTGAGCCACAGGGCAGTATTCCAACATAACGACCCCAAACTCACCTCTAAGATGACCACTGCCTTGCTAAAGAAGCTGAGGGTAAAGGTGATGGACTGCCAAAAGCATGTCTCCAGACCTAAACCCTATTGAGCATCTGTGGGACATCCTAAAACGGAAGGTTGAGGAGCGCAAAGTCTCTAACATCCACCAGCTCCTTGATGTCATCATGGAGGAGTGGAAGAGAACTCCAGTGGAAATCTGTGTAGCTCTGGTGAACTCCATACCCAAGAGGTTAAGGCAGTGCTGGAAAATAATGGTGGCCACACAATATTGACACTTTGGGCCCAGTTTGAACATTTTCACTTAGGGGTGTTCATCTTCGTCTTCTAAGGACTCTTTAAATTCTCAGCAAATTTGCACTGCCGCTGCACCGCATGTAATGTGTTACCGGCTCCATAGAAAGCTGGTTTGATTAACATATATGTGAACAGAGCCTTATTTAAACCATTCCTACCGATAAGGGTGCTATGCTTGAACATAAAGATTTTGACTTTTTCTGTAACTTATTTAACAAAATTTCAATAGTAGTAATATTTGTGTGGGGAAAATAAGTACACCCTTGGCATCAAAAGCAACACTAATTAGCTTTAGTTAATTCCATTGCCAGACCAATAGGCACCCACAGATTTATTTATTTTTTTCTAAAACCTTAGTTCTATTTTTTTGGGGGGGATGGGTGGCATACTGTTTGCTGCCCCCCCATCCCCCCCCCCCCAAAAAAAAGAAAACTCCACCAGCCCGGTCAGTCGGTAGCACTTACCCCATCACTGGCGGCTTCCCCTCCTCTGCTCTCCACGACAGTGGCTTCTGTTTCCTCCCTCCTCCTCAGCGGCCAATCAGAAAATGGGTCTCACACCCGCTCCTGATTGGCCGGATTAAGGATCAGTGTTTTAACAGCGAACACACCTGGGTGGGCTCCAGTAGCATGCTCTGCAACCTGAGACCACCCGATTTTGAAGCCTATTAGAGCCTCTGGCTCTAACCAGGTGCTTCAAAAATCCCCTGCTGCTGTAATTCATGCGCACAGTGCCCCAAAAGGGGCCAGACGCATGAATAGGGGGTGGCCACAGCGGCCATAGATAAATTCATGTTATGCATGAATTTATCCATTACCATATAAGGGGTGGCCTGGAGAGAGGGGGCGGCGCCCTTAATGGACGGGCCACCACTGGTAGATGTAGCAGCCAAACAACTCATGGGAAATTGGGGGTAATAACTAAAGAAAATATTATGGTTTATCCTGCCTAACCATTAATACCAGGCACTTATACACCTTCCTGCCCAAGCCAATTTTTAGCTCTCAGCGCTGTCGCAAATTGAATGAAAATTGCGCGGTCATGCTACACTGTACCCGAACAAATTTTTTATCATTTTGTTCCCACAAATTGAGCTTTCTTTTGGTGGTGTTTGATCACCTCTGCGATTTTTATTTTTTGCACAACAAATAAAAAAAGACGAAAATTTTGAAAAGAAACCGACTTTTTTTCTTTGTTTCTGTTAAAATCTTTTGTAAATAAGTACGTTTTCTTCTTTAATGAGGAGCACTGATATGGCTGCACTGACGGGCACTGATAAGGCGGCACTGATGGGCACCGATGATGGGCACTGATAGGTGGCACTGATAAGCAATGATAGGTGGCACTGGTATGCGGCACTGATGGGCACTCATAGGCGGCACTGATGGGCACTCATATGCAGCACTGATGGGTACTTATGGGTGGCACTGTTGGGTACTTATGGGTGGCACTGTTGGGTACTTATGGGTGGCACTGATGGGCACTGATAGGTAGGCATTGATGGGCACAGATGGGCACTGATGACATCACTGTTTTTTATTGTGCCACAGAGGTGCCAGTGCCCATTTGTGGGCACTGATTGGCATATGTTGGGCATCATTTTTCACATGTGGATGGCCATGGGGGATGTACCTGGCCATCCACGTGCTGGGGGCTTCCCTGGTGGTTCTGGCAGCTTTCCTGGTGGTCTGGGGTGGGCATCCGAGGGGGGCTGCACTGATAAACAATCAGCACAGACCCCCCTGTTAGGAGAGCCACTGATCAGCTCTCCTCTACTCGCTTCTGTCAGACGTGAGTGAGGAAAAGCCGATCACCGGCTCTTCCTGTTTACATCACGATCAGCCGTGATTGGACATGGCTGATCACAAGGTAAAGAGCCTTGGGACTAAAACTAAAATGCCATTTTGGTCAGACTATAACTAAAACTGAATCAAAATTTGATGCCAAAATTAACACTGAATTCCACTATACTGTGTACATACCATAGTTTGTACATATAGATGTTCTAACATTTGCGTAAACCAATCAATATACGCTTGTTGGGATTTTTTTTTTTCCAAAATTATATGTAGCAGAATGCATATTGGCCTAAATTTTTTTGAAGGAATGTGATTGATTTGTTATTGGATATGTTTTATAGCAGAAAGTAAAAAAATGTTTTTGTTTTTTCAACATTTTCAGTCTTTTTTTTCTCTTTTCGTTTTTATAGCACAAAAAATAAACCCAGTGGTGACCAAATACCACAAAAAAAAGCATTATTTGTGGGGGGAAAAAAAAGATGGAAATTTTGTTTGCGTACAGCGGTGCATAACCACGCAATTGTCAGTTTAAAGAGGAGTTCCACCCGAGGTCCAGTAAAAAAAAAAAAAAAAAAAATTAAAAGTCAGCAGCTACAAATACTGCAGCTGCTGACTTTTAATTGGACACTTACCTGTCCCAGGGTCCAGCGATGGGGGGGATCGAAGCCCCGCTCGTCTCCCCCTCCATTCAGCGGCGCCGGCATTGCAACTGTGGGCGCCGGGCTGTGGCTTCACAGCCTGGCACCCACTGCACATGCGCGAGCGGCGCCATGCGCCGTGATTGGCCGCTCAGTCACCTGGGACCTGTATTGGGTCCCAGATGATTGACAGGAGGGAGGGAGCAGAGCTGAGCCCTTCCTGTGCCGAGGGGGAAGTGATGTCACCAGCCCAGGCACTGGAAGAGGCAGACTACCAGGGACCCCCTAGCAACAGGCATTTAGAGGTAAGTAAAAAAAAAATATATCCAAATGTTTTTTTGTATTTTTTTTAGGATTTTTCATGTAGTTTTTTTTTTTTGGGTGGAACCCCACTTTAAGTAACGCGGTTCCAAAAAAGCAAAAAATGGCCTGGTAATCTGGTCATGGGGAAGGGTGTAAATTTTCCAGAGGACAAGTGGTAAAGGGGTTTGAATGAAAAAGTCTGGATCATATGCCAATCAGTAATTGGACCCCGTAGATGAGATCAATGACGAGATCTCTGCTTTAAAGAATAGAATGTCTGAGCTACCACCCCCCCCCCCCCCTTGTCTAATGAATCAGGAGGGTACAGCGGTTGCAGTTTCATTCAATTAGTACAGGCAGGTTTTGACTTAGCCAAGGCTTTGAACACTCATAACTGCTCCAGGTTATGAGTTTGAAATCCAAACCGCAGAGAGACTTCCATGACAGTGATTTAGTCAAGAGTGAATTCAAACATCCTTGGGACTATAGCAGATCTATGCTCATACAAAAGGTTAAACCTAAATAAAAAAAGACAAGAAACATAAAAAAAAACTAAACAAAAAATGGCAGATTTGATGGACCACTTGAAGGGACTCGCATTTTGAAATATGGGAGAGTTAATAATTTATCTGAAGTGCATATTCTATTTTATCCTCTGTGCAGCCAGGCTTTTACAGTTAATTTTATAACTGTAAACTGCGAAGTATGAGTGTTATAAGTTATTACATGTCCTAGAATCCTAGTTTTAAATTTGAACAAACACATTTGTCTCAAACCAGGAAGAAAGATCATGCTGATCTCTAGGCAGTAGAAAAGTCGGCTAGAGGTTTGGCTAATTGCCCCATGTCATGAAAACATCCCAACTAAACATTTGGGCATTTTCCTTAACCACTTCAGCCCCGGAAGATTTCCCCCCTTAATGACCAGGCCATTTTTGCGTGGTCGTGCAACGCTATACCCAAACAAAACTGACCCCCCCCCCCCCAAATAGAGCTTTCTTTTGGTGGTATTTTATTTTTTGCGCTATAAGCAATAAAGAGCGACAATTTTAAAAACAATATTTTTTACTTTTTGCTATAATATCCCCAAAAATGTTTTTAAAAAACAAATTTCTTCATCAGTTTAGGCCAATATGTATTCTTCTACATCTTTTTAATAACAAAAAAAGAAAACGCAATAAGCGTATATTGATTGGTGTGCGCAAAAGTTATAGCATCTACAAAATAGGGGATAGATTTATGGCATTTTTATTATTTATTTATTTTTTACTAGTAATGGCGGTGATCTGGGATTTTTAGTGGAACTGCAGCGGACAGATCCCACACTTTGACACTTTTTTTGGGATCATTGACATTTATACAGCTATCAGTGCTATAAAAATGCACTGATTACTGTGTAAATGTCACTGGTAGGGAAGGAGTTAACACTAGGGGGCGATCAAGGGGTTAAATGTGTTCCCTCTTGTGTTTCTAATTGTGGAGGGGATGGGACTGACTGAAGGAGGAGATATATCCCTGTTTGTAATTACTACGAACAGCAGATCTGTCTCTCCTCTCCTGTCAGAACAGGGATTTGTTTACATACACAAATCCCCGTTCTGGCTTTCGTGCCCGCAATCGTGGATGGCCGGCGGTCATTGCTCCCACTGTCCACGCGCATTGGGTCCCCTGCCGTGCAGCGGGCGCGTGCTGCTATGGCTCTTAAAGGAGCTGACATACCAATATGGCAAATCACAAGAACAAGCCACTTTGCCGACATATATGTATGTGAACTGGACGGCAAGTGGTTACCAGTAATTACAATTTTGTCTAATCCTTGGCTGGAAACCATAGCAGGCCAGCATGGGACAACAAAAAAAGTCAGCTCTTGCTACAATGCTTGCCTTCATCCCGGAGATGCCGGCCAATGTAATTCCTTACCGTATCTAGATGCATAGTTGCCAACGTTACAAACAAAGTTCCAGGGACAACTTTTTTTTGGTGTGCGTTCAACAAACTGCTGTAAAATGTACTTTTATGTGTAGGGCTTTCATTTCAGTATGGTGGGTATGATATGTGCAGGAAAGGAGTGTTAAGTATATATGTGTAGGGAATGAGTGTGTAATGTATTTTGATGTGTAGGAAAAAAGAGAAGAGGGTATGATGGTGGGTAGTATGTGCAGGAGTGAGAAAGGTGTAATGGTGGCCAGTTTTTGCCAGAGAGGAGTGCAGTGGTTATGAAAGTGGATATTCTGTGCTCCAGAGGCGTGAAGAGTGTGTAAATTTGGAAATGCGATAGTATATGCAGGAGAGGAGAATGTGAAGTATATGATGGAGGGTATGGTGTGTTCAGGGTGATGTACAGTGTTAGTTTTCTGCCACACGTAGCATTTTGCTTTTAGGCCAAAAAGTATAATTGTGGTCTCATCTGACCAGAGCTCCTTCTTCTGGTGGGGTTGGGTGAGGGTGGTTTGGGTTATGAGTATTGGCTGGGGATCTCAGTCCCGGGAGCTAAGATGCGCACTGGGGGCCCTCCCCGCCCTTGTGATGTGGGGGCGTGGGCGGACGTCACATTGCGCATCGATGCGATGCCCCCAGCGCTGATTGATGACATCAACCTTGGCGTCATTGCACCTATGCTGTGTATACATCCAGGCGACTTTCATGAGAGATTTATGGCGCCAACTGCAGAGCAGTTACTTCTGCTCAGATGGGGATGCCTTCCCTCTGATCAGCCATCCCCGTGACGTTGGCGGTTACCCATTGGCTACATTGGAGTATTTATACTCCTCCTAGCTGATCAGACTTCCCCTGTCGAGCGTTATGTCAGCGGCCATTATGCACCAGCTGGACCATATGGGATGACATGGGACACTTAGGTAACATTGTGGTTTAGTTTGTTCCCTACACAACCTATTTTGGCGGCTCGGTTGCAGGCTTTTTTTACATACTTTTCTGCATTGGGCCACACTGTCACTTTCTTTACTTGCCTCTCATATCTATCAGAAGTTCACCTATTTACACAACATTTCTACCTATGTTGTTAATAGTACATATTTTGCATTTATGTAATACCATGTGATCTTCTTACCTCTTATCACACACACATCCTATTTTTCTTAGTTAATTGTTTTTATGATTGTCACATTATAGGTCCCATGGGGTACTGCTCCCCAGGAATGTTTGTTCTTTGCTGGCTCTCCACCATCTTTCCCCTGGGGTCCACCGCCTCAGCTCCCGGGACTGATGATATCTTTTTCCCCCAGTCGGTCCCAGCCCATGGCGCTGTCACCTACAATCAGTTTATCTGTAAGTTACCTATGGGTGATTTATGGTTATCACCCTAATTATCTATATCAATCTTTCACTCCCCCCTTCCTTGGCCAGTTATATTAATTAATTTTACAATATGTTTATAGATACTGAATTGCGCATCTGCTCCTGAAGATTGGAGGTTATCCATGAAACGCATCGAGCTATATAGATGCCTTCATTACGATTTTTTAATTCAAGAGTGTTATCTAACCAATTTAAAATATTGGTTTTTTATTGGCCTATACCAAGCTGTCATGGACCTGATATAATATGTGAACATAGATTTTAGAGTCTGGCGGTTCCCTTTTTTCATGTTGTTAATGTCATGTACCCACATGTTACTATGCTATCTTTCTACTATGTGATTCATATGTAATAAAACCATATCATGCAATTGGTTCATGCCATGTTACTATATACATGATTTAACACTATGCAATCAGGTTATCTACTATTTTATACCCGCCATACGCTCCCTGTTCATATTGTCCAATTCGGCCATTTGCTTCACATAAAGTCCCCAAATTTCTCTTTATGCTAATTTCCAATAGGGATGGAGGCACTTGATGCTCCATGTCTTGGCCTCATATAAAGTCCCATACCTCCTTTTTTTTTTTAAATAACCTCTCCATCTGGTTTGAATAATGGTTGTTGCAGTATTGAAAATATAATTCGTCCCTTTCTGTAATCAATAATGGCCATAACCATTGCAACAACATGCATGGGATCTAAATTTACAGTATTGACTGGCTTTGCAGTTACATGGCATCCTCTAGTCACAAACATTACCTGAAGTAATCGTGAGTAAATTTTACAATACGTAAACAAAAATGAACTGCATGGTCAAGTTGCCAGAAAGAAGTGTTTACTGCGCTAATGCCACAAGCCTGGTGAGTTGTGTCAAGGTGTTGTCGGGCATATTGTAACCAGGCTTTTTTGTGGCATTAGCGCAGTAAAGGCTTCTTTCTGGCAACTCGACCACGCAGTTCATTTTTCTTCAAGTATCGTTGTATTGTGCTCCTTGAAACAGCCACACTCTTTTTTTCAAAAGTAGCCTGTATTTCTCCTGAGGTTACCTGTGGGTTTTACTTTGTATCCCAAACAATTCTTCTGGCAGTTGCGGCTGCAATCTCTCTTGGTCTACCTGACCGTGGCTTTTATCAAGATATCCCTGCATTTGCCACTTCTTGAACAGTACTGACTGGCATATCCAAGGCTTGTGATATCTTTTTATATCCTTTTCCATCTGTATATCTGTATCGATTACATTTGTTACGCGGATCTTTTGAGAGTTTTTTTTTTCTGCTTCCCATGGCTCAGTATCTAGTCTGCTCAGTGTGTCCATGTGAGTGCTAACAAACTCATTGACTAGTTATACACCTACATTTAAAGCGGTTGTAAACCCTCATGGATTTTCACCTTAATGCATTCTATGCTTTAAGGTGAAAAACCTTTTTTTAGTGTTGCAGCCCCCCCCCCCCCCCCCAGCCCCCGTTTTTACTTACCTGGACGCTGTCATCTTCTGTCCGGGACAGAAGATGACATCTGTAGCTGGTGTCTCGTGTCTTGACTGGATAGATTGATAGCCATTAGCTCCCGCTGCTGTCAATCAAATCCAATGATGCGGCACCGGGGGGGGGGCGAGTCCTGCATTCTGTGTGAATGGACACAGATGCGGGACTCAGGAGCGCGCCCGCACTGGTGTCCACCAAGGAGACACGGGGAGGAGCCACCAGTGCCGCCGTAGGACCCCAGAAGAGCGCACCGAGCATGCCACTGCTAACAACGATATGCCGTTAGTGGCGGCTCCCGTGCGCACACGCGGGAGTGACATCATCGCGGCTCCGGCCAATCACAGCGCCGGAAAGAAGATGGACGCTCCATAGCAGAGGGGACAGCAGTGACATCGCAGGCTCCTGTGTCCGGTAAGTGACACATAATGGGCTACTATGCTACTGGAGCAAGTGCACAGTATATTTGCCTTTAGTAAATCAACCCCTTTGTCCCACCCTGCTCTGCACATGCTCAGTTGCTTTCAATTTTTAGGCACTGCCGTGTTTGTAGAGGTTGTTCTGCTGACAGCCTTAAAGCAGAATTAAACCCTCCGATTCTTTACAGCCAAGGAGATTGCTGCACATGTGATTTGTTATGACACCAGCCATTTAATGATTTGACAGTTTGTTTGAGGACACAAGCAAATGTGACAGTTGGCAGTCCCAGCATTCCAGGAATGTTTTTTTTTTTTGCTATCGATAGGTTTAATCCTGTTTTATGATTTACTGCTGTTCAGGGGCTCTGGGCTTCAGCAAAATGGCAGCCTCCAGCAAGAAGGAACAGGAGCAACGCTGGAGGCAATTTACAGCATACTAATTTTTGTAGCATAATTACTACTGTAGATTGTATGTTCCTTGCTAAAGAACATTCTTTTATGTTATGGGTAAAGTTCCGCTTTAAATAAAAGCTTTTTTTTCTCTGCCATGATTAGTCATGTTTTCAATATCCATTCCAATATTTCACGATTTTTGCTGGGGTATGCAAACTTTTTTTGAGCCCAATTGTACATGCCTTTCTTGCCCCGCTGTCCGTTGTCCCCACCATTTGGTCTGGGACGATCTGCACCCTTCCTAGAACTTTCACATTGTAGAGGAATATATAGGCTCCTGTTGCTGTCAGCCAAATTGCTGGGAGTGAGAGGAAGCCGGGGCATGGCTCGCTGTGTGTGTTTATGGACAGATTTAGGTCCTAGGTAGAATCCCGCACAGGCAGGTGTTTTCTTAGCATCAAATGGATTGAAGGACCGGCTGGACAAGAAGGAAAGGGACGTTTTTGTAAAAAACAAAACAAAAAAAAAAACAATCATCTCTCGCAAAAGTTATAGTATCTACAAACTATTGTACACTTTCTGGAATTCACGCAGCTTTGAATTTATCTCATTTCTTGAGGTGCTAAAATGGCAGGGCATTACAAAACCCCTCCAAAAAAAATAAAATAAAAATATATATATTATTCCATGGACTCAACATGCCTCTCAGCAAATAGCTTGAAGTGTCTACTTTCCAGGGTCATTTGGGGGGGGGGAGGGGGTTGTTGTGCTATCTTGACATTTCAGGGCCTCTGAAACTGATAGGTAGTGAGGAAGTGAAATCGCTATTTTACGCCCTTAAAAATCCTGAGGGTGGTACTTGGTTCCCAAAAAGTCTCACACATGTGATATCCCCATACTCAGGAGAAGCAGCAGAATGTATTTTCGGGTGTAATTCCACATATACCCATGGCATGTTTGAACAATATATCATTTAGTGACAACTTTCTGTAAAAAAAATAAATAAAAATGGTAATTTTAACGAAACTTATACGCAAAATATAAAATATTCCATGGACTCAACATGCCTATTGGCAAATAGCTTGGGGTGTCTTCTTTCCAAGAATGGGGGGGCGGGGGTTTGAACTGTCTTGGCTATTTATGCACAACATTAGAAGCTTATGCCACACATCACCCAACTCTACTAACCACTTGAAGAGTATATATATTTTATATATTGATATATATATTTTATTTTTTTAAAGCAAAGTCCCTACAGATTAAAATGGTGGGTGTTGCAATTTTTTTTTTGTTCACAAGCGATTGTTTTCAGACGTATTTTTGGAAAAAAAGACCTTTTTTTAATATATATAATTTTAATGCACTAAAACACACTATATTGCCCAAATGTTTGGTGAAATAAAAGATATTATGCTGAGTACATAGATACCAAACACCACATGCCTTAAAATTGCGCACAACCGCGCAGCTGCAACAAACATTTTTAAAAGCCTTTACAGGTTACCACTTTAGGATATACAGAGAAGGTCTACTGCTAGAATTACTGCCCTCAATCTGACGTTCACGGTGATACCTCACATGCATGCTGCAATTGCTGTTTACATACGACACGAGACAGACACTTGTTTTCGCCTTTGCTCACGAGCACGGGGGGACAGGGGTGCTTTTTTTTTTTTTATATCATTTTTGTTGTCACAGGGAATGTATATATCCCCTATGATGGCAATAGGTAGTGACAGGTACTTTTTTTTTTTTTAAATTGGGGTCTATTAGACTCTAGATCTCTCCTCTACTCTGAAAGCATCTGACCACAGCAAGATCGGTGTGATAGGATGCTTTCCAAATTTCCCAATGGCGCTGCTTATATCCTGCGACACGGAAGTCATGAAATGCTCTAACCTCCTGGTTTCTTAGGCCATAGAGATGATTGGAGCTGTTCTGGTCTTCGATCAGCTCTATAGTCAGCTGGTGGAACCACCGGCTGCATTCTCAGGTTCCCCGGTGGGACAGAGCCCAAGAAAAGCATGGAAAATGACGGGAGGTGAGGGGGGAGTTCCCTCCCACTGCTTGTAAAAGCAATTTAGCGGCCAATTAGCTGCTAGGATTACTTTCACATGAAAGCTGACTGCAAGAACGATACAAAGATGAAACCTAAACCTGCAGGCATCATTCTGGTATAATCACTCAAAGTCCAGCAATATACCAATACGTTTGCTGGTCCTTGTTGGGCATACAGTTGTGCTCATAAGTTTACATACCCTGGCATAATTTATGATTTCTGGGCCATTTTTCAGAGGATATGAATGATAACACAAATTTTTCTTTCACTCGTGGTTAGTGTTTGGCTGAAGCCATTTATTATCAATCAACTGTGTTTACTCTTTTTAAATCCATAATGACGACAAACTACCCAAATGACCCTGATCAAAAGTTTACATACCCCAGTTCTTAATACCGTGTAATGCCCCCTTTAACATCAATGACAGATTGAAGTGTTTTGTGGTATTTGTGGATGAGGCTCTTTATCTTCACAGATGGTAAAGCTGCCCATTCCTCTTAGCAAACAGCATCTAGTTCCTGTAAAATGTTGGTCTGTCTTGCATGAACTGCACATTTGAGATCTTCCCAGAGTGGCTCAATGATTTTGAGGTCAGGAGACTGAGATGGCCACTCCAGAGTCTTCACTTTATTCTGCTGTAACCAATAACAGGTCAACTAGGCCTTGTGTTTTGGATCATTGTCATGTTGGAATGTCAAAGTTTGTCCTATGCGCAGCTTCCTGGCTGATGAATGCAAATGTTCCTCCAGTATTTTTTGATAACATACTGCATTCATCTTGCCAACCATTTTGACCAAATTTCCTGTGCCTTTGTAGCTCACACATCCCCAAAACATCAGTGTAACTGTCCACTTGTCACTTTAAATCTTTGTTCAGCACTGAATGACAGGTGGAACTTTTATTGCCTTCCTCTTGTTTCTCTGGGGAATGTTTTAATCACCAGACACTTCCTGCTTCCTCTAGTTTTGCAAGTGGCTTTCATTTAATTCAGCATCCAGGCAATGCAGCAGTGGGAAGGATACAGTTCATGGAAGTTTCCTAAAGTTTAAGGTTTGCACCCCTTGGCAAGCACAGAAAGGTATGCAGTAAAGGTGCATTGTCATTGTCAGTATATATGTTTTTAGGCACAAATTGAGTCCATGCTGTTAGTTAAAAGATATGCTGTAGACTAGGGATGAGCTTCGAGTTCGAGTCGAACTCATGTTCGACTTGAACATGGGCTGTTCGCAAGTTCGAACAGCGAACAATTTGGGGTGTTCGCGGCAAATTCGAATGCCGCGGAACACCCTTTAAAAGTCTACGGGAGAAATCAAAAGTGCTAATTTTAAAGGCTTATATGCATGGTATTGTCATACAAAGTATTTGGGGACCTGGGTCCTGCCCCAGGGGACATGTATCAATGCAAAAAAAAGTTTTAAAAACTGCAGTTTTTTCGGGAGCAGTGATTTTAATAATGCTTAAAGTGAAACAATAAAAGTGTAATATCCCTTTAAATTTCATAGCTGGGGGGTGTCTATAGTATGCCTGTAAAGGGGTGCATGTTTCCCATGTTTAGAACAGTCTGACAGCAAAATTACATTTCAAAAGGAAAAAAAGTCAGTTAAAACTACTCGCGGCTATTAATGCATTGCCGGTCCGACAATACACATAGAAGTTCATTGATAAAAAAGGCATGGGAATTCCCCACAGGGGAAAGCCGAACCAAATAAAAAAAAAAAAATGATGTCTGGTATGGATATTAAGGGGAACCCCGGGCAAAATTTAAAAAAAAAATGACGTGGGGGGTCCCCCTAAATTCCATACCAGGCCCTTCAGGTCTGGTATGGATAATAAGGGGAACCCCGCGCCAAAATTAAAAAAAAAACCGGCGTGGGGTCCCCCCAAAGATCCATACAAGACCCTTATCCGAGCATGCAACCTGGCAGGCCGCAGGAAAAGAGGGGGGGACAAGAGAGCGCCCCCCCTCCTGAACAGTACCAGGCCACATGCCCTCAACATTGGGAGGGTGCTTTGGGGTAGCCCCCCAAAACACCTTGTCCCCATGTTGATGAGGACAAGGGCCTCATCCCCACAACCCTGGCCGGTGGTTGTGGGGGTCTGCGGGCGGGGGGCTTATTGGAATCTGGAAGCCCCCTTTAACAAGAGGACCCCCAGATCCCGGCCCTCCCCCCTGTGTGAAATGGTAAGGGGGTACTTGTACCCCTACCATTTCACTAATAAACTGTCAAAAATGTTAAAAATAACGAGACAGTTTTTGACAATTCCTTTATCTAAATGCTTCTTCTTTCTTCTATCTTCCTTCGTCTTCTTCTTCCTCTGGTTCTTCTGGTTCTTCCTCCGGTGTTCTCGTCCAGCATCTCCTCCGCGGTGTCTTCTTCCCTTCTTCTCCTTGGGCCGCTCTGCATCCATGGCATGGAGGGAGGCTCCCGCTGTGTGACGCTTCTCCTCTACTGACGGTTCTTAAATAACCCACCCGGTTACCCCGCCCCCCTCTGACACACGGGGACATGACGGGACTTCCCTGTGGCATTCCCCGTGACGCCACAGAGAAGTCCCGTCAAGTCACTGTGCGTCAGAGGGGGGCGGGGTCACCGGGTGGCCCCCCCCATTATTTAAGAACCGTCAGAAGAGGAGAAGCGTCACACAGCAGGAGCCTCCCTCCATGCCAGCATTGATGCGGAGCGGCCCAAAAAGAAGATGAAGACAAGAAGATGAAGAGAAGAAGATGGAAAGAAGAGCGGGAGCCTCCCTTCATGCCATGGATGCGGAGCGGCACTGACCCTGCAGTCTTTGATGTCCCATCTCGGTATAAGGTCTCTGATCCATTGGTCATGGTTCGAAGCAGTATTAACAAACAGCTTTCTCTGATCCTCTGTAACGGGGGATCATGAGTTTCTGGTAAGCGGCCAGTCTAATTTCACGGTGGTGGAGCAAGCACGCTTTTTTCTTCTCACAGCAAGAATTTATGTTTTTTGGAACTTTTTTAACATTCTTTTATATCACTTGGGTGATTCATTTTTTATACATGGACTTTTTATTATCACTTTGAACATTTTATTTTTGGATTGATTATTCATTTGACATGTGTTTTGTATATTATGTATACACTAAAGGGGAACTCTTCACTTAGTTCTAAATATTTGGTTTGGTGATGATGTGTATGATCACCAATCTGTTTTAGCGCGATTCAACCCCCCTTTTTTCTTATTTAATTTCACTGTGTTTGTGTTACATAGATGAATCGCGGCTATAATTGTTATTGTTTATGTATTTCACCGTAGCGCAGTTATTCCCCTCATTTTTCTTATCACGTTTTGAACACATTAATTGCAGCTTGGTGACTGCCTCATACCAGTATAGATATTTTCGAATTCCGGGCAAAAAGAGTGGTAGACACTTCAGGTGTTTTTGATTCCACCCCATCTTTAGACTCAGGAATTAGTGGTCTCTTTATGAGACTGAAAAATCTGACAACATCGGAGACACATACCCAATGGGACATTGCCTTCCTTGAAACGTACATCAGGGAAGCCATGGTCCCGAGAAGTCTGCGATGGGAGGTCCCCCCTCAGAAGGGTGACCCAGACTTGGAGGGTTGGTTCAAACATTTCAATGACCCAGGAATTGGCCTTCTACGTTTCCTCATTCAGAGAAAGAGAGACAAACTCTTTCGTCTGGATGGGGAAATCAAGACCCTTAAGGACCAATTAGCCCCTGATATTAATAGTGAAGAATATGAGGAACACTCCAAGGGTCTCTTAAAAATATTGGAGAAGGAAGATGGGGATCAAAAAGCCAAAAAGAGAAAGAAATATACCAGAGACAAGCAAGATTACCAGTCTGGGTTTGTGTTTATCTGGCAAAAAAAACTTGCCTCACTTGAGGAAGAAAACAGGAGGATGGACACACAATCACAAGATCCTGTTCCTCCCAGTGCTACGCCTGTTCCACCTCAGGAGAGACAAGCGACTCAGCACACACCCAGGAGGGATGTCCGTCCTAAAGCCATGGAGAAAAAATCTAAAGGTCATAAAGATAGATTGAATCATGGCCCTGGGGGTACTCCCTCTAGGGGACTACCGGGGAATTCTAGATATGATCACTATGGGGATTCAAACCCTGGTCATCATGCACAACCATATGTTATCCCCCCCACTAATTGGGGAAACTCACCATGGAGTCCTAACCCTCTTAATTACAATATGAGACCCAACCAGCTCACTTATGGTCCCTCTTCTGATGGTTACGCAAATTCGGTCCCGTTGCAAAATCGGTTGTATCCTCTGTCCGACCTGGATACCCCCAGACACCGGAGAACTATTACCGATGGTTACAGACAGAATTACCCTATGAGGAACCAGAGTACTCATTATCCTATAGATTCCCGACGGGATTGTACATATTCTGGTCCACCACAATACCCTGGTCCCTCCGATGGCAGAAACAATCAAAATTGGGGCTTTCCCAGGGATTCATGGACAGCCAAACGCCCCGTAGAACGAAAAGAGGAGTCAGAGGGGGGAGGCGGGTCCAGGCATCCAAAAAGAAAAAGGACCTAGGAACTGGCATTTTCAATTTATCCAAACAGACTCTAAGTGATCCCGAGAAGAGACTGTTGGATAAAGGTTTGAAATTTGCTCCACCTAGGAGCTTGAGCAAGTTTCAAACCTTGACTGCTGAGGTGCAATAAGCCCAGGTCCCGTACCATAACTTACCATGACCACTTATAATACCTTACCCCTTCTTCCCATCCAATAAAAACCACATACAACCAATAACGTTGGAAAGGGCAAGGCCACAGCTTTTATTAACTCGAAACATAACATTAAATATTTAAACCGTGCCAGTCACAGTTGCACTGTGAGCACTCAACTCCAAATGTAAAAGGGAGATGAAGGAGGGGCCTGTCCTTACCATAAGTGCCGGACCAGCCGTCTATCTCCCAATTACCATCAGGGCATAACAAATTTTCCATATTTGCTGGCAAGGTCACCAAAACCGCAGCACGCTGTGACATACCATCAGAAATAGGGCGGGAGGGTGGGCAGCTCTTCCATGCTTCCGTCCGAAAAGGCCCATAATCCCCTGGGGTGCCAAACTCCTGAGCTCAGGCCCAGGCCCCTGTCCCTCCCTGGCCATGCCCCCATCAGTCAGGGCTCTCTTTCCCGAGGGGCTCAAGAGGCCTTCATGACTGCTGAGGTGCAATAAGCCCAGGTCCCGTACCATAACTTACCATGACCACTTATAATACCTTACCCCTTCTTCCCATCCAATAAAAACCACATACAACCATTAATGTTGGAAAGGGCAAGGCCACAGCTTTTATTAACTCGAAACATAACATTAAATATTTAAACCGTGCCAGTCACAGTTGCACTGTGAGCACTCAACTCCAAATGTAAAAGGGAGATGAAGGAGGGGCTTGTCCTTACCATAAGTGCCGGACCGGCCGTCTATCTCCCAATTACCATCACGGCATAACAAATTTTCCATATTTGCTGGCAAGGTCACCAAAACCGCCACCCGCCAGTCAGTAAGCTACTGACGGGCGCCCCACCGCAGCCAGCGCTTGTTCCACTCCCCTCTGAAGTCCCAGGTTAAAGATGTCCATACCAATCTCGTTGAGATGAACACCATCCCTCCTCAGCAAGTCAGTGTTGTCCCCTTCCAGATCTCTGTGACGGACCACAACTCCCCCAATCCTACGGACAAACTTGGGCACCTGAGCATTAACTTTTCTATGAAAATTCTCCAAGCAGGGGCCAGGGACTTCTCTCGCCCATATTGAGCAAGGAACTATTTCAGACCAGACGAACGTCATACCGGTGAAAATTGCGAAACACTGAGCAATATCGCTTTTAATTGCAGAAATGAGATCCACAGACCGGGTGTAGCCAACATCATTCCCACCAGCATGAACAACAAGAATAATATGACCTGACAAATGGGGCCGGTGCTGCCAACATTCCGTCAAGACCTGATACCAACGCAACCCGCACAGGCCAAGCCAGCAAATTCTTGCCACGTCGGATGAGAATCCCAGGTTTCTGCCGTAATTGCGGATCTCCGCACGACGAGCGGCCCAGAAGATAAATGAATCACCAAGTATCCATATTTGAGCCGGGGGGAACCTGAAAATTTAACACAAAAGATGTGTGCGAACATACAGTGAAAAACGAGACGACTCCCATCTCCCCAGTCGCTGAAGTTCCGTATCTGAAAACCCCAAGCCAGAAGCGGCGGTAGCAGCACCTATACGAAATGAATGGGTCGAGAAGTCGCCCGCAGGTAAGCCTAAGGCCTCAAGACAAAGATGAAAAACCCTCAAAAATTGAAACCGACTCAGCGAGGATGAGTCAGCATGTACGAAAAACGTGGAGGATGGGGAGCGCGCAGAAATAAACGGAAAAGCCAGTGACACTGGGCAAAATGGGCCGCCACAGTGGTACAGCACCACTCGGCGGCCCCTACCGAAACTGTCGGTCTTGGATGAGCGCAACAAAACCGTGACGCTGCACTCCGACAAAGAAACGTCCTCCGACCGAATACCCCCGGGAGACGACCTAGATTTTGCAACTAATTCCCCGATGCGAAAAGCCCCAAAAAAGCCCACGAAAAAGCCACCAGAAAAAGCAAGGTCTCGAACTCAGATGAGCATACCTCCGGCAACATAGCCAAGATGTCCGATAAGATTTGAAGGGAAATAGGACGCCTGGAATCGGGAAGATGTGTGATGCGTTTCCAACCTCGCAATACCCGTGGTACCGGAAAAGCTTTGGTGACATCCTCCCACCCCAGGAGTTGGAACCAAAAGGATAAGGCAGACATGGCAGAAGAGACAGTGGAACCCGACACACCCTTTTCTTGTAATTGGACAAGGTAAGCGAATAAAACCAAACGTCTATCATCCGGAGATGAAATAGAGAACTCACCGCCCGACGCTTGGAACCACTCGTGCCAGACCCGACAATACACCGCCCACGTCCGCGGAGAAAGAGATGACCGAAGAAGCTCTAGCAATTCCCGGAAATGAGGTTCCATAAATGGGCCGGAGAGGGGAGGCCCTCCAGCGAAGCCGACGGAGCCAAAGAGCGAAAACGAAGAAACTGTTGGCGGAAAAGAGCATCGGCAATATCGTTAGAAACTCCCGGTACGTGTTTCGCCTTAATATAGATGTTAAAATGCAAACATCTTAGAACTAAAAAACGCAACAGCGAAACAACCGGAGGGGAACTGGCCGATTGCTTGTTCACTACCTGCACTACACTCATATTGTCCGACCAGATTACCTGGTGATTGCGCAACTGTTCACCCCAAAGCTCCACAGCTACGATGATCGGAAAAAGCTCCAAAAGGGTGAGATTGCGCAATAAGTCCATGCGGGCCCATGAGGCCGGCCAACATTCCGCAGACCACTCCCCACGAAAGAAATCGCCGAAACCACAGGAGCCTGCAGCATCAGTATATAGCTCCAGCTGTGAGTTCGGTACCTCCTCCCGCAACCAACAAGACTGTCCGTTGTAAGACTGCAAAAAAGTTAGCCAAATCCCCAAATCGGCCCGCATGGGCTTGGTGATCCGAATGTAGTGGTGAGGGGCTGTAACACCCTTCGTGGCCCAGGACAGGCGCCTGCAAAAGGCTCTCCCCATGCGTATGACCCTACAGGTGAATACTAGGTGTCCCAACAAAGATTGCAGCTGTTTCAACTGCAGTTTCTTTGCCCCTTTAGCCAAACGAACCAAGGGGAGAAGCTTGGTCAGCTTTTCCCTCGGCAGACGAAAGACCATAGCCACTGTGTCAATCTCAATCCCCAGAAAAGACAGTACCATTACCGGACCCTCGGTTTTGTCCGCGGACAGTGGGATGGCGAAACGCCGACAAACATCCTGAAAAACAGAGAGCAGGCATTGACACTGCCCACTGCCCGCGGGGCCCACGAAAAGGAAATCATCCAAGTAGTGCAGAAGGGACTGAAACCCAGCCTCCTGGGTGACTACCCACTCAAGGAAGCTACTAAATAACTCAAACAAAATAACACGAAATGGCGCAACCCATAGGCAGGCACATATCGAAGACATAGCTTCCTTGAAAGTAGCAACCCAGGAGATGGAAACAGTCCGGGTGGACCGGAAGAAGGTGAAAAGCGGACTCAATGTCCGCTTTTGCCAACAGAGCAGACCGCCCTGCTGTCCTAAAGAGGTGAAGAGCCTTATCAAAGGACGCGTAGTGTACCCGGGATTCCTCGCGATCGATTCCGTTGTTAACCGAGGAGCCAGAAGGGTAGGATAAGTAATGAATTAAACAAAATTTACCACTCGCCTTTTTTGGGACCACGCCGAGTGGGGACACCCGCAGGTTGTGGAACGGGGGGAGATCAAAGGGGCCTGCCATGCGCCCCAGTTCCAGCTCCTTCTGGAGCTTCTCGGCCACAACGGACTCGAATTCCACAGCCGATTTCAAATGTGAAGACATAGTAGGGGCGTCCGACGGGGAAAAGGGAATCCAGAAACCTCTATCCAGGCCATCCTTCAGGATCAGGGCCTCCCTATGAAGGGGGTACCGGTCTAGCCAGGGAAGCATCTCTAAGACGTTCACCAGCGTCCTCCGGCTTAGGAAGGTCCAGTCTTGGCTCTTGTCTACCCTTCCTAAAACACCGGCTGGTGGGGTGTGCACCCCCACAGCTGGAGCACTCATGCCTGAAGCGACAGGCGGAGTACCATTTACAGTGGCTTTCATTGAAAAGCCAGCAGATACCCTTTTTGGAAGCGGCCGACCGGATTGAGGAGCGCCGACCGTGGACTGAAAGGACGAAGGCCTGTGGGGGCACATGAGCAACAACCACAGGCTACCATCCTGACAGTCAAAGTGCAGCTCTTTTCGCACTGCCATCTTTTGCCGAAATTGGGTGTCATGGAACCAACACTGACCCCCGTAAACTTTGTACGCCCCCCAAATAGCAGAACAATGAAGTCGCCAACTCCGGGAAACGCTCGCAGAGCACTCCCGCATAGGCACAGAACCCCTGCAGCCAGTTCCCGAAAGTCCTAGGAAGCTGTTTTACTTTATCACCCTGCGCTGCAACGTCTACCCGACGAGATTTGTCTACTGTTTCCCTATCCGGCGGCACTAGAGCAAGGAAATCAACTAATTCGCGTCGCCAAATCTTTTCCTTCGTCTCCTCCGGTATGTGGGTACCAGTGGGCGCTACTGCCCACAAGGCACCTCCGGGAGGGGGGGTAGGATTTGGCGCTGCACCCGAAACACCCATGCTTGAAAGAACCGATTTGACGACCGACGCTATGCGGTCTTCAGGGCCCGATACAGAATCATCAACTGACCTACCCCAAATCAGTTCACAGTCCTACTCACTGATCCTTGGGGGCATCACCGATGACGGGCGATCAACCAGGGAATCGGTGTCCGACACGGCTCTGGAAGGCTGAAGACTGATGCGGCCAGCACCGTAAGGATCAACGGGGCCGTGTTCGTTAGGACCGTCCCGGCCTACGGAGAGATCCAAGGGCGGGGGTCGGAAGAGTCCCCCTGGCCGAAGGCAGCGACTGAGCAGGTACAGGAGCGTCTATGGATTCTGGCCGGCTGACCCGGGGCGGTTGCTGCCACCAGCCCGGATCCGGAGCCCAAGTCTCCCGCCCTGCCGGGTGCAGGGAGACTGGCATGACCAGCCTGGTTAAGCGCATAGGGGGGGCAAGCCCCAGCACCGTGAGGGGAGTCAATCGAACGTCCTCCGCCCATCTGGGGTGGAGGAGGAAGGGTGTCCGCGAGAGCCGACGAGCCCACACCCGCCCTGCTGGGCGCAGAGGGGGCATACCCTACCCAGGAAGTGACGTGGTGTGGCCCAGCCAGGGAATGGAGCCTGTCCCCCGCCCGTCCGGGCGCAGAGGGGGTCCTAAACTGCAAGTTGCCAGTTATGGATGGCCCAGGGGCCGGCTGACACCCCGCCCATGAGGGCACAGGGGAATACTGCCCTTGCCCAATAGCATTGCTGGAAATGCCTGGTGAGGAATGACCCCCCACCCATCCGGGTGCTGAGGGGGTCCTACTCTGAGAATCGTCATTGCAGGAAAGCCCAGGGGCCGGCTGAGACCCCGCCCAGGAGGGCGCAGGGGGATATAGCCCATGCCCAAAGGCATTTATGAGGTTGCCTGTAGTATAATCACCCCCCACCCTCCCGGCGCAGAGGGGTGCTGGTCACAGTCACACTGTGACAGGTTCACGGCCAGTTCCGAAACTCCCGCCCGGCTAGGCGCAGGGAGTGAACTGGCCACCAGGGGGAGCCGATCCCGCTCCGAAGCCCCGTCGACGCCGCCATCCGAGGGAGCCGCAACAGAAGCCGCCGGTGCAGGCGAACGGGTCTGACCCCTGCCTGCCGTTCTGCAAGGAGACAGCCGGGCAGAGGAACGGAGCGGTCGCTCACCCGCCGACCGCGGGGGCGGAAGCAGTTACCGCACCACGCAAGGCCAGAAGATGGAGCGCTCCGGCTCCAGCCCGGCCTCGCGCCAGACTCTGGGAAGGGGAGGGGGACAAGGGGGGGCCGCAGAACGGGGGCTACGGGATCTCGGACACCGGGGGGGAGGCCGCACAGCGGACCGGAGGCCAGGAGAGGGGGATCGCCGAGGGGGGGCACACCGAGAGTGGGCGGCCGACCCCCGCTTACCCGCTGGGGAAGCCCTGGGAACCACACGAGCAGGGGATGAAAGGAGGGGGAGAGGAGGAGGGGGGCAGTACGAGGCCAAGGAGGGGCTGGGGCTGAGGTGGGAAGGCGGGCGGGCATGTCTGCGGGCCCTGTGTCCAGCCAGCTCAGGAGGGGAAGCAGGGGAAGGGGCAGTGGAAGGGGCAGGAGAAGGCACCCCAGGGGACAGGAGGGCAAAGAGCCAGTCAGCCTGACCCCTGAGAGCCAGCTCACGGACCTTAGCCAGGAGGCGATCCGTGTCCATGGCTGGAGCCGCAGGGTCAGGTCCGAGCTCTTCAATGCTTCCGTCCGAAAAGGCCCATAATCCCCTGGGGTGAAAACTCCTGAGCTCAGGCCCAGCCCCTGTCCCTTCCTGTACCAATCCAGAGTGAGCCAAAATTCACTTTAACTCCTCCCTGGCCATGCCCCCATCAGTCAGGGCTCTCTTTCCCGGGGGGCTCAAGAGGCCTTCATTATGGATTTGCACAAATTCACTCAAAAGTTGCACATTAAACGTTATATGTTATCTAACCCTATGAATGGGGTTGGTAATGTAATGAGAGGAGAATACCAACATTCTAACCTCTCTAATGCCTCTCTTTTCAATCCTCCTGGCCCCGTGGCTCTGGCCATTCGGGTATTCAGGGATGTTGTCCTCCGCGACCTTGAGCAGATCAGGGTCAAGAAAGCAAATTTGCATAAGGATCTACAAGTTGGATTGGAATCCCTTTGTCACAACAAGTCCCTTGTCATTAGACCAGCTGACAAGGGTGGGGGGGATTGTAATCCTAGATCGTTGTGACTATCAGAGGGAAATGCATCGGTTGGTTGATGACACAGAGACTTACACGGTTTTACAAAGAGACCCTCTGGTCAGATATAAAAAGGAGCTTGAATCTATCGTAGAGGTTGGTTTCCAGGGAGGTATATTAAATGACAAGGAAAGACGATTTCTGGTCCCCGGTGCACCTCGCACTCCGGTCATTTACTACCTCCCGAAGGTCCATAAGGATCCTGTTTGCCTCCCAAATATATTGACCAACCTTTGGTCTCTAGGATACCTTCATTTATCAAGGACACCAAACATGTGATTAATTTGCTTTCCAACATTTCCCCTAAGGAGGGACTTTGGATGGTGACGGCCGATGTGTCTTCATTGTACACTATTATCCCTCACCACCTGGGTTTCCAAGTGGTGGAGCTGTTTCTCACCCGTGACTCTGGCTTACCTCCTGCACAAATTAATTTCATCATGGAAGTTTTGTATTATGCCGCTAGCCATAATTATTTTTGGCTTGAGAACCAGTTTTACCGCCAAGATCGTGGTGTGGCCATGGGGGCAAAATATGCTCCGAGCTTGGCCAACCTTTTCATGGCCAAGTGGGAGGAGGATGTTGTTGATGCACCCAGGAGATCAGAGGTGCTCCTGTGGGTCAGATACATTGATGACGTCCTCCTCCTGTGGGATGGTTGTGAATCGGAGCTACAGAACTTCATGACATCTATAAATGATAATAACAGGGGTATTAGGTTCAATTTCGAGGCTAGTCGTGACACTATTCACTTTCTGGATCTGAAGGAGGACCATTTTGTGACATCCACTCACTTCAAGGTGACCGACAGGAACTCTTACATCCCGGTGGATAGTTGTCACCATCAGCCTTGGCTCAGAGCTATCCCCCAGGGCCAATTTTTACGTCTGAGACGTAATTGCTCAGACATTACTACCTTTGATGAACAAGCATCCATTCTTATGGATAGGTTCATCGAGAAGGGATATGACCGTGCATCTCTGTCTCTGGCCGTGAAAACGGCACAAGACAGAGACAGACTCTCACTTTTGTCTGATGTACCCCGACATAATGCTACTGTATCAGATGCTGTGCCGTTTATTACCACCTATTCGGTACAGCATCGCAATATTAAACAATTGATACAGAAACATTGGCATCTGCTGCGTAGTGACAGAGTTTTGAGCTCAATCTTACCAGTTAGACCTAGAGTGGTCTTTAGGGGGGTGGCCTCCCTTGGGAGTAAGGTAGCTCCCTCTGTCCAAGATCCTCCATATGAGAATCGCAACTTTCTCCAAAACCTCACTGGCTATTATAAATGTGGAAGATGCCAAGTTTGCTCTCTAAACGCCAATAGAGCTAGGCGAATTACCCAGTTTACATCTACTAGCACTTTAAGATCATATGATATCAAACCCTTTATTACATGCACCTCGGTAGGGGTGGTCTATTTCTTACAGTGCCCCTGTGGGCTTCAGTATGTGGGGAGGACCAAAAGGGCATTGCGGGTTCGTCTAAACGAACATATAGGGGATATTAAGAGAGGTTATGACAAGCACCCTGTGTCCAGACACTACGACCAGGTACATAACAGGGACCCCTCCAACACCCTGTTTGTGGGTATTAATAAGTACAAACCACATTGGCGAGGTAGCCTGTTGGTCAGGGAGATCTCTAAGAGTGAGGTGTCCTGGATCCACAGGCTCAAAAGCTATGTACCACACGGCATGAATGTCGACGTGGACGTAAATGCCTTTATTAATAATTCCTAAGGAGGGATACAACTTTTTGCCATTAACCAATATACATGAAGTATGCAGCCCATTTTCTAGGTACTTGGATGAGCTGCGTTTGAGAGATGGTATTATATTTCGATGTTCAAACTGTGCCCTTGGTGAATTTTTTGAAGGCTTATGCTTTGACTTCCCATACATCTAGACCACCTACATAGCCCCATTAAAGAGGTGGCGGGGTAAATATACCGTCCTTTATTATCTTCCTATTGCCCATCCGATTTTTCCTTAAAAAAAAAACAAAAAAACTAAAAATAATAATTCATTTAAAAATATCAATACTATTAATAAATATTGTTTATTTGTCTTTTGGGATCTATTCTTGGAATGTTTTTTCTATCAATATTTTCCTCAAGACGATTTTTGTGGGACTATGGTCCTATTACAGTCACGGTTAGGTTTATTGGTTCCATTTGATTTAATATATCCATTGGGATTAGTTTTCTGTTATGGCTCTACAGTGCTGTGCCAATTTGAATATGGCCACTAGGTGGCCATCGTGCTTTTTATTGACATGTCTCCTTATGTCTTTTATAAGCCGGTTCCTGTCTGTGACACGAACCGTGCTGCTAGATGGGACCTATTTGTTTAGGATCACTTTGAGGCTTTTTTGCCTTTATTTTATTTCCACGATTAGGTTTATTGGTTCCATTTGATTTAATATATCCATTGGGATCAGTTTTCTGACATGGCTCTATAGTGCTGTGCCAATTTGAATATGGCCACTAGGTGGCCATCGTGCTTTTTATTGACATGTCTCCTTATATCTTTTATAAGCCGGTTCCTGTCTGTGACACGGACCGTGCTGCTAGATGGGACCTATTTGTTTAGGATTACTTTGAGGCTTTTTGCCTTTATTTTATTTATACAATATAGGTATGACTTCTGTGTGTTCGTAAGGATACACATCTCTATTACTTATAGTTTATTTTATTTCTATTTTCATTTATATATCTTTTTGCAATTTTTATTATGGCCACCGGGTGGCCTTTGTTTATTTTATCTTTAGAATGTCCCCTTATGCTCAAGTCAATTTATGTTCGGTCTGTGACACGGATCGCAATGGTTGACTTGATAATTTTAGTATTTTGTTGACATTTTATTGCTTTTTTTGGGGTACCTATCTCCATATGAGTTCTATGGTTCCCAGATACCTGACCTCATATCCCCTTTCAGCCAGCGGTTTATTGCAATTCATAATTAATTCTTTCTCCAGTGATTGTGCACACACTTGCGCACCTGACATCACTCAGTGTTTGGGATTATCCGACCTGGGTAGGCTCGCTAATGATTCGGCATTCACAGTGAAGCTTGGTTTAGTGAGGCACCAATCAGCGCTTGGTACTTTTCAGTTTTTTGTGCAAGTCTGCCGATGGAGTGGAATTCAAAGCGAGGCTTGGTCAGGTTCTTAGTACTATAAGGGGAGGTGATGAGACATGCCGCCCCTGCCCCTGGATGATGTGACTCTATCACGAAACGCCGCGTAGGGTAGAGCAACGTGTTCTCGTCACCTCCCATTGCTGCTGTTGTTTCCAGTAGGACGGGCTGTCTGTGAGCTTCCGGCCGGAGCTCCAGAGTACACTACATGCCTACTATTGTCTACTAACATGTGAGTTTAACCTTTTACTTATCCAATAAAGTCAAAGATTTTACACTATATGGAGCCTTTTTTTCCTTTTATGACCATATCTGCAATGCTGTGGGCTGATGTCTGAGTACCTGTCAGTGTGAACATCTTTAGGCTGACCCTGCAGTCTTTGATGTTCCATCTCGGTATAAGGTATCTGATCCATTGGTCGTGGTTCGAAGCAGTATTAACAAACAGCTTTCTCTGATCCTCTGTAACGGGGGATCATGAGTTTCTGGTAAACGGCCAGTCTGATTTCACGGTGGTGGAGCAAGCACGCTTTTTTTCTTCTCACAGCAAGAATTTATGTTTTTTGGAACTTTTTTAAGTTACTTTTATATCACTTGGGTGATTAATTTTTTATACATGGACTTTTTATTATCACTTTGAACATTTTATTTTTGGATTTGTTATTCATTTGACATGTGTTTTGTATATTATGTATACACTAAAGGGAAACTCTTCACTTAGTTCTAAATATTTGGTTTGGTGATGATGTGTATGATCACCAATCTGTTTTAGCGCGATTCAACCCCCTTTTTTCTTATTTTCCTACGTAGCCTATTGGTAGCAAGTTTGAGCCAACTCTCATTCAGATTAGTTTCAGGCACACACACACTTGAAAGGCAAAGGCACACTAAAACAAAATGTTGTCACCCACTAAAGAAACAGACAAACCCACCGAGTCACAACAAGTGCGGTCCAGCTCCAGAGAGCGAAGATTAACAGAAAAGGGCCAAGAAATGCACAAAGAAACAGTTAAGAAAAATGAAATATCATTCAACAAGGTGTACGACTCTTGGAAGGAGCTAGCAAAAGAAATTAGGACGAAATTAAAGAACTTCTGCCTAGCCGAAGACCTTGATACAAGAATAAAGGAGATTAAAGCCAAAGAAGCATTAGTACACCAACAGTATGAGCCCATTTGCCGTATTCATTCCACTACCTCATACGTTGTTAAAAGAATGGATGCATGCACCACGTTAACAGCTGAAATCTGCAACCTCACCAGCAAAGGGCTAGAGAATGTGGAGGAAACCTTTAACGATCAACTTGAGAAGGAAAGAGTGAGGATGGTACTTAATGAAGAAGAGCACTAGTCAGTCTTTGGAAACACAGAAACAGAAACTGTCCTCTCAGAGTCATTACCAGACTCTAGCTCAAGCTCGAGAGCCACTTCCAGATTTTCTAGAAAATGCACAGACGCAGAAGCCAACCTTGCAGCCAAGATAGAACAAGCTAAGCTGAGCAAAATGGAAGCAGAAATTAAACTTAGGTTAGAAGAGGAAAAGACAAGACTGCAACAGTTACAAGCAGAAAATAAAGTCAAGGTAGCTGCAGCAAGAGTGAAAGCTTACAACGCCTATGGTAGTTTTGAATATTGTGAACAGGAGACAGACTACAAAGTACAAAACCTTTACCTTTACAAAAAAAATGAACCACAAACCTCACTGAATCCGAAAGCTGTGCCATTTCAACCTTCAAATACACCACTTGAGGTGTCAAGACCACAAGAAGAAGGTAGTCTAATTCCAGGACTTGCAAGTCTGCTCATCTCCAACCGTCTCCCTATACCTGAACCAAGTGTATTTACAGGTGATCCTTTAAAGTTCATAGATTGGAAGATATCCTCTATGGCTCTGATCAAAAACCAATCCCTGCACGCAAAAAAATGCTGCACTTGAAGAGGTATCTCGGTGGTGAAGCTCATAAGGCAGTGGAAGGTTTCTTCTATCGGAATTCAGAAGACGCTTATCTAGGTGCCTGGGGATCCTACAGGACAGGAATGGAGATCCATTCATAGTGCAAAGACCTTTAGAGAAAGGCTGACTAAATGGCTGAAGATATCAGCAAACAAACCTGTAGCACTAAGAGAGTTTGCGGATTTCCTTCAAGGCTGTGTGGAGGCCATTCCCCATGTTAAAGGCTTAGCTATTCTAAATGATTGTGAAGAAAACCACAAGCGTCTCAGGAAACTGCCTGAATGGGTCGTGCGTAGATGGAGTCGCATCGTTGTGGGCGAATTAGACAAGTCTCAAGAATACCCTTTGCTCGTTTTCACTGAGTTCCTGCAGAAGGAAGCCAAGATAGCATGCAACCCCATTACCTCCCCCTTCCTGCTCAGTACCAAGACCACAGATGAGAGAATTCCCAAAAGAGCCAAAGCGCTCAACACAAGCACTCAAAAGAAGCCCTCCACCTCCAGTGTTTCAGAGATCTCAGCGTCAAGACCAAAACCACCCTGCCTAGTCTGCAAAGACAAAATGCACAGTGTCACTAAATGTCTGACTTTTGCAGCAAGGACCATCGATGAAAGGAAGGCCTTCATTTATGAAAACCACCTCTGCTTTGATTGCTTAAGAAAGGGCCATACTTCAAAAGACTGCAAAGGAAGACACACATGTAGCATATGTAGTCGTTGTCATCCAACCTGTTTGCACATACAGAGAAACACTGAGCCTGTCAAAACACCAAACTATGATTCAGTAGCTACGGTAGATAAGGTAAACGACAACGTTCCCAAAGTTATGTCCCATACATTGACAAGGCATACTCTTGCCACCTTCTGCATTGTTCCAGTTCTGTTGTCAGCTGCAGCGTAGCCTCAGAGAGAAATCCTCACTTATGCCTTACTTGACACGCAGAGTGATTCAACCTTTATTTTGACAGACCTGGTATCTAAGCTAAGTGTGAGCACCAAGCCATTACAGCTAAAGCTCAGCACCATGACAGCCATTGATACAGTTATATCAAGACAAATTGCTCACGGTCTGCAAGTGCGTGGTTTCAACTCTAAAGATATAGTCCAACTCCATCAAGCCTATACGAGAGACTTCATTCCAGTAGATAAGTCTCACATCCCTACCAAGGAGACTGCACTTCAGTGGCCACACCTTCAGCATTTGGCAAACAAGTTAGAGCCACTTCAAGACTGCGAAGTCGGACTGCTGATTGGTTACGATTGCCCATCAGCACTGGTTCCCTTGAAGGTCGTTACAGGCTCCAAAGGCTGGAGCATCATAGGATCAGAAAATCCACATCTTGATAGACAGGGTAGCCAGAGCTTCGTACACAGAGTCTCAGTAAAAGAAACCCTCCGGTCACTGATGTGTTAAAGGCTCTAGAAATGGACTTCTCTGAAAGAAATTATGAAGATAAGTACATGTCTCAAGATGACGTTTGTTTTGTGCAGCTTCTCTCTGAAACCATAATGAAAAAAAAGATGGACACTATGAGATACCGTTACCCTTCAAAGACAACAGTCAACCAACACTACCAAACAATAAGAGGCTGGCCATCATTCGACTTCAACATCTAAAAAAAAGGCTAAAGGCAAATATACAGTACTACGAACACTACACTGCATTCATGGAAGAAACGATCAGAAAGGGTGATGCAGAACCAGCCCTTTCATTATCAGAGGAAGAAACAGTGTGGTACATTCCACATCACGGGGTTTATCACCCCAAGAAGCCAGACAAGTTAAGAGTCGTCTTTAATTGTTCAGCAAAATTTCAAGGCATCTCCCTAAACGACGCCTTAATGACAGGTTCCGACCTGATAAATTCTCTAGTGGGAGTCCTCTGTCGCTTCAGGAAGGAAGCAGTTTCTGTGATATGCGACATTGAAAGGATGTTCCACCAGTTCTACATTCCCTCAGAAATGCGTGATTACTTAAGGTTCCTTTGGTGAGAGAATGGCCAGTTAGAAACAGAACCAAAAGAATACAGAATGGCAGTTCACCATTTCGGTGCTAGTTCATCTGCAGGATGTGCCAACTTTGACCTCAAGTATCTTGCACAACAACACAAGGCAGAGTATCCTTCAGCATCAGCCTTCATTGAGAAGAACTTTTTTGTCAATCACGGCCTAACCAGTGTTTCAACAATCAGTGAAGCTACAAATCTAATCCTCGAAGTGCAAGGATTATGTAAAAATGCTGGCTTAAGACTGCATAAGTTCAACTCTAATAAAAGGGACGTCCTGTTTTGTGCAGCTCCATCAAAAAGAGCAACAACTAGTGAACCTCTCAAACTTAACCCAGACTCAACATCAGAAGGACAAGTATTTGGCATTCAGTGGTCAATTGAAAACGACACCTTCAGTTTCAACGTTGACATAAAGGATCAACCCTCAATTCGTCGTGGTATCCTGTCAGTTGTAGCCTCTCTTTATGATCCTCTAGGCTTCATAGTTCCCTTCATACCGAGTGGCAAGTGGATTCTCCAGGAGCTTTGTCGCAGGGGCATCAGTTGGGATAAAGCACTTCCTGAGAGTTTAAGCCCACGGTGGGAGAGTTGAAATTACAATAGAAAAAGACGGTCTAGTTCGTCGAGTCAAGGTGTTAATCGGTGACAGAAGATTGCAAGATAAGAAGGACTATGTAGTTCTCATAGAAAGTAAATGAGTTGCCAGTTTAGTGATACACTAGCATACCACCACACAATACAGTAGCCAGTCACAGAAGTACCTACAAGCTACATTGTGTAAGACTCATGTTTTATAGCGGCCATGGTTATGTTCTGTAAATAATGTATGACTCTAAGTCTTATTCGTCATAACATAATTTGGTGGGAGTGTAACTGTTCGCTTGTCACTTTAAATCTTTGTTCAGCACTGAATGACAGGTGGAACCTTTATTGCCTTCCTCTTGTTTCTCTGGGGAATGTTTTAATCACCAGACACTTCCTGCTTCCTCTAGTTTTGCAAGGGGCTTTCATTTAATTCAGCATCCAGGCAATGCAGCAGTACCTTGTGGGAAGGATACAGTTTATGGAAGTTTTCTAAAGTTTAAAGTATGCACCCCTTGGCAAGCGGAGCAAGGTATGCAGTAAAGGTGCATTGTCATTGTCAGTATATATGTTTTTAGGCACAAATTGAGTGCATGCTGTTAGATAAAAGATATGCTGTAGACAATCCACATGTTTGAACATATAGTCATGCTTCCTTAGATGTTTAATGTTAATTTAGATATATGTGTAGATAATGGAACACCACTTTGTAACTCCACATTTGTAATTCTGTTGTAACCCTTTTTGGTGACCTCTGTAAACAAATGTATATTATGTCATTTTACAGTTTTTACGGTGCAAATGGTGCTTACGATGCTTATGGTGCTTAAAGTGTTTAAGGACTCAAAAGATTAACCTCTGTGGTGTTCAATCTTAATGCACCCCTTTGAGGCAAAAGAATAAAAGTACTGCATCCATCAGAAGCTCTCCTCTCGTTATTTACTCAAAGCCAATGGGGCCGCTACCTCCATACCTTTCATCATAGGCCTTTTTGACGTGTGGTTTATGGTTGTGACCAAAAAGCTAAATGTTGGTCTCATCACTCCAAATGACTTTGTGTCAGAAGGTTTGAGGCTTGTCTCTGTGCTGTTTGGCGTATTGTAAGCGGGATACTTTGTGGCATTTGCGTAGTCTTGGCTTTCTTCTGGCGACTTGACCATGCAGACCATCTTTCTTCAAGTGCCTCCTTATTGTGCATCTTGAAACAGCCACACCACATGTTTTCAGAGTCCTGTATTTCACCTGAAGTAGTAGTTTGTGGGTTTTTCTTTGCATCCCAAACAATTTTCCTGGCAGTTGTGGCTGAAATTTTAGTTGGTCTAACTGACCGTGGTTTGGATTCAACAGAATCCCTCATTTTCCACTTCTTGATTAGAGTTTGAACACTGCTGATTGGCAGTCTCAATTCCTTGGGTATCTTTTTATATCCCTTTCCTGTTTTATACAGTTCAACTACCTTTTCCCACAGATTCTTTGACAATTCTTTTGCTTCCTCCATGACTCCATGAATCCAAAAAGGTCAGTGCAGCACTGGATGATAGATGCAAGGGTCTGTCAGGAGTCCAAAACGCATTGACCTTTTAGGCCGGGTTCACACTGGTATGACATGACAGTCGTACCACTTTGGATCTGACTTTGCCCTGCAACTTGATGTCCGACATGTGTCCAACTTCAATGAACAGGGATCAGACTTTGATCCCAGACAATACCAGGCACTGTGTCTTTAGGGGGAACTCCACGCACAATGTAAAAAAAAAAAGACATAGGTTCCCCCTCCAAGAGCATACCAGGCCCTTAGTTCTAGTGTGGATTTTAAAGGGAATCCCCACGCTGAAAAAAACGTGGGGGTCCCCCCAAAATCCATACCAGACCCTTATCCGAGCACACAGCCTGGCATGTCAGGAAAGGGGGTGGGGACAAGCGAGCACCCCCCTCCTGAACTGTACCAGGTCGCATGCCCTAAACAAGGGGGGGTGGGTGCTTTGGGGCAGGGGGTCCCTGCGTCCCCACCCCAAAGCACCTTCTCCCCACGTTAAGGACAAGGGCATCTTCCCGACAACCCTAGCCGTTAATTGTCGGTCTGCGAGCGGACCAAGGGGCCCCCAGATACCGGCCCCCCACCCCTACATTGTACCCCTACCAATTCACCAAAAAAAATGCATTACACAGGTTTTTAAAGTAATTAAGGCAGCTCCGTCTCTACCGAACGTCTTCTCCCCTCTCCGACTCTTCTGCTGGTTCTTCTAGCCCTCTACAATTCTTCACCCACTGTCTGCTGTCTTCTTCGGTGTCCGGGTCTTCTCCGCTATATTCTCACTCTTTTTCGCTTGGTCTTTTCCGCTGTGTTCTAATGTTCTAATGTTGACTCTACGCTCTCTCCCGCTCTAATGCTGGGTGCGTGGTGTGCCTCTACTTATATTGGCATGGGGCGGGGTCAGCAGAGGCCCACCCCTTATGACGTCACCACCCCATCATGCCCCGGCGGTGATGTCATAAGGGACGGGGCCTCCGGTTGACATCACTCTGTGACCCCGCCCCATTCCATAAGTAGTGGCACACCGCGCATCCGGCATTAGAGCGGGAGAGAGGGTCGAGTCAACAGAGGGAGAACACAGTGGAGAAGACCGAGCAAAAGAGCGAGAAGATAGCAGTGAAGACAGTGGACAGAGGGAGAAGAACCGGAGAGGGCTAGAAGACATCAGAGGAGAGCGGAGAAGACCCAGAGAGGGGAGAAGAGATCGGAAGAGACGACGGAGCGGCCTTAAATTACTTTAAAAACCTGTGTACTGTTTTTTTTGTTGACACTTTTTTTTCAGATGAATGGGTAGGGGTACAATGTACCCCATACTCATTCACATAGTAAAGGGGGCTTCCACATTCCGATAAGCCCCATGCCCTCAGACCCCGACAACCAACGGCCAGGGTTATGGGAAGAGGCCCTTGTCCTCATCAACATGGGGACAAGGTGCTTTGGGGTGGGGGACGCAGGGCCCCAAAGCACCCACACCCATGTTGAGGGCATGTGGCCTGGTACGGTTCAGGAGGGGGGGGGGCCCTCGCTCGTCCCCACCCCCTATCCTGACCTGACAGGCTGTGTGCTCGGATAAGGGTCTGGTATGGATTTTGGAGGGACCCCCACACTGTTTTTTTGGCGTGGGGATTCCCCTTAAAATCCATACCAGACCGAAGGGCCTGGTATGCTCTTGGAGGGGGAACCCATATCGTTTTTTTTAAATTTGGCATGGAGATCCCCTTCAAGATCATCAGAGCAAAAGTCACATGCCAAAGTCGGATCAATCAAGATGGTGATCCGACTTCAGTGATATTCAGTGGGCTGAAATAGGATCAAAGTAATGCAGGGAGCATTTTCAAAGTCGGACCAGTTAAGACGGCTCCCATAGGGAAACATTGATTTTCACACATCATGCCACATGAGCTCCCAATGTCGGAGCATTTGTAGTACCAGCGTGAATCCGGCCTTATACACACACACACACACACTAATTACAAGCAAACAGATCACAGGTGAGGATGGTTACCTTTTAATAGCCATTCAAACCCCTTTGTGTCAACTTGTGTGCATGTTATCAGGCCAAAGTCACCAGGGTACAGTATGTAAACTTTTGATCAGGGTCATTTGGGTAGTTTCTGTTGCCATTATGATTTAAATGGCTTCAGTCAAACACCAACCATGAGTAAAAAATGTTTGTGTTATCATTCATATTCTCTGAAATATGGCCAAAAAAATCCTAAATTCCTCCAGGCTCTCTCAAAATGTGATGGCCATCTCATCTTTCGAGACCATGTGTTAATGTTCCCTAGAACAGTGCTGTATCCTACACTAATACTCCACTAGTGTGTGGTAGTGTTGGAAACAATCACCGATGCAGAGACCAGGTTGGTCAGGACAAGAGGGACAATAAAAGCGGGTGTCACGCCTATATACGCGTTTTCTACAGACACGACATCTTCGCTCACTGCATTTGCATTGGGAAGGTGGGGCACAGCCCACCTGGAAACAGAAAGGCTGTGATGATCTCTTCCTGGAATTTAAGGAAGGATCCAGTTCGTCCTGACACTTTGTATAGCACAAAAGCATTTAGCAGAGCCAATTGAAATAAATATACAGACACTTTTTTTTATAACAGCGTCTGGCCTTATGGGCAATTAAGTATGGCGCCAACATCTGGTCATTTAAGTCCACCCCTCCCATGTTAAAGTTGTATTTGTGGACACAGAGGGTCTTCACAACCAGTCGCCTTTGGAATTTTGACTTTCGTATCTGCGTGAAGGGTGGAAAGAACGAAAACATTCCGTGTGTCCCTCCACTTCGCTCCAAGCAAATTATTCCATTTCAAGCAGGCTCTCTCCCCCTGTCTAAGTCTGGATTCTACAAGCCGTTGGAGGAATCCCCGGCGATTAGATTGCATGGTGCCACATGCGCCATTTCCATAATCAAAAAGGTGACTAAAGTGGCACACTTGTGTAATAATTGTCCACGTACAAGTGGTACGCCTTTCCGAATAAGGGTGACACCAAGTCCTAAACAACCTTGCTCCACGTGACTCTCTTCCCTCGTAAAATATAAAACTATATGTATAGCCTATTGTCCTATCACAGGAGATACTGTTTTAAAGACAAGCGGCCAGAAAATGTAATCAGGGACTCATTAATGCAGACAACTTGATCAGGAATAAACAAGGATGCAAATTGTTGGTTAAAGTGTTTTTTTATGAGGGGCCAAATTTTGTCGAGCTGATCTATCCATGGTCACCCCGTGGACGACAGTTCATTATCATTGAAATGCATGAACCGCAAGCTCTGCTCGTATCGCGTCATGGAAGCAGACAACACGGACATATGGTGTATTGGGTCAGTGGACCAATATGACCACAAATTACACTTTTTAGTAATGCCTATGAGGAGGGATAGGCCCAGAAAGGTCTTAAATCCGGAAACTGTAATAGGTTTCCAATCTCCGGCAAGGGTCAACTGGGTATTAGCGACGATGAATTGACAAGCATACAAATTGCTTTGGTCCACACTAGAATAATAGAGATCTTCTGTGAAAAACAGTGTATAAAAATCAACTGTTTCCACCTGAATTCCGGGTTGGCCAGTAAATGGGGGCAGTACAGGCGCTGCAGAAGTGGTGGGCTCCCAATTAGGATTGGTAAATACAGCGGGAAGGGCACTATGCGATGGGTCTGTGTTGGTTTGTCTCTTTGGTGCCTATGGGGCACTACTTGTACTAGCCATCGCACCAACTTGAACTGCACTTATGGGACTAGCTACGTCTCCATGTTGTACTGCAGTGCTGGTTTGACTATGACCAGGATTTACTAGGCCGCTGGTGCTTGCCAGTTCACTAGAAGGATGAGCGGCACTAGTACTGGCTCTCTGCTCCATACGAGAGCCCTGCTGTTCTTGCACCTCAACAACAGAATGAGGTCTGGTACGCCAGGGACCACTACTCCATCGTCAGAGCTATCTGTCAGGGTGCCGCTGCTGTCTACCAGTTCGTATACTGAGCCTGAATCTGACATATGGGTGACTTCCCCTTAGTTCTCATCTGTCATGCTCAGAAACGTGTAGACCTCTTCACTACTGTACCTCTGTTTGGACATTTTGGCCTCTAAATTTACAGTTACAACTAGTGCAACTCGCAGGCAAAAAGAGCAACTGGTTGGCGGTGACTGCTTCAATTGCTACCAAAAAAAACTGTTAGCGTTCGCAGGGATCAGGCCTGACTCTGCGAACGCTGCAGTTATGGGTGTTTTGTAAGTGACAGTGATCGATTGATACTGCACTTGAGTGGGTTGGACGCAGGTGCTAGCAGGTGTCTGAGCTGATCCTGCTAACTCTGCCTTTTTGGGAACCCTAAACTACTGGGGACGCTAGTATAGATCTCATCAAGATATTGATCTGTTCAAACACTATACTACTAAGGGAGGTGTATGGTGTGTGCGTGGGTGGCACTAATCTGACGCTGCCTGGGACCAACGCTGACCCTATCTGACACTAAAATCTGTACTAGGGGGCGATCAGGGGGTTAAACCTTTATTCAGTAATATATGGCGGGTACCCTGACGCTATAAAAACCTGACGGTGACAGTAACTAGCGTCACCCGTAAATACAGTGATCAGAAGAGATCTGTACACTGTATTAGTGACACTGGTGACAGGGGGTGAAAGGATTAACTGGGGGGCGATTAAGGGGTTAAAACTTTACTAGGGGGGCACCCTAAAGATACCTGGGCCTACCACTAACTGCCCTAACGCTGATCATTTTACTCCATGTGTCTACATCAGCCTTTCTCAACTCCAGTGCTCAAGGCGTCCCAACAGGTCATGTTTTCAGGATTTCCCTCAGATGAAACGGCTGTGGAAATTACTAAGACCCCATACACACTTGAGGACTGGAGTTGAGAAACTCTGGTCTACATGATGGGAAATAAAGGGAAACCTCCCCAATATTACACAGATGGAAAAAATAATTTGATAGGGGTTTTAATCAAAACTGGTTCTTTTTTAAAGTGTAACCACTGTGGGAGTAATTAAAGCCCAACTAACTAGTATTTTACTATTTTTATTTTATTATTTCATCTAGCTGTAGTGAAAGGGGATAAAAAAAAAAACTGTTTTTACCACAATACTTACCTTTTTAACCACTTAAGAACCAAGCCTCTTTCTGAGATTTCTTATTTACAAGTTAAAAAACATTTTTTTTTTGCTAGAAAATTACTTTGAACCTCCAAACATTATACATGTTTTTTTCTAACACCCTAGAGAATAAAATGGTGGTCGTTTCTGTCACACAGTATTTGCGCAGCGGTCTTACAAGTGCACTTTTTTGGGAAAAAATACTTTTTTAATTAAAGACAACAGTAAAGTTAGCCCAATTTATTTTTATATTGTGAAAGATAATGTTATGCTGAGTACCCAACATGTCACGCTTCAAAATTGCGCCCACTCATGGAATGGCGACAAACTTAAAAATCTCCATAGGCGACATTTAAACACCGTTTTCATATGCGGGCGCTGCTCGCGTATGCATTCGCTTCTGCACGCGAGCCTGGCGGGACGGGGTGCGTTAAAAAAAATATTTTTTTCTTATTTATTTTACCTTTTTAATTTTTTTTATTATTTTCATTTTTATTATTTTTTAATTCTTACACCGTTCTTTAAAAAAAAA
Organism: Lithobates clamitans; assembly: GCA_037952925.1. Classification (NCBI taxonomy): domain Eukaryota; kingdom Metazoa; phylum Chordata; class Amphibia; order Anura; family Ranidae; genus Lithobates; species Lithobates clamitans. The sequence goes on from JBBGZY010001256.1 coordinate 1,347,008, forward strand.
CAAAAAAAAACCCACTTTTATAGGGCTGCAACTAACGATTATTTTCATAATCGATTAGTTGGCCGATTATTGTTTCGATTAATCGATTAAAAAAAATGGTGGTGTATAATTTAGTTAATATGTAAAGTTTTAAAAAAAGGCAATTTATTCTTAAATATCTCTATGCAGTGGTAAATATAAATAACCAACTATATGGTTAGGGAGCAAAATCTCTAATCCACTCTGAGAATAACAGACAGAAGAGATATACTGTATATACTATAAGAGGAGATATACTGTATATACTATTATACTATTAGAGGAGAGATAAGAACGTTTGTTCGATTTTCTAATCGTTAGTGGGGTCAAATCGACGTTCATTTTCAATCACAGTAATGGGAAAATTTGGAAATAATAAAAAACTTCTTGGTGAAAGGAATTATCAGACAGTGTATGTGGTTTTCGTTCAGAAATTACAATTATTTTAAAAACAAGTGAAAATTTCAAACATTCTTTCATTCATCGAATGTACAAAGATTTTTCGTCTGAATATTCTCATCTGAAAATTGATCGGTGTGGCCAGCATAAGGCTCCGTACACACCTATGCAGTTTGCTTTTGATCTGTTTCTGCAGTGCTCTTTGCTGTGCGTTTTGATTTTTGCGCACGTGATTTTGCTGCGAATTGCGTTTTTGCATTTTTTTTGGCCAATTTGTTGTTGGGCAGATTAAAAAACACTAATTGCTGCAAAAACGCATTACATGCGTTTCTGCAGCTTCTCCATTGAAGTATGCTGAACCAAAAAAGCACTGTTTTGCGTTAAAAAAAAAGTCACTGACGCTTTCCAAATACGCAGCGGCTGAAAAAGCATAGATGTGAACGCGTCCCATAGGAAACCATGTAAATGAACTGTAGTCCGTTTCTGCAAAAAGCACCAAAAAACACAAAGATGTGAACCAGGTCTAAGACATTTAGTAACATAATGGGGTTAAAAAAAACAAATATTATAGTACAAAAAAAGCAAAAAATCACTACTGTAAGGGGTTAATATTTTTTACTGTAGAGCTGTGAAAGAAATAGTTTACAGTAGCGATTATTTGTTCTTTTTGTACTATAAAGGGCTCATTTTAGTTTTTTTTTAACCACATTATGTTACTGGCCGATTATGAAAATAGTAATCGATTAATTTCATAATCGATTAGTTTTCGATTAATCGATTAGTTGTTTCAGCCATACACTTTTATTCCTCTTACAAGGAATGTAAACATCCCTTGTAATAGAAAAAAAGCATGGCAGGACCTCTTAAATATGAGATCTGGGGTCAAAATACTTCATATCTCATATTTATACTAAAATGCAATAAAAAAAAGTTGTCATTTGAAAAAATCAAAAATAATAATTAAAAAATGGCCCTTTAAGTCCTCATGCACACGGACGTTTTTACAGCTGCTTTTTTGAGCTTTTTTTTCAGCTTAAAAAGGCCTGTCTATGTTAGTCTATGGCTTCATGCCCACCTAGGCGTTTTTGAGCTGCAAGTGGCATAGGCGTTTTTAAGCTGTAAAAAAAACCCAGGACCAGTGGGTTCTGAGAGACGTTTTTCAGCTGTAAAAACGCTCAAAAACGTCATTCACCAATGTTTTTTAGCATTTTTGATCCATTGAAAAAAAAAAAAAAAAATTAAAAAAAAAAAAAAAAAAAAACCACTCAAAAACGCTAACGCGGAAAAACGCGGAAAAACGCTATTGCAAAAACGCTGAAAAAAGCTGAAAAAAGTTAAAAAAACTCACTGCAAAGATACTGGCATTTTCATAACGTTTTTTTAACAGCCTGTGTGCATGAGGGCTTAGAGCTATGGGCGGCAGTGACGTTTTGACGTCGCTTTCACCCTGCAATGGTATGGCGTCGGGTGGGGGCCATCTTCCCCTCACTTGTCTATACCCAGGAAGGAGAAGCATCTGATCGCCTCCACCACTACTGATGGTCCTGGTAAGTGGTGGAGGGCACTGGAGAGCGGTGGGGGCCCCCTCCAGCTGCCGATAAAAGTGATCTTGCGGCGAATCCACCGCAGAGACCACTATTATCGGAAACCAGACCGCCCACTGAAGAAGAGGATACCGGGGTTATGGCAGCTAGCTGCTGCCATAACGATATTCCTCTTCAAAGTTAGGACGTATATCGGCGTGCAGCGGTCCGGAAGTAGTTACTGTAAGTATGGAGCTTCCCATTACAGTAATTCAGTTTTTCCACTAAATGGGTGCGTGTGGACCCATCCCCCAAGGCAGCGTGACCACAACTCCCCACACACGTATATCCATTCTAACTTTTATCCTCATAAAAATAAAAAGATGGAGTGCTAGAAACGCAGCTAGCACAATATGGAAATAGTTCCAAGGTCCAGGTGTGCCTGTAGGCAAAGTTAATTCACTGCTGAGACTAGACCAGGGTTTAGGGGTTCTGGCTTATATCAGTGTGGGCAGCCAGCTGTAGAGAGCAGAAGTGACTCAGTGGTGCCGCTCCTCTCTCCTAGCTTTTATTTTCAAAGCTTAACTGAGCCAGCTGAAGATAAAAGCTAGTTCGTTGCCATGCTGTACATTGTATCTGCTCCAGTTTTGATAAATGTCCTCTCTAGTTTAATGATGTAAAGTATGGAGCTTCATTTTACATCACTAAGGACCATCCACTGCCAGAGAAAAAGGATGCTGTGCATCATAGGACCAGTTCAGAGTTGGGCTGTAACTGCTATAGTATGTACTCAAAAAATAATCTCCTGGCCACTCTCTCTCACCTTTTTGTGCCAGCCCCATCTCCTCCTGGTCCAGTCTTCTATTTTCAGGCAATTCATGGTCACCTTTTCAACCAGATTCAGAGAAGGTATTGCTTACAATCAGCCACTGCCAACCGCAGACAAATGGTCACAGCTGAGTTTGTCGATTCCCATAGCCATCCTACAATACATAGAGTCTGCACCTCCACTGAATCCTTTTTTTCCTCTTTTCACATCAAAAATATTATTGCTCGTACAGCATATCGTGGTCCCATCAGACTGTACTACTTCACTGATGTGTCTCTCCCTGTCCAGGACTTGGGCCCTATTCATACCTGTGTATTTTACATGCGCTTCAGGTGTGATGCATTAAAATAAAACGCAGAATGCTGGACTCGGAAGTGTGCCCACAAGGTAACCCCCCAAGAGCGCTTCTCCTGGGGTGTTATACGATGCAGGGAGGAGCTATCAGCACCGCCGGGGGGACGGTCTGTGTGTATTGTTCCATGGTATCCAGGGTCCATTATACTATTCTGAGATTTAATAGTTTTATCAGCATCATTTAAGTAAAATAGGTAAACTAGTGTAGGTTTTTACTGTCGTGTAGCATATTTTTTGATTTGTAAAAACACAATACTTCATACAATATATATTTATTTATTTTAAAGCTATAGTTTCATTTTTTTTTTTTTTTTAACTGCACCAGGGATGCTACTGACCAGTAATGAAGTGTGTCCTGTTGGCTGCTGTTTATAGTAGAAATCCCCAGGTACCCCCGCAGCAATCTTCCAGTGCTTCTGGAGTTAATAGCAGCTAGACATAAAAGGGCGGGCATAGTTGGCACTTTTGCAAGTGCCTGTTACAAACGCAGCCTTTGATATTAACCACCGGCACCATGGACGCACTTCATTATTGGTATGTAGCAACCTTGGTGCTGTTTAAACACTACAGCCCTGGAAAAATTTACCCCCTTCCTGACCAGAGCACTTTTTGCGATACGGCACTGCGTCGCTTTAACTGACAATTGTGCGGTCGTGCGACGTTGCACCCAAACAAAATTGACGTCCTTTTTTTCTTGCAAATAGAGCTTTCTTTTGGTGGTATTTGATCACCTCTGCATTTTTTATATTTTTTTGCACTATAAACAAAAGAAGAGTGACAATTTTGACTTTTACAAATTTATACTTTTTGCTATAATAAATATCCCACCAAAAAATATAAAAAAAAAAACAAAAAATGTATTTCTCAGTTTAGGCCGAAATGTATTCTTCTACATATTCTTGTTAAAAAAATTAAAATAAATAAAAATCGCAATAATTGTATATTGATTGGTTTGTGATAAAGTTATAGCGTCTACAAAATAGGGGATAGATTTATGGCATTTTTATTTTATTTTTTTATTAGTAATGGCGGCGTTCTGCACTTAAAAAAAAAATAAAAATTTTATCGCGACTGCGACATTATGACGGACACTATTTTGGGACCACTGTCATTTATACAGCGATCAGTGCTATAAAAAATGCAGATTACTGTATAAATGACACTGGCAGGGAAGGGGTTAAACACTAGGGGGCGATCAAGGGGTTAAGTGTGTCCTAGGGAGTGATTCTAACTGTGTGTGGGGGGGGGGGGTGGTGGGCTCACAACAACATGACAGAGGTCACTGCTTCCGATGACAGGGAGCAGGAGATTGTAAGCTCGAACGAGCAGGGCTCTCCGATTCCTCCTGTATTGAATTGTATTGTAATTGTACTGTCTGCCCTAATGTTGTAAAGCGCTGCGCAACTTGTCAGCGCTATATAAATCCTGTATGATAATAAATAATATTAATGTCACTAGGCAGAACAGGGAAATGCCTTGTTTACATCCGTGACACAATCGCAGGGCACTGCCAGACATCGTGTCCGTGGGCACGGTCACGGAGTACGCACATCAACAATGCCGCGTCTTAAAGCAGAACGTACCTGTATGCCCATTTGCGCAGCCGTGCCATTGTGCCGACCTATAACGTCATGCACTGGTCAGCAAGCGGTTAAAAAAGAAATACATTAAAGCGGTGCTCTACTTGCAAAAATTTTTTTAAAAGTCAGCAGCTACAAACACTGTAGCTGTTGACTTTTAATGAGGACACCTACCTGCCCAGGGAGCCCGTGACATCAGCCCCCCCCGAGGCCGATCCGTCCATCGGATCGGGTGCAGGCGCCGCCTGAAGGCTCCACTGCCGGTTTCCTACTGCGCATGGATGAGCTGCGCAGCACTTTCTGAATGGTCCCATCATCTTCTAGGACACTCACAGGTCCCAGAAAGAAGCAGGGAGAAGAGGAAATGATGCCCTGGGCCGCGGCCAAGCTAGGACGGGAGTACACTCAGTACTTCAGAAAAGGTAAGGAAAAAATAAAAAATAACAATTATCCAAAATCAAGTGGTGGAGGGGTGGTCTTTCCTTTAAGATAAAGTAGTAAAAGTGGGTGGAACTCCGCTTTAACTAAACTTCAGCTTTAAACTGGAAACACAGCTTTACCTTCTTATAAAAGCAATGGATTACTCTTGTGTTTGTGTTTCAGTGTACTTGATATCAAAATGATCATATTGATAAGCAATGCATTGGGGGTATACAAATTGCCTTGCTTATTTCATCAGTCCTTTGTAATAAAAATTATTAAAATAATGGCCATCTGATTTACATGACAACATGTCTTTATTTTACAAATTGTTTTACATGGCAAAGTGAAATGTTTTTTATTATTATGATGACCTTAATGAAGCTGGGATATTACACATATTACTTATGGTGACTGTTGTACTATTTTATATAAGTAAAATAAATATTCCAGTGTTTCAGGAACTGGTTTTAAAATGACCATGAAAAGTCCATTACAGGCTTAAGCTCAGAGCTATTTTGTACTGGCGGTTAGTGTTTTTTTTTTTTTTTCCTGCCAGAAAACTCCTCTCAAAAACGCAAACCAGAAGGGTTTTTTTTTGGTATGCGATTTGGCATGTCAAATCGCATACCAAAATGGCAGCTATTGCTGGCATAAGCACTGCCCGAATCGGTGCGATGCCGACTTTGTGGCACCGCACCAATTTCCAACAGTAGTTTCTGTACTACATTTGGCAACTTCGGTTGCGATTTCAATAGACAACTGTGCATGAACCCACACATATGTCTCTGAAATGGCCTCCGAAGTCAGGCTGACATACAGGTATGAAATCGTGCGAGTTCAGCTGAACGCCCATGATTTCAATCCCACAGCAGTGTGAACCTAGGTTAAATGTACTAATGTGTATGGACACATAGGATAAAATTGAGCTGCTCCTACAGGCAAAACTTTATAGAGGCAGCTTTTTTTGGGGCCCAGTGTGCATGGACCCTAAAATTGCCTCATGTTTCTAATCAACACATCAATGCTTTTGTTGCAAGAGATGGGGGTGCCATTTAGAATAAATGGCACTGCACCAAACCGCGTACGTCAATGTAATACACAGCTGCTGGTGGTAATGGGCCTTTAAATTTGTTTTCAAAGACAAATTCACAGGGCAGGGTGTATCAGGAACACAAAGGTAAACTTCTTGTAACCATGTATTTAGCAGTTTCTCTGAAATTCCACTTTAACCACACTCCCAAAATGCAATGACCTGTCACTTCATCACTCTGAAAATCTAACATGTGACACTACTACAGTGCCTAGATAACCAATTGCCAAGCCAGAGATCTGCAAGAGTGTGCGTTTTGAGGGGAGGAAAGGGGAAAATGCTTTCAAAAAGTTGCTTTTTACATGAATATTCAGATTGCTGAAGTAGTAATCAGAGTGCCAAGGAAGTACAGTTAGATACATACGCACTTAGTGCTAGTTCACACCAGACGCAGTTCCGTGCGCTTTTTTCTGCACAAAATGCATATACAGTGTTTTCAATGGCTCTAGTTCACACCATGCAGTCATTTTCTGCACCTGATACTGACTGTATGGTGTGAACTAGAGCCATTGGAACACTGTGCATGCATTTTGAGTGCAGAAAAAAAGCGCGCGGAACTGCGTCTGGTGTGAACTAGCACTTACTGTCACTGACAGCTCTAGGGCTCAGCTTTCCAGTCTCCTGATTACACGACCACTTTGAGAGCCAATCAACGGTCAGCTGCTCAGGAAGCCGCACCACCTCCCTGCATTAAGGCCCATTTAAATGTAAGTAAACCTTGACTAAATGATTTGGTTACAGCATAAAAGGGTACCAGACACATGATTGGCATCAGGATAACATGAACCTATTCTTGCAAGGTGTTGCGAGAGAAAATGATGCTTCAGATCATATAAAAGGAAGGAACTATTATGCTATTGGCTGACACAAAAAAAATTACTGAGTTTATTCTATGTCCCATGCAATTTAGAACTAGCTCCTCTGTTTTCTCTGGTAGTTGAGAAAACGTGGTCCCTCCCCAATACTGATTCTACAATGCACTGTTCAGTGCCTGAATGACCAACCAGCAGGCCTGGCCAGTGCCACATGGTGTATCTATGTATACTATGTGCATATGACTGGTTAGGTTATATACGCTGAGGGACCTTTTATCAAATTAGCAACAATATTAGACACATATTATTTAGCAAAGTGTTTGTGAACCCCCTTCACCTGTAATCCCGAGGAACAGATAATAGGTTCCTGGGACCAGATTTGGGTGTGTTTATCTTCCTGGAAGCCACAAGTGATGCATACAGTTGCCCATAAAAATCAATGAATGTATGGGGGTAGGCTCTGGTACTTGTTTAAACCTGTACATTCATTCAACCCTGGGCGTAGACTGTCATACTTACTACTTAGGCAAGCACCAGCATATACCTGCATACAGACACTGATTTCTATGGGTGACTGTAAAAAGCACCTGTGGATACCAAGTGGGGAAACACCCTCAACTTTTACATTGTAGGGCCCCAGGTTCCCATGTTCATGAGGCCCAAGACAGTTTAGCAAAGGCCTTAAACATGGGTAGTATTGTTGATTATACAGGTTTTCATTTAAAACATATGCACAATTAACAAGTGGTAAGGGGCAGGTATGATTTTATTAGTGCTACTTCCAAGTAGCAAAAATGTATGAATTAAGTAGCAATCTTATAGTTACGCTACATCTCGCTATGTTCACGCCTCTGCAAGTGGGGAACACCTGCAAAATCGCATGCATTTCTGACCCACTAAGAAATTTCTCTGTACTTTAGCAGATGCACTGGAGTGCCATGAATTCTTAATGGCACCCCCCCCCCCCACTTATTGGCAGGCGCGGTGTGATTTTGTGCACACTAAACTGCATGGTGTTGCATGTGATGCTGTATGGTGCCATTTCACATCTAGTGATTTAGGATCATGAGAGGAATTGCTGCGATTCTGCCCACCAAATTGCACTGCAATGCTGGCAAAACACAGCACTTGTGTTTGTTTGCTATTTTTAATGGCGCATCAAACGCGGTACAGTTTTTCCACAATTGACAGGCAGCCAACCGCATCATGCGAAGCATGTCACCCCTCCCCCAAAAAAACATTTTTGGGCAACCAGCTGTGCGCAGTCCAGTATGCCAAGTTTGCCACGTGAGAAATTGCGTAGCAAAAACCACACCACGCACGTTTCGTGCCATTAAAAATGAACGGTACACAAACACGCATGCTGTGTTTTGCCAGCATTGCAATTCGGACTTGCAGCGATTTCACCCACGATTACAAATCAGTATATGTGAACAGGATCTCAATAGAGTCAGGGACTTCTTTCCCTGCATTGAAATGAATAGGCTGCCGTATCTACGGTGTGCACATGCAAATGCGCTCGCCCATGTGTTAACAAAGCCTAAATCTCTCTCAGTGCTCTGGTTTAGCTTCTGACTGCTCTAAACATCTTGTAAACAAAGGCAATATACAAGTAATTGCACTTGGCAGTATTAACAGAATTTATAAATATCCTCCTCTGAAGTGCCCACAGGTGTAATTTACATCGAAGCTCATGTCAATAAAGAGGGGAGGGAGCTGCAGAATGGCAGCTCTAGGAGCTGCTTATTTGTAGGGAATGGTGGTGGTCTGACAAAGCTTTTCTAACCTGCCTGATCATTTCTAATGCCTGTAAAATGATCAGAGATGTGTGTGACCATATCAGATACGAGATGTTGTAATGATCATCATTTCCATTCCCTGTAAAATGATCAGAGATGTGTGTGACCGTATTAGATATGAGATGTTGTCATGATCATCTCATTTACATTTTGGTAAAATTTAAGAAATATTTTTGTTGTACAATACAAAATGACAATTTTTAGGTTCACAGTATTGATTTACTGAAACTGGAGAGTGCAAAATCTGTTACAGCACTGCATGGTAGCCAATCGGCTTTTAACTTCAGCTTGTTCAATAAAGCTTTGCCAAAAAAGAAAAAAAAAACTAGAAACTGATTGGTTTCTATGCAGAGCTGCAGCAGATTTTGCACTTTCCAGGCCAACTTTGTCTAGCATCTCAGAATGTGACCAACAGCTGTCCATCCACCAAAACACATAACGGAGGTCAAGTTCACGGTCACTGAAATGACCACAACTGCCCTAAGCTACAAAGCTAAGAACATTTAACACTGCAAGTTGGATTGTTAATCTACAGGTGCTGGCAGGGAACAGGTTAAGCATGATCAAAACATCCATAGTGTATCATGTAGATAAAACCATTTGTCAAATGTTCCTATAAAATTAGATTTGATATAAACTAGAAAATATTTTACCCTTAGATTAAATCTTTGCATACAAGCACATCAGGTAAGCATTGAATACCTTGTGGCTATTTATAAAATAGTTTTCATAATATAGCTTTTACTACACACACACAAAACAACAAGTCTACATCATCAGGCACACTGGCAAATTTTATCATTCGGACAATATTTTATTGTGCATAAGGGCACTAAAATACTGGATATACTGGAATGTATTGTAAAAAAAAAAAAAAAAAAAAATTAAAAATATTGTTCCCAGTATAACATAAATATAGCAAACTGACCACTTCAAACAAAACGATCTGTAAAATATAACATTTACATTTTTTTTTTACAAATGACAGCTAACGTGTGCAATTATAACACAGTCCTACTTACTACTCCAATACAGGAGTGATCAGCAATGTTACAAAGCCTTCAGTGATAAAGGGATTACAACCGGCCCCCCACCCCCTCCCCTTAGCTTCTCACTGCTCTAAAAACCTTGTAAACAATTAAGGCAGTATACAAGTAAATCAGCAGTAATTGCACTTGGCGTTATTAACTGACCAAGTTTGTCTTCTAACAGGTTTTACACTTTAAATACAAACACTGCACATTAACAGTGAGGTACTGTAAACATTAGGTTGTCAAAAATATTCTGTGTTCCTTGGAGATGCTTTACACCAAAAAAAGTCAGTCTTCCCAAGAGACATTTGCAGGTTTTTTTTTTGTAGAAGCTGGAGTGTTCTAAACCAGGGGTTCTAAAGGACTATGCAAGATTTGAGTTCCAACATGTGCAGAACTGCTGCAGTCTCTCCTTGTAATGCATTAAATAACCGAGAATGCAAACTAAGGAGTGGGAACGGAGAACGTCAGAGTCCCCAGAGATAAGGAAGCAGCAAATGACTCTCCCCACCAGACTCCACCTAGAACTAAAGTATCACTTTTGAGTGGAATGACCTTCTATGTCCCAATTCCTTCTACCCCTAGTGATGTCAGAAAGCAAAAAGCACTTGCTGCATAATGTGACCCTTAACGCTAGAAAAGGGTTAACCCAAACACAAAGCTACAGTCTGTATAGTAAGAACCTGCTTCAAAATGTTAAGGCCCCAATAATCTTCACCTATAAAACTGCAACTGTAGGGCCTGAAGACGCAGTAGTGACGGAAACAAATTGGTAGTTAAAAGGTCCAGTCCGGCACAGTCTTTGGCTGGGTCTTTTTGATCCTGACAGGTATACAATGGTACGGTGCCAGGACAACCCACTATTTGGCAAGAGAGCCTTTCTTTTGGAATGAAGTTGCTCAACTGATGCGCATATAGAAACCAAAGTTTAGTAAGCTTGAACTTGTTGAGGAAGGAGTTGGCAGCCACTATTGACGTGACTCATGACCTTTTGCTTAAGCTGGGCCACCTGTTCTCTTAACAGGTTGGCAGTAGATGCCAACTCCGTGTTTTGATTTTTGAGGCTTTTCACCTTTTCTTCCAGCCTGGAGATTCTCTCAAGTTTCCTCTTCCTGCATTTGGAAGCAGCGATTCTGTTTCTTAATCTTTTTCTTTCCGCCTTTATTCTCTCTTGTGTGTCCATATTTATTGGGGACATTGGGGGGCTTTCCCCAAAACTTGCAATCTCGGGCACAATCTGAGGCTCATCCTTGAGGCTCTGCATTCGAGGTGGAGGTGGGGCAGGCTGTTGTGCCAACCCCGATGGAGGCGGAGGATACGGTACCGTGTCAGTGCTGTAGTTAACAGTGGTGCCTATTGTCCCAGTAGAATAGCTGCTGAGGTTGGCATAGACGGGCGCATCAGACGGCAAAGGAGGCTGAAGACTTGCACCAGAAGGCAGCGAACTTAAATCCACTCCTGTGGTCGGGACACCGAGTTGATTCTGCTTGTGAAGGTCCTCTAGTGCTTTTACAAATCCTTCGGCAAACTCCTGCTCGTCGCTGGCTACCTTTGGGTAGAGGAACTGGCTGGTAGTAGGCGTAGTGGTAACCAGGCCATTGGATTGAATGATCAGTCTCTCTAGTTCTGGAGAAGCTAGCTTTAGCAGGCCAAGGTCGGGAGAAGTCAAAAGGCCGTCGTTGTCCCGTAGAGGTTTCAGGTTGGCCACTACCTGGTCGTTTAAGTTCAGGTTGAGGTCTTTCTTCATCATGGTGCCAAAAGTATAGAAGTTGTAAGCCGGGCGCACATTTAACACATCATCATGGTAGAAAGGCGTTTCCATTATACCTTAAGACAGTTTAGATACAAGCCTGAGGGAGTAGAGTCGAAGAAGCCCCATCTGTACGCTGAGGTAGGATACGAACTTGGTCGTCTGTTGACGTATCAGTCCCCACTCCGGAAGATGCTTCTTTGTTCTTGGAGGGGTGTATATCCCTTTAAGGGGCAGGCAGCCTTTGTTAGCAGTGTGCTGGTCACACTTTCCTGGCAGGTGGTGCCCCCCCTCTTCCTCACACAGCTCTTCCTGGGAGCACAGCAACAACTTTTACCGTCCAGTCAACCAATGGCTGCTTCTTCTTCTTCGTCGTGTATTACGAGGAGAAGTTCACAAGGCAAAGTTCACAGGGTGTGGGACCCACGTCTTTGTTTCCTTGCTGAGACGAACAACGAGGCGGCCACTTCCTTATTCCGCCGACGGACGCTCCCACCCCACACAAGCACCAGCCCGCACCCGACTTCTCAAGCGCCACTAACTCTGCCCGACACCCTACTTACTTATATAAGGTTCCCTGCGACATGATGTCACTTAGCCGTCCTGTCATTGGTCAGAAATGACGTGCGAGCTTCCCTGTTTTACATATCGGGCGGGACGAGCGCGCTGCGAGGCAGGCTGGGCTGATGTCATACGTTAACCGCCTCGACGCCGGGCGGAGGAGTTCGCCCAATGGCCAACCGCCTGCAGTCACATGACCCGCTTTTTCTTTGTAAATGAGTTGGCCTGCGCCGACGGACGTCAGAGGTTATTTTTAGACACGTGGATGGGGAGTGGCGCGGTTGTCAGAGAGCTGAAACAACTGTGCTAGAGTAAACTCTTGTTTAGAGACATATATAGAGAGGTAATGAGGCAGCCCCATGAAAGGCAACTCACTGCGCAGGAAAGCGGTGCACTTTCACTATTTTATGGATAAGGGATAATAAACAGTATGCTGCAGTCATACACAAATGTTTATTAGGCTTTCACATGTATTAACCACTTCAATACCAGGAATTTTCACCCCCTTCCTGCCCAGGCCAATTTCCAGCTTTCATTTCTGTTGCACGGTTCACACTGGAGCGACTTCAAAGTCGCCCTCGCTCCTGAAGCTGCCCCGTACATCGCGACTTCAGCGCGGCTTGCAAATGACTTCTGTAATAGAAGTCAATGCAAGTCGCTCTGAAGTCGCCCCCCCCAAATGGTACAGGAACCTTTTTTAAGTCGAACCGACTTGAGTCGCTCTGATTAGAATGGTTCCATTGCACTTAAAGAGGAAGTAAATCCCTGATGGGTTTTACTTCCTCTTTTGTTCCCTGCAAAGTAAAATCATAATGGGCTAGTACAGCCCTCAAGTTTTCCACTCGCATTTTGAAAATGAAGACTTGCAAGCTGGGCTGTGCCTGGGAGTGGGGGGGGGGGGGTTGATTGGGGGCCGTTCTCCCACTGATCGCCCCGATGGAAGAGAGCATGGAGGAAGAGGGGAGCCGCAGGGTCACCGAGCGGTATAGCACGCTGTTACAGCTTACATGAAATTGCCTCCGCTCTGTTCGCCGTCACATACAGCCCCGCCTCCTCCTAACCCTGCACCTGTGATAGACAGAATGCGGGTTCAATGCTGGGATGTGTTCTGTCTATCACAGGTTAGGAGGAGGCGGGGCTGTGTGTGATGGCGAGCAGAGCGGAGGCAATTTCATGTAAGCTGTAACAGCGTGCTATTCGTGCTCTGTGATCCCGTGGCTCTCCTCTTCCTCTGCCCTGGCGAGGCTGCAAAGTTGGGCACAGTGAGACTGCAATTGTGGGCACAGTGAGGCTGCAATGGGGGCACGGTGAGGCTGCAATGTTGGGCATGGTGAGGCTGCAATTTTGGGCACAGTGAGGCTGCAATGGGGGCACGGTGAGGCTGCAATGTTGGTCACAGTGAGGCTGCAATGGGGGCACGGTGAGGCTGCAATGTTGGTCACAGTGAGGCTGCAATGTTGGGCACGGTGCGGCTGCAAGGGGCACAGTGAGGCTGCAATGTTGGCCACGGTGAGTCTGCAATGGTGGGCACGGTGAGACTGCAAAGATGGGCATGGTGAGGCTGCAATGATGAGCACAGGTCAAAGTTGTTGTTAATATTTATTTTTGTAACTTAACTCTGCATAAAACATTTAAGTGTCATTTCATGAGATAATTTATGAGGGCGTGATTAGGGGCGGGGCAAGGTAGGGGTTGGGCAGTATCCCCCTTATGCCATCACAGTCTCTGGGCATGCTGGGACTGTGACGGCATAAGGGGGCGGGGACTTTGCCTATATAAGTCACATCGGAGCGCTCAGAGAGCATTCCAGCCGGAGAGACCGTCATGTCAACATCGGAAGAAGAGAAGAGGGAAGAAGACAAGAAGCCAGAAGTCCGGGAGCCGGCAGAAGAACTGGAACACCGGGAGAAGAGGTCGAACACCGGGAGAAGAGGCCAGAGAGAGCGGAGAAGAACCAACCGGACGCCGGGAGAAGAGGAACCGGGGGGACCCCCAAAGTCGGAAGAAGACCCCCGAAGCCGGAAGAAGACCCCCCCGGAGCTGTCTAATAAATTACTTTAAAAACCTGTGTAGTGTGTTTTATTATTGACACTTTTTCCCTAGGTAAATGGGTAAGGGTACGATGTACCCCATACTCATTCACATAGGGTGGGGGGCCGGGATCTGGGGGCCCTCTTATTAAAGGGGGCTCCCGGATTCCGATAAGTCAGGGTCTGCCCGCAGACCCTGACAACCAAAGGCCAGGGTTGTCGGGAAGAGGCCCTTGTCCTCATCAACATGGGGACAAGGTGCTTTGTGGTGGGGGGGCCCCGCAGGGTGCCCCCCCTTCCCCAAAGCACCCACCCCTCCATGTTGAGGTCATGGGGCCTGGTACTGTTCAGGAGGGGGGGGCGTTCGCTCGTCCCCACCCCCTTTCCTGACCGGCCGGGCTGCATGCTCGGATCGGGGTCTGGTATAGATTTTGGGGGGACCCCATGCCAGTTTTTCAGCGTAAGGGGTTCCCCTTAAAATCCATACCAGACCTAAGGGCCTGGGATGTATGCGACGGGGCTCGCAAGGTGTAAATCTCGCCGATAAAAGCGGCGAAATTGACTTCCTTTTCTAGTCCTGTCGTACCCGAGTCACGTTCAAAATGAACAGGCTTGTCCGTGTGTGGGCAAGTCCGTTCATTCTGAAAGTCCGGCGAGAAGACCGGATTCCGGAAAGTACGGTCGCGTGTAGGTAAGTCCGTCCATTCAGAAAGTCCGACGGTAGTCCGCCAGAAGTCTGGCGGCAAGTACGTCGGACCTAGCTTCCCAGAAAGTCCGACCGTGTGTACGCGGCATTACAGGTTTTCTTCTAAGATTGTTTTGTTTTTTGCTCAATCCATCTTCCCATCAACTCTGACCAACTTCCCTGTCCCTGCTGAAGAAAAGCGTCCCCACAACATGATGCTGCCACCACCATGTTTCACGGTGGGGATAGTGTGTTCAGGGTGATATGCAGTGTTAGTTTTCCGCCACACATGGCGTTTTGCTTTTAGCCCAAAAAGTTCAACTTTCATCTTATCTGACCAGAGCACCTTCTTCCACATGTTTGCTGTGTCCCCCACATGGCTTCTCGCAAACAGGCCTATGGCTTTCTTTCAACAATGGCTTTCTTCTTGCCTCTCTTCCATAAAGGCCAAATTTGTGAAGTGCACACTAGCCCATTATGTGCCACTTACCTGCAAACGAATTCCGCGGTGTCCCTACTGGTGGTCGCATCCATCTTCTGCCCTCTTCCTTCTGGGGCTGCAGACTCCGTCTCTGTGACCATACCATACTCCGGTGGACCATACCAACAACATTACGCTACCCTCAGTACCTTGACAAGCCTGTTTACAACTACACAAATATGAGTGTTTTTAATCTATGTTTTGATTAAAAAAATGTCTCTCGACAATATCACACTATGCAGTGTTTTCTTTAATATGGTTCCAAACGCATGAATATGTGGATATCCGGTGACCGCTTCCCCTACCTATTCTGTCATATATCTGTTGAGACCCCATTGACGCTATACTGTGTGCCGCATGGTTGATCATTTGGGAGTAAGGACTCTTCAGGTCTGTGAATTCCAGTAAGCCTCATGCCCTGTACACACGATCGGTTTTGCCGTCGGAATAAACTCTGAAGGTTTTTCCGACGGAGTTCCGACAGAATTCCGCTCAAGCAGTCTTGCATGCACACGATCACAATAAATTCTGACCGTCCAGAACGCGGTGACATACAACACGTACGGCGGGACTACAAAACGGAAGTTCAATAGCCAGTAGCCAATAGCTTCTGTCTCGTACTTGCTTCAGAGCATGTGTCGTTTTTGGTGCGTCAGAACAGCATACAGACAAGCGTTTTTTCCAATAGTCATTTGTTCCATTGGAAAAGCGTTTTTTCCAATAGTCATTTGTTCCATTGGAAAAATATAGAACATGTTCTCTATCTAAGTTCGTCTGAATTTTTGAAGGAAAAAGTCAGATGGGGCATACACACGGTTGGAATATACGATGGAAAGCTCCCATCGGACTCTTTCTGTCGGAAATTCCTCTCGTGTGTACGCAGCATTACTCCTAATGGTGTTGGTGATGTTAACCACTTCTCTTTGCACTTGAATTTTTCACCTGATTACACCGAAGCAGTCATTTGCTTTTTATATGGACTTTCCTTTTTTGGATCTATCAACATCCTAAATTGATATTGGCCATACAGGACTCACATTTTCACTGTCTAAAGACACTTTTGATATTTATTTTTTCTTTATGACATAATATTTTTTGTCATTTATGACCCACTTACTGTTCACTTCACGTGATATCTTGATATAGTCTTCACTGACACATATATGTTTTTAGCGCAGCATCTTTACTATTTATCCGGCTCTGTGACTGGCCGGCGCATTCGCGTAGGAGCCATCAGTCACAGCACATACAAGTGAAGAAATGGCACATAGGTCAGTTTCTTCACAGCACATGCACCGATTACATCATCGGCGCAGTGTACAGGAAATATCTCCTAAATGGCGCATGTTTAGGAGACATTTCCACTACCTATAGGTAAGCCTTATGAAAATGTAGGAGTTCACCGCTCCAGGGTAATCACTTCTTCTAAGGACAGCTGTCTCCGCAATCAAACAGGGTGCCGGCTCTGTTTGCAACAGAGATAATGGAAAAATAGAACGCTGGATAGATGCACTCCAAAAATTGCACAGCTGCTGACACGTTTCACACCAGAAATGGTGCTTATTCATAGGTAACCTATAGGTAAAACTTACAAATGTGGATTTACAACCACTTTAATACAACCTATTGGCTGCTTCTCTGATTAATGCTCTCCTTGCCCGAGTTGTCAGTTTAGGTGGACGGCCATGTCTTGGTAGGTTTGCAGTTGTGCCATACTCTTTCCATTGGTTGATGGATTGAACAGTGCACCTGAAAGTCGGCACGACTTTGCCAGGCAACTTTGAGGCAACTTCGAGGCAACTTCAGGCAACTTCGAGGCAACTTAGAAGCAACTTCAGGGAATTCCTGGGTAATCTTCCTGTAATGTCGGATCCAAATCACATCAGTTAAGATAAGGATCCGACTTGGAGGCAACTTCCATTGAAATCTATGGGTGCAAGTGGGCTAGAAGTCGCCTTGAAGTAGTACAGGAACCTTTTCTGAAGTTGGAGAAACTTCAGTAGTGTACATTAAGACAGCTCTCATTCACTTCAATGGAATTTCTTATGTCCAGCGAATTGGGGCGACTTGAGGTCTGACAAGTCGGATCCCAAGTCACTGTAGTCTTCAGAGGACCAAATATTTTCTTGGGTGGGGATAGGTGTAAGTCTGGCGGGCCCTTAAAATGCTGCCCAGCAGAGCTGAAGAAGCAGCTCTAGCATAGAGATAAGGAGCTGCTGCTATCATGTTCTGTTGCCAGAGGACCTGGGGACATTTCTGCTAAGAGCATGTTCCTACGCTGGGGGGGAGAGCGCCTAAAGAGCCTCAAGGCTATGTGTCTCTGAATTGTGCAGTTTCTGCAGAGTGTGTTCCAGTATCCTGTTATCCCTGAGACTTTCTGTTCACAACCTTCTGTGCCAGTGGATGTGTCAGAAATGTTGTGGTGGTGAGAAGTACCTTCAAATGGATATGCCAGGTTTTTTCGTGGCTGGTGAGAGCACTTTGTTTTGCCATTGCTACCACTGTCCAGTGCTTCAGAATTACAAATACTCTTCTGTCTGCAGAGTGTGTGCTATTTTAAATAATCCACTGGCCCCAATGTTTGCAGACTCTGTACTTTGTCCCACTGGCTCAGTGGTTAGATAAGGCAACCTTTGCATAAAGTAGGTTGTGCCATTAAAGCTAAGTTATTTGTACGATTATTAGTACCCTCACGCTCACACGGCTTTATTGTATTGGGAACTGTCTTTACTGCTTGTGCCAGAGCCTTTCCACTCACACCAGCCTAGTGTGTGCTTTGTACTGGTTTTATCATGGGCGGCTGTGGGGAATGATTGGCGACACCCTGTATTGTGTAATAAGGTATGTGCATTGCTCTGATATTGGAAACTGTTTAACTAACCGTTCTTTCCCTACAGGCCTTTGCCTAAAAATAAAGCCTATTCAAAGCTGTGTCTGTGTTCTCTGGTCCTAGTAATGCCGCGTACACACGGTCGGAATTTCCGATAACAAATGTTCGAAGTGAGCTTTTTGTCGGAAATTCCGACCTTGTGTAGGCTCCATCAAACATTTGTTGTCGGAATTTCCGACAACAAAGATTTGAGAGATGGTTCTCAAATTTTCCTACAACAAAATCCATTGTCGGAAATTCCGATCGTGTGTACACAATTCCAACGCACAAAATTCCATGCATGCTCGGAATCAAGCAGAAGAGCCGCACTGGCTATTGAACTTAATTTTTCTCGGCTTGTCGTACGTGCTGTACGTCACCGCGTTCTTGACGTTCGGAATTTCCAACAACATTTGTGCAACTGTGTGTATGCAAGACAAGTTTGAGCCACCATCCGCCGGAAATAAATCCAGGATTTTGTTGTCGGAATATCCGATCGTGTGCACGCGGCATAAGGGTGGGTCATCACAGGTGCAGGGCAGAGGGACCCAAAATAATTCAGCAGCTCCTTCGGGGATGGACTCTACAAGAAGATGCAAGATTTTGGGACCAGTTAGGTATCTCCTTTAGGCTCTCTACAGTTCACTCTATAATGCCTGAAGAAGGATTCTAAAGCTCAAATCTGTAAAGGATAAGTTCAACTTTCTGATCATGTTAGAAGTTACTCAACAGCCGGGCATTCTTCTGGGACCTGTGACACATCCCAGAAGATTGCAGGGAGGGAGGGGAGAGGAGAACTTCCACTCAAGTCGCCTAGGTGCCCCCCCCCAAAAAAATAACATGCCAAATGTGGCATGTAAGGGGGTGAGGAGTCCTTAAAGCAGAGCTTCCACTTTTGGGTGGAATGCTGCTTTAAACAATACATTTAAATTGAATCCAGTCAGGCAGACCCTTTGCACTACATAGTTGGTGGTAGAGTCAAAAGAAATTGTACAGTTATTTTGTACACTGTGTAGTCAGCTTTAAACTCCAAACTGTCTGGATATTTCATAAGTGCTAATTCAAAAACTTGCAAATGCTGCCCTATTGCTCCCACCATTTAACTAATTGTTAACGTGGTGTAAAATGTACTAGCACTTAAAGCGGAGTTCCACCCAAAAGTGGAACTTCTGCTCATTTGTCTCCTCCCCTCTCCGATGCCACATTTGGCACCTTTTCGGGGGGAGCAGATACCTGTCTTTGACAGGTACCCTGTCCCCACTTCTGGGAGACCGGGCCATGGCGAATTACATCAGCAGCTCGGCTCCCTCCTTCTTCCCCCGCTGCCGGGCCAGTAGGAAAGCGCAGCGGTGCTTCGCGCATGCACAGTAGGGACCCTGCGTGAAGCCGCAATGCTACACCGCTGGGTTCCTTTATCCGCAATGGCGGCGGCAGCACCTGACAGCTGATGGAAACATCAGCTACGGTGCCGACATCGCTGGACTCCAGGACAGGTAAGTGTCCTATTTTTAAAAGTCAGCAGCTGCAGCGTGTGTAGCTGTTGGCTTTCAATTTTTTTGGGGGGTGGGCGGACCTCCGCTTTAGGAAATTGTAGCAAAGTCCCGGGGCCCCTGAGGCCTAATGATGACCTCCAGAGTCAGTGACAGCTGACACCCTTCTGTGTAGAGTGGGTTACAAGGCATGGTGAATGTAATGCAAGATGAAATGGTGGGCGCCGGACACTTTTAGAATGCAAAAAGAGATTTATTGTCCCTTGAACAGAACTGGGGGAGTGAGGGTTAGGGACAGGACACCCTTAAGCAGATGCAATGATAATTAGCAGACTCAGAGACTTCTATAGCAAGACAGCTATACAGGTGAAGGCCTCCAGCCAGACACCACTTCTGTATAGTTAGGACCGCGGTCTCCTATGGCAACAGTCTTGTAGTAGTTACTAACTGTAGTATATTCAACTATTGACAACACAAACAGTTCTCTGTTTATTCCACAATCACTCACTGTGGATCTTCGTTCAATAAACTCCGAGTCTTTCACTAGACTTCAGATCCAATAGCCACTGGATCCCCTGAACTCTTTCACTGTTAACACACAGTATCTTCCTCAAGCGTCACCCCTGCTTCCCTGCTGGGTCCCTGGCTTGGCACTTACAGATACTCTTCAAGCGTTACCCCTGCTGACCTGCTAGGTCCCTGGCTTGGCACCCACTGATACTCCTCAAGCGTCACCTCTGCTGTCCCGCTGAGTCCCTGACTTTGCACTCACTGAAGCTTTCCCACCTCTTCACCGTCCCCAGCTGATGAGAAGACCGCTCAGGTACTGACTTCAGATTATTCACAGTGGTCTCCAGTAACAAGGTGGATGGTCCCTTAGTGGCGACAGATTACCCTTCTACCTCCAACCACAGCTGGTTCCCTGTCCAGCAGAACTGCTACTTTTGGTTGGACTGCAGGCCAGCAGTCCCAACCCTCTGCTGCTCTCCTGCTTACGGATAGGCCTCAGACAGCCTAGCAGCCAGATGCCCCCGGGATAGGCCTTAAGCTTCCGGCCTAGCAGCTCGGGGCAGTACAACACACGTCCACCCAGACAGCTGTCCAGGTGGCACAGAACTCCGATCACCTGACTCCACCCAAGTAAATAGGCTCTTCCAGCAGGCAAAGGGACTTAAAGAAACCCCTGCCAATTGGCTGAGACACCCCATTCATTCATAATCTGTCCTTGCTATGCCCTTGTCTTACCCAATGTCACCAGCTACCATGCCACCTAGTGACAGAGGAGAGAAGTGCAGCAATTCCAGAATTAGGGTGAAATCAATTGATCTCCTAACAATTGGCCAAGGCAACTATCGCCTGGCAATTAAATTTGATAGCAACCCTGCCTAAATTTTAGGGTGCTACAGAAATAAAAACTCTTTATCGTTAGAGCTAAATGCTGTGTTAAACTGACAATTCTGCCATTGTGACATCTTAACTAAAATGCAGCCGCCATTTTTCGTTAGGGTCCCTTTACACTCTGCATTACATTATTGTGCATTAAGGCAGCACACTTTAAGACAGGAAAAAAAATAACCTGAATGCTTTTTTGTACTCCACTGCTTGCACCATAGAGTGCATGGCGTGGATGTTGTGGTTGTGGGTGCATTGCCTGCTACTTTAATAATGTGTTGCAGGGTTGCCAACCATTCGTTACGGACAGTTTGTAAATATCAGCTGATTTACAAACTGTCTCCAAATGTCCTTTACGGACAGCGGCTGCCAGTAAAAAAAAAAGCATGAGCTTGGGCAAGGGCAGGGGGGCTCTGTATTTACTTCTAGTAGGGAGGCCTTGTGTGTGTTTTGGGGGGTGGGGGCATTGTACTATAATGGAAGACCCTTCATGTGTCCTAAGGGGGTGTGTGGGCTCATTATAATGGGGGGGACTGTACTAATTGTGAGTAGCAGACATACTGATCACCCCCCTCCCTGTTCTCTCAACCCCTCCTTCTCTCCCCCTCTCTCAACCCCCTCTCTTATCACCCCTCTCTCCCCCTCTCCCACCCCCTCTTTCTCTTGCCCCCTCTCTCTTTCCCCATCTCTCTCACCCATCTCTCTCTGTCCCCATCTCTCTCTTTCCCCAATCTCTCTCTCTCACCCCCTCTCTCACCACCTCTCTCTCACTCCCCCTCTCTCACCCCCATCTCTCTCTTTCCCCAATCTCTCTCTCTCACCCACTCTCTCACCACCTCTCTCTCACTCCCCCTCTCTCGCCCCCATCTCTCTCTCTCTGACCTCCCTCTCTATCCCCCTCTCTCACTCCTTCTCTTTCACCTCCATCTCTCCCCCTCTCTCACTCCCTCTCTCTCACCCCCCCCTCTCTCTCTTCCCCCATCTCTCTCTTTCACTCATCTCTCTCTATACCCCCATCCCCCCTTAGTTTTTAATAGGAGTTTCTGCTATATTTCAGGTTCTCAGTAAAAAAATTGTTCTGCCAGTAGACTTTCCATGTCTTCTCATGAAAAAAAGCTGAGTGGGAGCCAAATGGCTGCACAAGGCAATTACCATTCAATCATTGGGTATCTTTACTGTACTATGTAACCAAAAGACGCTAGCTACAGCCACCGAAAACCACACCCAATGTTTGCCGCACTTCTGTCTCTGGCATTCGGGCCCAAATTATGATCTTGCACACAGGCCCACTGCTTTCATAAAACATCTCTGGTTGTGTCATAAAGATGGCTGCTGCTCGGTGGCCATCTTTAAACCTGGAAGTGCCCAGCTTATAAGGAAAGAAGACAGGAACTATGCAGGCTATGTTCCAACCTGTGGTAGACATTTATATGCCCCTTCTCTGCAGCTGATCTCAACAGATTTCTCCGTTACATTAGTCCACAGTGTTCCCTTTTACATCAGGGGGAATTCTGTGTTGGGTTATATTAACCTGACCTTCAAGTAAACAGAGAATTATTTTGTTATACCTTAACCACTTCTGGACGGCCGCACGCCGATGTATGTCTTTACTTTGAGGACGGATATCAATGTTATGGCAGCAGCTGGCTGCCATAACCCCGGTATCGCCGTGTTCGGCCGGCGGTCCGGTACAAGATAAAAGTGGTCTCAGCGGCGGATTTGCCGCAAGATCACTTTTATCGCGGTGGGAGAGGGCCCGCCCCTTCCCGCCGCGATGTAGTGTCCTCCGCCGCTTACCGGAGCCGTCGGCAGCGGCGGAGGCAATCGGATCCTTCCCGTGGCTGTGCATGGAGACGAGTGAGGGAAAGATGACCCCCACCCATCTCCATGACACTGCAGGGCAGAAGCGACGTCAAAACGTCACTTCCGCCCATACCTCTTAAAGGGCCTTTTTTTTTTTTTTTTTTAAATGACAACATTTTTTATTTTTATTTTTTTTTGCATTTTAGTGTAAATATGAGATCTGAGGTCTTTTTAACCCCAGATCTCATATTTAGGAGGTCCTGTCATGCTTTTTTTCTATTACAAGGGATGTTTACATTCCTTGTAATAGGAATAAAAGTGACACTTTTTTTTTTTTTTTAAACAGTGTAAAAATAAAAAATAAAAGGTAAAATAAATAAGAAAAAAAAATTGGTTTCACATTGCTAATAGCACTAGCTTGATTATTGATATTTGCACTGAAAACGGTCATTTTCTGTAGTTTTTTTGAAGTGTCCATAAAAACAAAGTTGACTGTGTCAGTAAATCTCATGTAATGTGTCATTAAAAAAATTGGTGCTGTCAGTAAAGTTTGGGTGTCCTGTCAGTAAAGTTGGGTGGCATACAAAATGAATAACACCTTAAAGAAGAGTTCCAGCCACCTGTGAAAAAAATAGGTCAGCAGCTACAAAAACTGACTTGTAAAAAACAGCCACTCACCTGTCGCACGATCCAGCGGTGTGCTCACCCCAGCCAGTCTTACTCGCTGTCTTCGGTCCCTGGCGCTGGCATCTTCACTATGGGCACCCGGCTGTGACGGTCACAGCCGGGTGCCCACTGCGCATGCGCGAGTCGTAGTGCGCATTGTGAATGGTGAATGCAGTCTTCTGGGACCTGTCAGTGTCCCAGAAGACTGCAGGGGGGAGGGAGGGAGGAGAACTTCCCGTTTCCGAGTGCCGCGGAAGTAGGAAGCAAGTACCTGTCAAAATCGGGTACCTGCTCCCCCCCCCTTGCTCCTAAATAGTACCAATTGTGCAAGAGGAGCAGGAGACGAGTCCTTGAAACTGAACTTCCCCTTTTGCGTGGAGCTCTGCTTTAACAGACATCACAGTGATTCATGTGTTATTGTGCATTGCATAACGTGCAGATGTGAAAGCACCCTAATGAAAGTCTCTTTTCCCTCACCTAACATATTATGTTGGTGGGAGCAGCTAAGAATTTAATCTGGAAGCAAATTTGATTGCATATATTTTCATACTATAGGTTTTGCTTAGAGCCCTTTCACACTGGGGCAGGGGCGGCGTCGGCGGTAAAACGCTGCTATTATTAGCGGCGTTTTACCGTCGGTATGCGGCCGCTAGCGGTGCGGTTTTACCCCCCGCTAGCGGCCGAGAAAGGGTTAAATACCACCGCAAAGCGCCTCTGCAGAGGCGCTTTGCCGGAGGTATAGCCGCGCCCTCCCATTGATTTAAATGGGCAGGAGCGGTAAAGGAGCGGTATACACTCCGCTCCTTCACCGCTCTGAAGATGCTGCTGGCAGGACTTTTTTTACCGTCCTGCCAGCGCATCGCTCCAGTGTGAAAGCCCTCGGGGCTTTCACACTGGAATTAAGGCAGCGGCACTTTCGGGTCGGTTTGCAGGCGCTATTATTAGCGCAATAGCGCCTGCAAACCGCCCCAGTGTGAAAGGGCTCTTAGGAAGAAAGAGCGAAAAATAGAAAATGCTATATTTTTCAGGTAATGTTTATTGAAAGATAAGTTTGGGATTTAAAAAAAACAAAACAATTATACTCACCTACGTGGATGCAGCATCGATCCAATGCTGCATCTGTCCCGCGCCAGCTCTGCGGTAATAACTGAGTGATTAAACACCGCTGATCACTCTGTTCGCCCCCTCCGCTCTGAGCTAAGACAGTAACTGTCAGTCACGTCCTCTCTGCTCTGCCCTCCAGAGCCCACTGGTGCACTGAGCTGTAGAGAGGGAGGGAGGGAGGGGTGGGCTCAGGCTCTCGGCGAATCTCTGAGAGGTTGAGCCAGGAGCCGATCCATAAAGTCAGGATCTTTCAGGAGCCTGGACCAGCTCTGTGACGTCAGCTGACAGCGGGTCCAACTGCACTTCTGTGATCAATAGGAGAAGTATGACCAAAAAAGCTTTGGCCATACTCCTCCTTTAAAACCCCTCCTAGTAATTCGTTTGCTTTCAAATTAGGAGAGCTTTATTTCTTTTCAGCATTATACTGTTTTGCACACAGGTAAAATCAGTCTGTCTTGTGCGGGCATTAAGGCTCGATTCACATCTATGCATGTTGCTTTTGAGCGTTTTTGGAGGTTTTTTTGTGATGCTTGCCGCGTTTTTGAGCAGCGTTTTTGTAGCGTTTTTACAGCGTTTTTGCGGCATTGTTGCCACGTTTTGCAATTTTTTTTTACAGTTTTTTTTAGACTGTATAAAGTCTAAAAAAAAAAAAAATAATAAAAAAAAAAAACGCATCAAAAACGCTGTAAAAACGCTGCAAAAACACTGCACTTGCGTTTTTGATGCTGGTCCATTGAATTCTATTACATGCAAAACGCTGCATTTTGCATGAAAAAAAGTCCCTGACCCTTTCCAAAAATGCAGAGGTACAAAAAGGCATTGATGTGAACATGTTCCATAGGAACCCATGTTAAAAAATTCCCGTGCATTTCTGCAAAATGCAAAATGCATCAAAAAACGCGCTAGTGTGAATGGAGCCTAATATAAAAATGCAGTCACAAAAAATGCTAAGTGGAGCTGGCTTCTATGAGGCTCCATTCACACTAGCGCGTTTTTTGATGCATTTTGCATTTTGCATAAATGCACGGGAATTTTTTAACATGGGTTCCTATGGAACATGTTCACATCAATGCTTTTTTGTTTCTCTGCATTTTTGGAAAGGGTCAGGGACTTTTTTTCATGCAAAATGCAGCGTTTTGCATGTAATAGAATTCAATGGACAAGCATCAAAAACGCAAGTGCACCGTTTTTGCAGCGTTTTTGATGCGTTTTTGGTGCGTTTTTGATGCGTTTTTGCCGTTTTTTTTTTTTTTTTTTTTTTTTTTTTTTTTTTTTTTTTTAAGACTGTAAAAAAAAAACTGTAAAAAAAAAAAATAAATAAAAACGCAAAACGCAAATCGCGGCAAAATTGCGGCAAAAACGCGGCAAAAACGCTGCTCAAAAACGTGGCAAGCATGAAAAAAAAACCTTCAAAAACGCTCAAAAGCAACATGCATAGGTGTGAATCGAGCCTTAGGCTGGATTCACACCTAGGCATTTTTAGTGCTTTTTGCATTTTGCAGATTTGCACTACAGTCCATTTAACATGGTTTCCTATGGAACATGTTCTGTAGTGCAAATCTGCAAAATGCAAAAAGCACTAAAAATGCATAGGTGTGAATCCAGCCTAAGGCTCGATTCACACCTATGCATGTTGCTTTTGAGCGTTTTTGAAGGTTTTTTTTTCATGCTTGCCACGTTTTTGAGCAGCGTTTTTGCCGCGATTTTGCCGCGATTTGCGTTTTGCGTTTTTTTTTTACAGTTTTTTTTTACAGTCTTAAAAAAAATAAAAAAATAAATAAATAAAAAAACAAGAAAAAAACGGCAAAAACGCATCAAAAACGCTGCAAAAAAACGCTGCAAAAACGCTGCAAAAACACTGCACTTGCGTTTTTGATGCTGGTCCATTGAATTCTATTACATGCAAAACGCTGCATTTTGCATGAAAAAAAGTCCCTGACCCTTTCCAAAAATGCAGAGGTACAAAAAGGCATTGATGTGAACATGTTCCATAGGAACACATGTTTAAAAATTCCCATGCATTTCTGCAAAATGCAAAATGCATCAAAAAACGCGCTAGTGTGAATGGAGCCTAATATACAAATGCAGTCACAAAAAAATGCTAAGTGGAGATGGCTTCTATAAGTGTTTAATGCTCAAGCATAAAGTGCAGATGACATCCAGAATGCCTAGTCCCTTTGCTTAAAGCTCAGGGTTAATGGGCAGAGATTATTTTTCATTGTTTAGTATTTATTTTATTAAAAAAAAAAGTTTGTATATATTGAGGGGGGCATTATTAGGTCAAAAGAAACCTATACCACTCCCCGTGTACTTCTGAGCAGTAGATCATGTGACTTATCTGTTACCATTGCAGTGATCTGTTTCTGCTCATAAAGGCAGGGCAGATTTCCCAGAGTTAACAAGAAACCCCAGCAATGTTAGAGGTTGACGTCACATGGATTTCCAATTCAACCACAAATGGAGAAGCATTGTGGTTACATTGTATTACAGATAGCTATTATGAAGTTATTCGTTGCAGGAATAAAAACCCATAAAAATTGCTTTAGCACCCAGCACACCCACTCTCTGGACCTTCTGCAGCTTGTGCTGTTTTTTTTACAGTTCTGAGGCTAACAGCTTTTGCCTTCCCTTTTTTAAAAAAAACAAAATGTGTGGTTAAATTGAACTAGTTTTGACTAGGTTTAAAGTATATATATATATATATATATATATATATATAAAAAAGCTAAACCTTTTTTGTTCGTTTTCAATAAATTAGGGGTAGTATATACCCTTGGAGAGAATTCTTTTTACTTTCTGTCTCATAGTAACAATGGGGGTTTATTTACTAAGGTGTGCAAAATTAGTCACAGATCTGCAGAGAAACCAATCAGCTTCTAACCTCAGCTTGTCTAGGTAAGCTTTAGCAATAAAACCTGGAAGCTGATTGGTTTCTCTGCAGAATTGTGACTAATTGTGCACTGTCTAGCTTTAGTAAATAAACCCCGACATGACTAAGAGTAAATATCTGCAAAATAAGAAAAAACACTCTTTTAGATCAGTTGTTATTAGTCGCCAGTGGATGATTTCCCCCTCTATTCCTCTGTTTAGATGACAGCTCAAAAGTTTGAACTTTCCCTCACTCTCAGTCCTGGAGATAGTGGTTACTCATAGAGAATACTGTTGGGGACACACAGGCAGTAATAAAAGCCTGACAAAAGTGCTAGCTAATCCCATATATGTCTATAATATATAGTAAAACCTTGGATTGCGAGCATAATTCGTTCTGGAAGCATGCTTGTAGTTCAAAACACTTGTATATCAAAGCAAATTTCCCCATAATAAAGAAAGAAATAATGGAAATTCAAATGATTTGTTCCACAACCATTTATTCATACATCCTTCAGTTTATAGTCCATAAAAAAACATTTTAGCAATGAGGTTGTGTAACCATAAAATGTCCATCCATGAATGGAAGCCTCCACAAGGGGATTAGAAGCAAAATCCAGCAGGAGCTACAGAGTATAAAAGAGAAGAGAGGCGCCTCTAAGTGTAGCAATATGGTTACATTTAATGACACGACACTACTTGTATATCAAGACATCGCTTGTATATCAAGTCCAAATTTATTTAAAAATTTTGCTTGTCTTGCAAAACGCTCTCAAACCAAGGTTTTACTGTATATATCCAGCTGGTAAAATAGAGCTCTTTGCTTTTAGCCATCATGAGATGTTTCTTGTGTGACACCTTGGTAATGAGCCACATTTTTATAGGCCATCAGTTGAGACTGAACCAGCTGGTATTAATTTGCACTGACAAGGGGCAGGATTGCTTTCTAATTATTGATAGATTTCAGCTGGTGTCTTGGCTTTCCATGCTTTTTTGCACCTCCCTTTCTTCATGTGTTCAATACTTTTTCCCTGTGTCACTCCATTTTATTACACATACGTATAAGTCGAGGGGGGCACTTTCAGCACAAAAAAATGTGCTGAAAAATCCAACTTATGCTCGAGTATATACGGTAACTTGATTTCTGAATGTATTTGTTTTGGTTTCTTTCATTCTTTGTATGTATGGATTGTATGGGTTGTTACCGACATGTGGTGAACATTTCATGCCAATAGCACTTTTAGGAATAGATTTACCTAAAAAAATGATGACATGTTCAATACTTATTTTACCCCCTGTATATAAAAGTTTTGACTTTGAATACACTTTCAGTAAGAATTATATTTAAAGAAGAAGTATATTTAGTCTTAAAACTATAATTCTACAAAGCTATGAAAGATATATATTTGCCCCCTTATTTAGCTTTTTCTGAGAATCATTTCAGGTGCTGAGTGAGGTCACTGAAATTCTTTGTGAACAGTAAACTCACTTAGGAGCTGTAAAACAGCGTGTATGTAGGCAGGTTGCCTACTGTGTTAATGCTAGCTAGATTAGTGTGGCTGCCCAGGTAGAGGAAGGGTTGACTGTTATGTTCTACTGCTCTCCTTTTGCGTGCTCTTGGGTCCTCCTGTCCTGTGAGATATAAAAGGCAGAGGTTTGGATCTCAAAGGTCGGGTTGGGTCGGATCAGTGAACAAAAGATTGGAACTGTGCAGGATACACTGAGACTTGCAGTTCTTCTATGGAGCACCGGCATTCGGAATTCCCCAAGGACTTTACCTGTACAGATACTCTGGGGCAGTCACCACCAGTGTTAGATAGAGAAAAGATGTTCTGCCATATTGTGCTTATCATGCTACACTTTTAGTAAGTTGTTAACCACAACAAGCCTGGTCTGAAGTTTTTCAAGGGGTGCACATGGGGTCCTGGCGCACACACACAAGGGTCTGAGTCGGCAACAGCCTGTAACAACACTCAAAAGGTTCCAGTCACATTTCAGCAACAAAAGGTTAGCTGCAACCAATCGTTGGCATGGTACCTGGTAGGGTGACGGGTTCTCTGGTAGCGAGGGAGTTCATTGTTATGGCTCCGTCCTTAGCTGTCTATCTCTGTCAGTCTCAGAGAGCGGATTAGCGTTAGAGAGTCACAACCTAGTCACTTGGTAGGTAACGTGAAGGGTTAAGTGAGCATGCATGAGGTCTGTGCTATGTGCTCAGCGGGACATCATTCTTATACTGGGAGTGAGGTGGCAGAGTACAATGACTGGTGGAGTGGGCATAGGCTCTGTATGTCCCTTCTAATGCAACACATACACCTGTACAAGTGTGTAGTCTATGGGACCACGTCCTCGGAAGGGATTCCACATAACACTGCGCACATGTGGTTTGTCTTTTGAGTGGGAGGACTGCCTTAATGGTCGAGGCTTCCAATGACCCCAGCCCTTTTTGGGTCCCGGCAATGATGAGTGGGCCCTCGGGCAAGGTATAAACCCACTGTTACAACATATGATCCATTTGGTCGCCTGGCGCAGCCCAGAAGGGCCCACGCCAGGGTAGGCCTCCTGTGTGACCCACACTTGGCGCCCAACGAGTTAATGGAGAACACATGGAGGAGATCCATCACAAGACACACATCTTACCCTTTTATGTTATCACCATCTGTTAACATAGTAGATTAGGTCAGCATCTTTCAGAACTTACAGGGCCCCTCATTACAGACTCTTAAGCTGGGTAAATACTAATAAGTGTTTTGTTTTTTTTCGTTCAACCCATGGGGCTGAACGAAAAAAAACTTACAGATCGCCATCAAATCTGTCAGCAGCACTCTTTGACCCTTTTCTTGTCCTATTCCAGGCCCTTCTCTTACTGCATATTCTACTCTATATGTAATGCCCCACCCAAGCATCCATCTTCTCATTCCCCTGTTGATAGGGCAAGTTATAACAGGAAGGGGAGAAGCTGATGGATTGTTAGGAGACAAACAAAAACTATTTCTTAAGCTGGTCATAGCTGGGCCAGTTGTTTTCATTCTGCCATTGAGTGTGTGAATGGGGGAATGCTCCCCGCTGAGCTATTGTATTCTGACAGCAGGGAGAGCTTCTCGCTTACAGTATACACTGAACAACATTGCAGGCTAAAGCATGCAGCACTGATCAAGCAGGAAAAATCTGACAGGGCGGTTGTACAGAAGTTTATCGGTAGATCGACTTCTGTACAACCTCCCTGCCCATACATGGATCAAAATGGCTTTAGATACTTATAAATCTCATTCAGGACTCATTCAGATTATGCATTGCATTAAGATGTGCTGTGTTGGCAGTGCATTTTAACACACAAAAAATGCACTCGATCTCCTTCGGCACATATCACTGCCCAAAATAAACAATCTTGCTAACCACAACAAGGTTTGGACTTGGGCCGTTTGGCCATCTTAAATTGAAAAAGAGGCTAGGTTATCTTTTGGCCTTTCCAGAAAGGGGCTTGGCCATCTTTCGGCTATACATCCATTTTAGATTCAGAAAGAGGCTTGGCACACAATGTCCACCATCTTTGGGGACACACCGAGATTTGTTTGATTGGCAATTAGGGTGTCATTAGGGTGTCATTTCCCCTACTGAATTTTTTTTTTTGGCATGGCGACTTGCGGTGCGGTAATGCCCTGATGATGTAAATTAAGACGAAATGCGCTGGACCGAGCTAACGCATGTGATGTTGCCACGCTTGCATGCAATCTCTGGCATATCTGGATTTGTTTATTACTATTACTATTACTACTACTATTACTATTACTATTACTGTTATGTATACACAGCGGCGCTGTTTTTATAGTCTTCGTGTGAGTAGCCTTGCACTTTACTCTTAATAAATGTGTTTTATGGATTCACACTATGTGGACATATCTATTTTAATACTATGAGGAATCTTGTACTATCATCATGGCCATACAGTATCTCACAAAAGTGAGTACCGCTCTCACTCTCTCATACTGGTCACTGGAAGTTCAACATGGCACCTCATGGCAAAGAACTCTCTGAGGATCTGAAAAAAAGAATTGTTGCTCTACATAAAGATGTCCTAGAATATAGGAAGATTGCCAAGACCCTAAAACTGAGCTGCAGTACGGTGGCCAAGACCATACAACAATTTGACAGGACAGGTTCCACTCAGAACAGGCCTCACCATGGTCAACCAAAGACGTTGAGTGCATGTGCTCAGGGTCATATCCAGAGGTTGTCTTTGGGAAATAGACGTATGAGTGCTGCGAGCACTGCTGCAGAGGTTAAATGGGTGGGGGGGTCAGCCTGTCAGTGCTTAGACCATAGGCCGTACACTGCATCAAATTGGTCTGCATAACTGTCGTCTTGGAAGGAAGCCTCTTCTAAAGATGATGCACAAGAATGCCCGCAAACAGTTTGCTGAAGACAAGCAGACTAGGGACATGGATTACTGGAACCATGTACTGTATTTTGATGAGACCAAGATAAACTTATTTGGTTCAAATGGTGTCAAGCGTGTGTGGCGGCATCCAGGTGAGGAATACAAAGACAAAGTGTGTCTTGCCTACAGTCAAGCATGGTGGTTCGAGTGTCATGGTCTGGGGCTGCATGAGTGCTGCCGGCACTGGGGAGCTACAGTTCATTGAGGGAACCATGAATACCAACATGTACTGTGACATACTGAAGCAGAGCATGATCCCCTCCCTTCAGAGACTGGGCTGCAGGGCAGTATTCCAACATAATAATGACCCCAAACACACCTCCAAGATGACCACTGCCTTGCTAAAGAAGCTGAGGGTAAAGGCGATGGACTGGCCAAGCATGTCTCCAAACCTAAACCCTATTGAGCATCTGTGGGGCATCCTCAAATGGAAGGTGGAGAAGCGCAAGGTCTCTAACATCCACCAGCTCTGTGATGTCGTCATTGAGGAGTGGAAGAGGACTCCAGTGGCAACCTGTGAAACTCTGGTGAACTCCATGCCCAAGAGAGTTAAGGCAGTGCTGGAAAATAATGGTGGTCAAACAAAATATTGATACTTTTGGCCTAATTTGGACCTTTTCACTTAGGGGTGTACTCACTTTTGTTGCCAGCGGTTTAGACATTAATGGGTGTGTTGAGTTATTTTGAGGGGACAGCAATTTTTCACTGTTATACAAGCTGTACACTCACTACTTTACATTGCAGCAAAGTGTCATTTCTTCAGTGTTGTCACATGAAAAGATATAATAAAATATTACAAAAATGTGAGGGGTGTACACACTTTTGTGAGATACTGTATATATCCATTATAATCCTAAGGATCCGGAGGTATCATGCGGAATAGATGTAATCACCTGGGTCTCAGCACCAAATATTAGGATATTGTTTGCAAGCCTACCTGTCTCCGTAATAGAGTTCATAGAGTCTGGTAAGAGTCCATCCAATACTGGTGATGGTCCACGTAGTGAATATAGAAGCTTTCGGACACTCCTCATCACACAGCAGTTCACTTTTTGATTGGGACTGTGGTTTAATTTATGCACATTTTAAATGGAATTATTTATATATTTTTTTCACATGTTTTTCAGTTTATTAATGTGTGTTGTATTATTAGCGGTGCAGAATTTTGTTTATTTTTTTTAGTGCACAGTGGGGTTGATTTACTAAAGGCAAATAGGCTGTGCACTCTGCAATTGCACTCTGCAAGTTGCTCCAGAGATTAGTAAATGTGCAGAAGCCCTGCTGACTTCCATCATCCAATCATTTGCAAGTAAAAATGCTGTATTTTAAATTCTCCTTGCACGTGATTGGGTTCTCTTTGCGAAGTGAAGCTTTACCTCATTTACTAAGCTCTGAAGCAACTGCACATGGAGAGTGCAACTGCAATTTGCAAAGTGCACAGCCTATTTGCCTTTAGTAAATCAACCCCAGTGCGTCTGACTGTCTTTACCAGCAGGTTTCTCTGTATATGCCAGCGCATTTTCCATTTATTTGATTATATATCACTATCCCCCTGCTCCAAATCATACGTGAAAGCCAAATGTGCTCAAAAGAGGGCTTCTGCATTTTGATTCAGTCTACCGGGCTTGTATGTTACCACAAATGTGAATGTGAGTAGGGAATGATCTATACCTTGGGGTATTCTTTCCCATCTATTACATGGGATAGCACATACCTAAACTCACTTCAGAAGCATCCCTCTCTTCCACATTCACTGGAAAAAGCGTGCAACACCATTACAGGGTCCTGGTACAACTAGGGTGACCACATTTCCAAACTGCCATTCAGGGACACCTCCCCCCACACCCGCGCCCTCCCAAAAAAATGATTTTTTATACGTTTTTTTGCCAGTTTTTGAAAAAAATCACAGCGCCTGTCGTTTCAGCCAATCAGGTGACAGGTAACACAGACCTGAGCACCTGATTGGCTGAGAAGCGGTTCATTGTTAGGAAAGCAATTCATTCGCTTTCCTAACACACAGCTGAGTGAACAGCGAACGCCCAACATGGTGCCCGTTGTTCACACGCCTATTAGAGCCTACGCTCTAATCAGGTGCTTCCAAAAAACACCCCTGCCACTGTAATTCAGGTGCCCAGCTCCCGACAAGGGGCCGGACACCTGAATAGGGGGTGGCAGCGGCGACCATAGATAGATTCATGCAATGCATGAATCTATCTATGGTGATAAAGGGACGGCAGGAGAGAGGGGGAGGAGCCCATGCGCCCTTTATGGACGCACCGCCACTGCTCACTTATCAGCTTTATATATTATTGACCCCCACTTGTCAGCTTCATGTATTACTGTCCCCTCGACCCCCACTTGTCAACTTTGTGTAATACTGCCCCCCACTTCTCAGCTTCATGTATTACTGTGACAGTAATATATGAAGCTGACAAGTGGGGGACAGTAATAAATTAGGCTGATAAGTGGGGGTTGGGGAGACTTCATTTGTTATTGCCCCCCCCAGGGCTGGGTCCACTTTGTCAGCCTCATTTATTACTGTACTGTCCCCAGCCTCAGTGCCCCAACTTGTCACCTGACCTGGCTGCTCCAAATTAATTTGCTCACCTTCTAAGCTGGCTGCTGGACTTGTCTTGTGTGGTAGTGAGCAGTTGATTGAGCGCCGGTCTATGTTCGTTCCCTGATCCAGGCTGCAGGCAGTCTGGCTGGGGGGCCCCCCTCAGGCAGTAGGGTGGCTCGGGCCACGGGAGGGAGGAGAAGAAGTCGGGCAATGCGCTGCGGGAGTCAGGATGGGCACTGGACAGCTGAGCAGTGGATCTGGATCTAAGCCAGCCAGCACTGCAGAATGCCGCTGGCTGGAGGAGTCAGGGCTCAGGAGGAGACACTGTTACACAGATGCTCTCTGGGCTGGCTGCTCTCTCTGCTGCTGGCCTGCTGCTGCCGTGCGGCCTGGAAAAAGAGAGGAGGTGGGTGGTCTTGGAGGCTAGCACAGGGCAGCATTGGGTAAAGGCCTCGTTCTGAGAGACTCTGCGAATGTGACGTCACTGGTTGCTAGACGCCAGGCGGGGGCGGCCCTAGCAACCAGTTTGGCAATAGTTTATCAAGGTGGCTGTGTGTCCTTATTTCATTCCGGGACACTGTAATGTCCCGGAATGAAGGTGCCCGGGACACAAATATGAATTGCGGGATAATCCAGGGCAATCCGGGACACCTGGGCACCCTAGGTACGACGCATACTTAAACTCGATAAAGGCTTTTTTTTTTTACATCAGT
Organism: Lithobates clamitans; assembly: GCA_037952925.1. Classification (NCBI taxonomy): domain Eukaryota; kingdom Metazoa; phylum Chordata; class Amphibia; order Anura; family Ranidae; genus Lithobates; species Lithobates clamitans. Next base: position 1,382,276 of record JBBGZY010001256.1, read on the forward strand.
GTTCCCTGCGCCATGACTAACTTCCGACCTATGATCAATACAACAGGTAACCAAGGTAGGGGCAATACCAAGATTTTGTTGGTAGAGACAGTTGTTAATATCCAAACTATGTCTAGCAATGCTTGAACCTGTTTGTATGGAAAAAGGTGGAGCCAACTCTGAATTGCATCTACCTTTTGTAACTAGGTTTTAAGTCATATGTTCATTTCCACATTTTATTTCAATTATTTCTAGCCTACGTCTATTAATCTGAATGACCTGGAAGTTTTTGAACGTACTTTGTGAAGATCTCCACACATTTACTTCCTTGAATTCTGTGACAAGTTTGCATTATGCCCTGTGGGTAGGCCCTGCTGTGTCACAGAATTTACAGAGCCTGCCTTCTGAACTACAGAGGTGCTGAAAGCAGCAGATATTACAAGAATCACTGCTTGCGGCCAACGAGGTACCATGGGATATGTATTTCTTAGAAATTGAAAGTAAACAGCAGAGGAGAAGCTGCAAAGCATTCAGGGATCCAAGAGGTTGTGGAAAGAGATGGTCAGCAGAGAGGCAAATCTCACAACATGAAAGGAATTTTTTCAAGTATATATCAAGTAACTGGATGGACTGTTGTCTTTCTTCAACCTTACCTACTAGGTAACTATGTAAGTAAGCTTATTTTGGACTGTCAAAAATAATAATGTTTGTATTGCTATTACAATGCTGATGTTAAAAAAAAAATAAAGTCTATGCTGTGATCAAAGATTTTTTGGTTAACTGAGAGTTTATTAGGGGTTAAATAGAAGGTTTGCTGTAATTGACATTGTGTGCAGAGCAAAATGACTATGGTCTTTCCATAAATGCTAACAAAATTATGCTAACAATAATTATATACCTGCGCTTGATACAAATGAAATACCTAAGAGCTACTGTATCAAGCACCCTCTGGTGTCAATAAATCATATATATATATATATATATATGTATACAGTACTAATAAAAACTATTATGATATAAATGTGTCATATACATATACCATACTCCCTTTCACATAACATAATCCCTATCAAGTGCTACACTAAAGCCACGTACACACGGTCGGATTTTCCGACGGGAAATGTTCCATGCGAGCCTGTTGTCGGAATGTCCGACCGTGTGTATGCTCCATTGAACATTTGCTGTCGGAATTTCCGCACACAAATGTTTGAGAGCAGGTTCTCAAATTTTCCGACAACAAAACTTGTTGTCGGAAAGTCTGATCGTGTGTACACAAGTCCGACGCACAAAATTCCACGCATGCTCGGAATCAAGCAGAAGGAGCCGCTCTGGCTATCGAACTTCCTTTTTCTCGGCTCGTCGTACGTTTTGTACGTCACCATGTTCCCACATTCGTAATTGTTGGCCAACATTTGTGTGACCGTGTGTATGCAAGACAAATTTGAGCTAACATCCTTCGGAAAAAAAATCCACGGTTTTGTTGTTGGAAAATCCGATCGTGTGTTCGGGGCATTCTACTTAATTGTATTTAAAGTATCCAGTGTTTCACAAATGGTAATAAAATGAATAAAGTGTCTAGTGATTCAAAAAGTGTTTTGTGCTACAATCTATCCAATCATTCAATGATCAGTATTAAAGCAATCCTCTTCACACAGTTCTCCTGCCAATGTCAATATTGTACACCGTGCTATACATCTCTTAGTGCTTCTCTTTATTTCTCTTCATGTCCATAACCACCATAACCGTTCACACACCTCCACATCTGCGAGAACTCACCAGATATTACGACCCCTTCTTATTGAAAGTGGGATAAATTGTTCCCCAAAAGGATTAATCCGTATGCTGCTTTCACAAATTTTTTTTGATGTACCTCATAACATATAGATCATATGGAAAAACAAAAAGGCTACCATAGCGTACCATAGTGTAAAATTCTTTTTTATTAAAGTGTCATTAAACCCACATCATTAAAACTTTGATAACGTGCTCACCCAGTTACTATGTGATTTGTTTTCTGTATTCTGTAAAAAACCTGGTTGATCGTGCTGTTTTCTGTCTCTCCCTCCCACCCATGTCCCCATTGCAGTTGCGGATTTTGCAGAGCATTGTTGGCAGCTAGTGCACATGCTCCATTTTCAGTGAGTTTCAATGCTGAGTATTTCCTTCCTATCACATCTAAACAGCAGATCATGGGGCTATAGAGTCACACATGTGGGCGTATGTAATCTGGTAAATGACAACCCACTCTGTTCCTCCTCCTCCGTGCCCACTAACCAGCTAAACACAATGGGGGTGGAATATTACATGTAGATTGATGGAGACTTCATCTCCCTGTTATTCTAAGACACAGGCTGGAGGGGCGTGACATGTGATGGGCAGAGATCCAGCCACACCATGTTATTGCCAAGAAATAATAAAGATTTGATTACAAGTTTATATTTGCATGACAATTTTTTTATACCGTTTTCTTGATAATAATTATTTTTACTCTGTATTCCAAAGGCTGTTTTTTATTATTATTATTATTATTATTATTACTATTATGAAAATGTGAGCAGCAGCAGAGGAATAGCTTCTCTTGCTACTATTTCTCTACAGACAGGCTGGGAAAGAGCTGGGTCATGTGACAGCTGTGTATTTATTAGGAAAAAAAGGCACTTAGATTTTTTTGTTTTACTAAAATAATTACAGCCACCATCCACATGCAGAGAGAAGGGATAATGTAAATTACACAGCGTGCATTTAGTATCACTTGCATGTAAATGCATAAAACCATATATAAAATGCACTCACATATTGCTGTGCTTGCCCCCGGCACTTGAATAAATATTGCTTAATTCTGTGTGGTTGCCAGCTCCACCAGCTCCCCCATTTGAGCGTGACCCTGTGCGGGATAACGTCAGTATTTGTAGCTCCGCTTTGGCGCATTTCATCACAAGACATCCTCAGGAAGCAATTGCTGAATGGTTAAATGGATTTCAGCATGGAAAACATTTGGAAGCACTGGACGCTTTATTAATCTGCCTAGCAAATACAGAACTGTACCGTGCTTATAAGAACAAGATTGATTCAAAAGCAGATGGTTGGTAGCCATAATTCCTATCCTCCTGAATAGGGTAAAAAAAAAAAAAACCATACCAGGGTCCTAACCATTTCCCACATTATCCAAAACTAAAGTAACCAAATTGGCTGAAGATACACTTTAATTATCCATTTTCTATTTAAAATGGTTTCAAGCAATTTACCTTTAGAGCCCTTTCACACTGGGGCTATTGTAAGCGGCGCTTTACCGTCGGTATGCGGCCTCTAGCGGGGAGGTTTTACCCCCCTGCTAGCGGCCGAGAAAGGGTTAAAACCACCGCAAAGTGCCTCTTCAGAGGCGCTTTGCTGGCGGTATAGCCGTGCCGTCCCATTGATTTCAATGGGCAGGAGTGGTGAAGGAGCGGTATACACTCCGCTCCTTCACCGCTCCGAAGATGCTGCTAGCAGGACTTTTTTTACCGTCCTGCCAGCGCATCGCTCCGAAAGCAGCGGCACTTTTGGGTCGGTTTGCAGGCGCTATTAGCGCCTGCAAACCGCCCCAGTGTGAAAGGACCCTTAGGGAAGATAAGAGTAAAATCAGCTATAAATGTATGCATGACAGCATAGCCTTGATAACATATTGAGCAATTTAGAGGTTTATTCATTTTAAAAATATCCAGCTGGCCAAAAATTATGCAAGAGAAAGAAAAAAAGAAAGAACGAAAGAAAATGTAACATGTAGCTGTGATTTTTTTTTTTTTTTTTAAAGCTTGGTTTGGTTTACAGAAACCAGTTCTAGACAATGTTGCATTAATGATACTCAATGTTCCTTCCTGCTCTGTATTGGGTGGAGAACCAAATGTAACTACTGCTTTATTAGTGTCTTTGAAGTAGTCCCACCCATCTTCTGCCCATAAAACAGTTTTAGGTTTATATTCTTAACTCTGACAAATGCTTACAAAAAAAGGTCACTTGGAGAAACAAAAAGTACATTCACAGGAATTGTAAGGAAGATTTAAGCCTCTCCCATTCTGTAATTTCAATGATTTCTGTATGTGCAGACATTATCAAGTCCTGGTTACACATGCATTCATTCTAAATCCTGATGTCATTCAAAGTCGTACATTTGAAATGCTTTTTAAAATATATAGCAATTTTGCATTTGGGCGTATGCGCACAAGCACTGAATGCAAAGTGCATTAAAGTGGTGTTCCACCCAAAAAAAAAAAAAATACATGAAAATTCCTAAAAAAAAATAAAAAAAAACATTTGGAATTTTTATTTTTTTTTAACTCACCTCCAAATGCCTGTTGCTAGGGGGTCCCTCGTAGTCTGCCTCTTTCAGTGCCTGGGCTGGTGACATCACTTCCCCCTCGGCACAGGAAGGGCTCAGCTCTGCTCCCTCCCTCTTGTCAGTCACCTGGAACCCATTAGAGGTCCCAGGTGACTGAGTGGCCAATCACGGCACGCGGCGGCGCTCATGCATGTGCAGTGGGTGCCCAGCTGTGAAGCCACAGCCCGGCGCCCACAGTTGCAATGCCGGCGCCGCGGAACAGAGGGGGAGACGAGCGGGGCCTCCATCCCCCGCATCGCTGGACCCTGGGACAGGTAAGTGTCCAATTAAAAGTCAGCAGCTGCAGTATTTGTAGTTGCTGAATTTTATTTTTATTTTTTTAATGGGCCCTCCTCTTTAAATGCTTTTTTTTTTCAAATCTCACACACGCTGGCTTCTTTCTTGAAGCCATGGAAATGACTGTGCAGTGCTCCAGGCCATGTTCACTTTTTGCCGACCAACCGTTTGCCGACCAGCCGTCGCAGTTGTACTGCAGCAACATGGCTTGGCTGTGCGAATGCGATTTGCCTTCATGTTATGACGGTAACATATTCAGCCACTAGGGGGCACATGCGCGCCACCGGAGGCGCGCGTGCGGGCCCCCTGCTCACCCACGGAGCCTATGCAGGTGGTCGCGATCACAGTCGGGCTCCCGCGATCGCTCGGGGCACACGGAAACACACAGTTTCCGGTTCTCTGAGGGAAGAACAGACAGATCGTCTGTTCATACGGAGTATGAACAGCGATCTGTCATCTCTCCTGCACAGTCCCCTCCCCCCTTCAGTTAGAACACACAATAGGGAACACATGAACCCCTTGATGCCCCCCCTAGCGTTAACCCCTTCACTGCCAGTGACATTTTTACAGTAATCAATGCATTTTCATAGCACTGATCGCTGTATTAATGCCAATGGTCCCAAAAATGTGTCAAAATTGTCCGACGTGTCCGCCATAATGTCGCAGTCCCAATAAAAATCGCAGATCGCCGCCATTACTAGTAAACAAAAAAGTAAAAAAATATTAATAAGAAAAATGCCATAAAACTATCCCCTATTTTGTAGACGCTATAACTTTTGTGCAAACCAATCGATATACGCTTATTGAGATTTTTTTTAACAAAAATATGTAGAAGAATACATATCGGCCTAAACTGAGGAAAAAAAATATTTTTTTATATATTTTTGGGGGATATTTATTATAGCAAAAAGTAAAAAATATTGTTTTTTTTCAAAAATTGTCGCTCTTTTTTTGTTTATAGCACAAAAAATAAAAAAACACAGAGACGATTAAATAGAAAAAGAAAGAAAGCTCTATTTGTTGGTAAAAAGGAGATCAATTTTGTTTGGGTGCAATGTCGCACAATAAAGCAATTGTCAGTTAAAGCAACACAGTGCCGAATCGCAAAAAGTGCTCTGGTCAGGAAGGGGGTAAAATCTTCCGGGGCTGAAGTGGTTAATGTGCAATGAAGCACTAAACTCTTGTGTATTGTGACAACCTGAAATGGTGAAACTAGGGGCATAACTGCAAATCACAAGGCCCATAGCAAAATCTTGATGCCAACACCCCTCGCCCCACCCTCTTTGGAGTTGGCATTCAGCACTTTGACAGCTTGTTGCCCATCTGCCTATACTGCATGCACAATACAATCTTCCCTCTAGATAACCTTTCAGTGGAACAGTGGCAGCTGATGGGTTTTTGTTTTGGGAGAGTGGCAAACAACCCCCCCCCCGGTCGGTCAGGTCACCCGCACCCCATTCCCCCCCCCCCCCCCCACGGTCAGTCGGTCATCCAGCCCCGCACTTACCCCATCTAGGTTGTGGGTGGGCAGCGCTTCTACGGGCCGCAGCTTCCATTGTGTCTCCTCCTCCTCTCACAGCGGTGTCCGTCGCTTGTCCTTTTTAGTCAATCGAGTGACCCGCTTCCTGATTGGCCAGGAGGAGGATCAGTGTGAAAATAGTGAATATTCATAAGCTATTGTCACACAACTGGGTGGGCTTGGAGTGCAGTTCTCTGCGCACCGAGCCCACCCTTTTTTGAAGCCTCTGGCTTTAATCACGTGCTTCAAACGCCCCCCAAAAATTGGAATCCATACGTCTGATGCCCCGCATGTAGATTAGAGAGGGTCGGTGCCCCTAATGGACGGGCTGCCACTGCATTGGAATTAGCATTCTTTACAGTGGCTTTATTCTGAAATCACCATCTTTTACATTGACTTTCAGTTAAATTCCCCTATACAGTATATTAGCAGTCAGTGTGACTGCTTCCTTTTTTATTAGTATTTAGCAGAATCATTCTCTGGGGAAGAACACTGAGATGCAATATCACAATGCATTGCAATGCCTGCTTTTTTTAACTTTAATCAAATTATGTAAATTTACACTCACCGGCCACTTTATTAGGTAGACCTGTTCAATTGCTTGGTAACACAAATTGCTAATCAGCCAATCACATGGCAGCAACTCAATTTATTTAGGCATCTGGATGTTGTGAAGATGACTTGCTGAGGTTCAAAACGAGCATCAGAATGGGGAAGAAAAGGGATTTAAGTGGCTTTGGACATGGCATGGTTGTTGGTACCAGACAGGCTGATCTGAGTATTTCAAAAACTGCTGATCTACTAGGTTTTTTTACACACAACTATCTCTAGGGTTTACAGAGAAGGGTCCAAAAAAAGAGAAAATATCCAGTGAGCGGTTGTTAAGTGGAGGAAAATGTCTCGTCGATGTCAAAGGAGAATGGGCAGACTGGTTCGAGATGATAGAAAGGCAACAGTAACTCAAATAACCACTCATTACAACCAAGGTATACAGAATATCATCTCTGAATGCACAACACATTGAACCTTGAAGCAGATGGGCTACAGCAGCAGAAGACCACACCGGGTGCCACTCCTGTCAGCTAAGGACAGGAAACTGAGGCTGCAGTTTGCACAGGTTCATCAAAATTGGACAAAAGAACATTGGAAAAACGTTGCCTGGTCTGATGATTCTCAATTTCAGCTGTGACATTCAGATGGTAAGGTAAGAATTGCATGGATCCATCCTGCCTTGTATTAATGGTTCAGGCTGGTGGTGTAAAGGTGTGGGGGGATATTTTCTTGGCACACTTTGGGCCCCTTAGTACCAACTGAGCATCGTTTATGCCACGGCCTACCTGAGTATTGTTACTGACCATGTCCATCCCTTTATGACTACAGTCTACCCTTCTTCTGATGGCTAGAATAATGCACCATGTCACAAAGCTCAGATCATCCAAAACTGGTTTCTTGAGCGTGACAATGAGTTCACTGTACTTCAATGGCCTCCACAGTCACCAGATCTCAATGCAATAGAGCAACTTTGGGATGTGGTGCAACGGGAGATTCGCATCATGGATGTGCAGTCGACAAATCTGCAGCAACTGGGTGATGCTATCCGACAAGACAGGGGACAAAATGAACCATAGAAAAAGAGATCCCCCTTTAATGGGACTTTAACAGGCCACCACCTCTTAGAATAAAAAATGAATTTTATTGGAAAATCTACCTTTTTCACCCTGTATACATTTTGTGATCTGATTCTGTATTTATTGAGTATGGAATGACTTTTTATCTTGTATGTTATAGATGCTTCTACGTCTGTTTTAAGTATTTTAATAAAATTTATTTTTTATCCTAAGGGGTGGTGGCCTGTTAAAGTCCCATTGAAGGGGGATCTCTTTTTCTATGGTGTGATGCTATCCTGTTAATATGGACCTAAATCTCTGAGGAATGTTTCCAACACCTTGTCGAATCTATGACATAAAGAATGAAGGCAGTTCTGAAGGAAAAAGGGGTCCAACTTAGTACTAGCAAGGTGTACCTAAAGTGGCCAGTGAGTGTAATTCTATTCTCAGTGGTGCATTGGCCCACATTTTAATGCGCTACATTGTAATAAAATGTATGCCAGCACCATTCTTTGGTAATACACACCAATGCAGTGTATTGGTAAGTCCATGCTCTATACAAAGCGAGTTTTTTTTTGCCTTGTCTTTGCCGTGGCACTGCAGCCCAGCCCAGCAGAGCTGGTGTGAAGGAGCCCTGATAGTTGACAGGCCTGCAGGAGATTAAAGGGGTTCTAAAGTCAAAAAGTTTTTTTTTACCTTAATGCATTCTCTGCATTAAAAGAGAAGTTCGGGAATATGAAAAACAAAAAAATCATACTCGCCTAGAACAGAGCTATCAAACACCACTGATCCCTCAGTTCTTTGTCCCCAGCCTGCAGAGAGCTGGCAACTGTCATTTAGCAGCTCTCTCTCTTCCCTCGAGCGTGGGGCGGGAGCGGCTGGCTCAGGCCCTCAGTTGGTCGCTGAGAGGCTGAGCCAGCTGTCAGTCCAGGCTTTTGGGGATCATTTCAGAGCCTGGACCTGCTCTGTGACATCAGCCAACAGCAGCTTTAGCCTGCTGTCAGCTGAAAACGGGTCACAGGAGTGCAGATCTAACTGAACTTCTGTGACCCACAGGAGAAGTGTGGCCAAAAAAAGCTTTGGCCATACTTCTCCTTTATGGTAAAAAAAACTTCCACTACCTGTTCATTTACCCCTATCTCTAAACACCTGTTTCCTATTTCGATCAAGGGCTGCCTAGATCCCCTGGTCATATGTAACCCACCTTTACATACCCTAGATGCATACTTACCAGAATCTCAAAAGCTGTGGCCTCCTGTGGTCCTCACATCCCTTGGTGAAAGTTCCTAGTTATGCCTTCAAAGTAAACCCACATACATTCATGGGGTCCTTTCCTGGGTGTTAGTAGACAGTGTGTTTATGGGGATTGACTGTTCAGGGGTGCTAGCAACAAAGAACATTGCAGGCTATGGACATGATATTCGGGTAATAATTATAGACCAGGGTTGGAGGAGGTTGAAATACATTCCATTGAGGGGTTGGGGAGTTTAACCACTTAAGGACCGGCGCACGACTATGTACGTCGGCACAATGGTACGGCTGGGCAAATGGGTGTATATATACGTCCATTTGAATTTCCCGCCGTGTCATTGCGTGCGCGCCGCCGGCCTGGAGCCCTGTGAGTCGGGTCGTGGGTCCCGCGGACTCGATCGCCGTGGGGATACCCGCGATCGTCTCACGGAGAGCAGGAACGGGGAGATGCTGATGTAAACAGCATCTCCCCGTTCTGGCTAGTGACAGTGTCACTCGATCTCTGCTACCTGTCATCGGGAGCAGAGATCAGGGTACTGACAGACACAGCCCATCCCCCCTACAGTTAGAAAACACTCAGGGGTACTGACTTAACCTCTCCCCGCCCCCTAGTGGTTAACCCCTTCACTGCCAGTGTCATTTACACAGGAATCAATGCATTTTTTTAGCACTGATTGCTGTATAAATGACAATGGTCCCAAAAATGTGTCAAAAATGTCCGACATGTCCGCCATAACGTCGCAGTCACAATAAAAATCGCTGATCGCCGCCAAAACTAGTAAAAAAAAATTATTAATAAAAATGCCATAAAACTATCCCCTATTTTGTAAACGCTATAACTTTTGCGCCAACCAATAAAAAATAAATAAATAAACGCTTATTGCGATTTTTCTTTTACCAAAAATATGTAGAAGAATACGTATCGGCCTAAACTGAGGAAAAAAAATGTTTTTTTATATATTTTTGGGGGATATTTATTATAGCAAAAAGTAAAAAATAATGCGTTTTTTTCAAAATTGTCGCTCTTATTTTGTTTATAGCGCAAAAAATAAAAATCGCAGAGGTGATCAAATACCACCAAAAGAAAGCTCTGTTTGTGGGAAAAAAAGGACGTCAATTTTGTTTGAGAGCCACGGCGCACGACCGCGCAACTGTCAGTTAAAGCGACGCAGTGCCGAATCGCAAAAAGTGCTCTGGTCTTTAGCCAGCCAAATGGTCCGGGGCTTAAGTGGTTAAGCAGGTAGAGTAACTGTACTTGATAAAAAAAAGTGCATTTATCCTTTAATAACTATTAATGACCATAAGGTTTCACTAAAATACGAGCCTGCTGCTTATGGTCGGTGATACTCCAGTTATATACTGTACATCTGCAAGTAGTATGAGTAAGCTTGGCAGTTCATACTTAATAACCTGAAGCTAAGCCATTTGTTTAATAAGCAGGGATGGGTCTTTTCAGAAGAAATCTACATAGCAAGTTAAAGCATGTATTTGTTGAGGTTAGCTGCTCTTATGTTGAAGAGGGTCTGTCAGATGTAGTATTGATTTAAACCTTAAGAAAAACCTCATTTTAAACACAGTTTTCTACATAAGTGTACAAAACATTTTTTCATCACACAGGGCAAGAGCAACCCCTCACTACATTCACAAATGCTTATCACATGCTTCAAGTTTCTAAAATGTGAACTAGTCGTATTATTTATTTATTATTTAAAGAGTCAACCTAATTATTTTGTTGTTTTAATTAAAAAAAAAAAAAAATCATGCAAGAAAATATTTACGGAAAAAAATAGAATATTATAAAACGGAAAATGTATCCGCAGTCGAAAAAAAGGATTAACTACTTCCATACAGGGCATTTTCACCTCCTTCCTGCCCAAGCCAATTTTCAGCTTTCAGCGCTGTCGCACTTTGAATAACAATTGCGCGGTCCTACAACACTGTACACATATGACATTTTTATCTTTTTTTCCCCACAAATAGAGCTTTCTTTTGGTGGTATTTGATCACCTCTGCGGTTTTTATTTCTTGCGCTATAAACAAAACAAGAGTGACCAGTTTGAAAAAGACACAATATTTTTTACTTTTTCCTATAATAAATATCCAATTTTTTTTTTTTTTTTGAACAAATTTTTTCCTCAGTTTAGGCCGATACGTATTCTTTTACATATTTTTGGTAAAAAATGTCGCAATAAGGGTATATTTATTGGTTTGTGCAAAAGTTATAGCGTCTACAAAATAAGGGGATAGATTTATAGCATTTTTATTATTATTTTTTTTTTTTACTAGTAATGGCAGCCATCTGCGTTTTTTATCGTGACTGCGATATTGCGGCGGACATTTTTGACACATTTTTGGGACCATTCACATTTATACAGCGATCCGTGCTATAAAAATGCATTGATTACTGTATAAATGTGACTGGCAATGAAGGGGATAACCAGGAGGGGCGCTGTAGGGTTAATCATGTTACTAGGGAGTGATTCTAACTGTGGGGGGAGGGGACTCACAAGGGGAGGAGACCGATCGGTGTTCCTCTGTATAAGGAACACACCATCGGTCTCCTCCCATCTGACAGGATGTGGATCTGTGTGTTTACACACACAGATCCACGGTCCTGCTCGGTTACCGGGCAATCGCGAGTGCCCGGCGGACATCACGGCTGCCGGGCACGAGCACCGCGCGCGCCCCCTGGGGGACCTGGAAGTGCCACCGTCGTATGACGCCGGCCCAGGCTAACAGCTGCACCGCCCCACCGTCATATGACGGTGGGCGGGCAGCAAGTGGTTAAGCCCTGTTTCACAGGCCGGTGCGACATACGCTCTGACTTTGGGAGCACATGTCGCATGACTTGTATAAATCAATGGTTCCTTATGAAAGCCATCTTAACTGGTCCAACACAAGTCAGTCCAACTTTGAAAAAGTTCCTGCACGACTTTGGAGCCGCAAGGCTTCACTTCCTGTTTCCCTTAGTGAAGATGCCCAGCGACTGTACTCAGAGCAGATGGACAGATAGGCACGGGATCCCTGGACAGGTAGGTGTCCTTGTATTAAAAGTCAGCAGGTACAGTATTTGTAGCTGCTGACTTTTATTTTATTTTTTTTGTACAGACTGGAACTTCTCTTTAAGTGCGGATGCTGCTTTTGTTTAACAGTGAAGATTTTTACCATACAAGAGTATGAGGATTGTTCAAAATTTTATATGTAACGTGGTTGTAAACAAACCAGAGCGGCACCTTGGTGGAACTGCTAGGGCTGAAGTGCTGAACAACCTGGAAATGGATTTTAAGATGACTTTCGAATTCATTTTCTTTTGTGGAACAAACAATATTTCTGCCAATATTTCTGAATATTCTTTGTAACCACCAAAGGCAGGAGAATGTGGAAGTATGCGGGTATTACTGTGCGTTTTCAACCATTGAGTCAGGCCTGAAAGAGAGATTTTAATCACAGAATTTTTTTTACACATAACCTTTTTTGCTTAATGCACGTGTCTACCAAAGGCATCAATGTTTAGGGCAGAGAGACCTGTCAGAAGATGTACTTTTACTTAGGCAACAAGCAGTCATTCTAAAAACGTAGGCATCATTTCTGAAACTATCATTTGTAAACACAGTGCTGTAGTGTGTAACCGCATTGGATTGCCATTCTAAAGCCTCGTACACACGTCCCGATTTTCGGCAGGGAACTGTGTGATGACAGACTGTTTGCCTAAAATCCG